>CM029018.1:195319916-195784620 GCA_016801055.1 Panax notoginseng
ATGGAGACGAAAGCGATGGCTATTTGGGTAAAAAACGTTGCTCAGCTTTATTCAACCAATTTTTTTTTAAAAGAATCGCTCAGATCTGTTCAACCCAATTCAGATTTAAAAACTTGTAAACAAACAGTCTTAATGGCTTATTCGCTCAGATCTAGACTTATTCAGACCCATTCAATTCTAAATAAACAGCCCCTTAGACAACATTGTCTGAGTTTTGCTAAGTAAGCCTCGCTCGTTAAGAGAACACCTACAAGAACAACTAAAGAAGCACACTAAGAAAAACAAGGGAACACTTGTAAGTAAAGGGACTTTGTAGTGATAAAAGAACATTACAAGAGAACTAGAGAATGCTTGAGTTCTTGGATGCTTTGACCAAATGGTGGTCTCCCCTGTTTATACCAGTCCACCTCAATGAACAGTGGAGATCATCTTGATCATACGGTTACAAGTTGATAGACTCCACGACACACTTGCGTGAGGCGGTCGTTGCCTTGATTGTTTCTAGCAAAGTTGTATCGGTGGAACACTAACGACACTGCTACCCTTCGCTTATATTGAAGCGAGAACTTTGGTACAATCGATAGTGCAAAGAAATCTGCGCTGAATGGAAACTCGACCCGTTGTCTATATTGAGACAAGAACTTTGGTATAGGTAAAAGACGCCACACACAATTATGAATTTTGTATGATAAGTCAAATTGAACCTCACAACAAACTATGCACAGTTCAGGAATTCTCAAAGAACCAAAAGAGAAAACAATGTCACAAGTAATTTTAATCTGTATATGTTGAAGTACATCAGTCATGTTCCTATTAGGAACAAATTACATAACAAGCAATTATTTTGGAATTGAAAACCTAGCTAATAAACTTCCTAATTACATTGGAATTGAAAACCTAGCTAATAAAGAATTCCGTGCAATTTCCTTCCCAAATCCTTCCAGAATCGGACCCAAGCGCTGCGGTGCTTGTTTAGAATGCCTAGGCGCTGAAGCATATCAGAAACTCAGCTTTGCGGCGCTTGTTTTGGGCACTGCGGCGCTGAAGAGTTAGAATGTCATGGGTCAAGTAGCGCTAAGGCGTTGGCGAGCGGCGCTAGGGTGTGCGTGTCGGGGCTAACTTGCGCTGACGTTGGCATGAGTTGGTGCGTTGAACTTTGCCCAATTGATTGAACCAAGTTAATTAACGTGAAATCAACCTTCTCATTGAACGCCTCCGAACTCCTTTCAGCCCAAACCTCTTGAATTAATCCATTAAGTCATTTCTTGAACTATTTAGCTCGTTCCCTCGTAATTGGACCAATAAGAACTTTAATTGGATTAGCTCAAGTTTTATCTCCTTGATTCCTGTCCACGCCCAAGCTTAAGCATGTCCTCATCATTCCTCTCCTCTTGAAAATGATTTTTTTCGTTTGATGTGGCCTTAGTCAGGATCGTATCACAAGTGTACATCTAGAATAATCTATACAAGGTTCCAGATATTTACAAGCTCTTACACCTTTGTACTTCATTCTAGAGCATGAGATATGAAGCATTTGAAGTGAGTTTGTTCCTATTATGTATTGAGCCACTTCTTTTTCTTTTTCTTTTTTTTCTTTTTGCATTCAAGAATGAGATTACTTGTTATTGAAGTTTTGCAATATCTCCTCCTTTTTTTTGCCTTTAAATTTGCAACACTACTTTACTGCTATATATTGATGTCTACACAAAGATTAACATAAGAAAGATATGCTTTTAAATTTTAAGGATAAACTGTATTATCTGGTTAAGTGGTTATATGAGGATTGAGGAATCAATTTACTTGTCAAAAAATAAAATGAGGAAGCAATTTATACTTCCATTTTTTTTTTCCTAACTTACTTTAGCTGCTTTTCTTTTACAATTGATGTGTCTGGTTGTCTGCTTTTTTCCTTCTGATTTGCTCTTGGATATTAGTCGTGATTATTATCACCGCATGTATATCTCATTATTAGGTAGATAGTTGACCCAAGTTCTTCTTATAGATCAGTAGAGCAGGACTATGTCATATGCTGCTTCCTATATTACATCTTAAATCAATGGTGTATCAAAACCTTTTATGTTTTTATTTCCCCCCCTAATGACATTTACACCTTATTGCTGTTATGAAGCGGCAATACAATGTTTAAAGAGGAAGAGGCTTTATGAGCAGCAAGTTGAACAGCTTGGGAATTTTCAATTACGGATTCATGATCAGGTGCTCGTGTGATAGTGTTTTCTATATTCAATTAACGTTGTGGTGTGTTTTGTTAAATTTAGATAAGTCTAATAATCTATTACTGAAATATGTTAATGGATCTTTGATATCAGATGATTATGCTAGAAGGTGCAAAAGCTACAACAGAGACTGTTGATGCTTTGAGGACTGGAGCTGCTGCAATGAAGGCCATGCAGAAGGCAACGTAAGTTGCATTGCTCTAAGCTTCCTTTAATTTGCTCTTATCTTCCCAATAGTGCCTTTATTATTGAGAAGACTTTTTGCATTGCTTATAAGGTCCAAATGATTTCCCACCATTCTCTATACTATTGAAGACTTGTTCCTCAATCCGTAACCCAACAAAAATTACACGCTTCATTCTAATACGACTATACAAACCTCAAGAGTCCAAGTTATTCCCTCTTTTTACTTATTTGTAAGATAATTGGAATGAAAGTGTCAGTGAGGGTGAGGGAATTTAAAATTTGGGGTCACAAAGTGAATGTAATATATTTTCTTCCATTTTCTTGGGTCCGGCCCCTTTTTGGCACTTTTACACTCCTTCGAGGAGTTTTTAATAAGAAGAATGGGAGGGGAGGGGAGAGAAAAGATAATGAAGTAACTCTCTTTTTGTGTCCCGAAGATTAGGAAAGAAAATAAGAGAAAAGGTCAATTTTAATTTTTTTCACACATAACACTCTTCTCCCAAAATCTTCTCATTTCTTGGGAGGCAAAACACAAAAAAAATACACTGACACTCTGTTTTGGAGTTTTAACTTTGAGAGAAAGGGAGGGGAGGGGTGGGGAAGGGAGGGGAGAGAAAATGCAGCTTCTCTCCCCTCCCCTCCCCTCCCCTCCCTTTCTCTCAAAGTTAAAACTCCAAAACAGAGTGTCAGTGTATTTTTTTTCTTATCAATCAAAAAAAGAAGCGGCCGATGGAATTACGTGAACCCATGGCCTTCAATGTACATCCGTCCCTGTTGTTAGCATATCAATTTTTTATTGACCTTAGTCTACGCATTCTCAATATTAGTACATGCCATTGCCTTTTTAAATGTTGAATTTTGGCTAGAGTTTTAATGCTCGAGTGGGTTGTGGTGACAAGGTCGAGCACTTTTGTATAGACACACTCTATATACGTGTGTGTGTGTATATATTCAGATCTATTTTGTTGCATTTCTGTATTGGCATCTATGTTGCAGGAACATTGACGATGTTGACAAAACAATGGATGAGATCAATGAACAAACTGAGAACATGAAGCAGATTCAGGAAGCCTTGTCAACACCCATTGGCACAGCAGCTGATTTTGATGAAGTATGTATCTCTCCAATTTCAATTTTATGCGATTCATTCTTACTTAGTAGCGGACACATCTTACAAGTTTGTTGTTGCAGGATGAATTGGAGGCAGAACTTGAAGAACTGGAAGGAGCTGAGTTGGAGGAACAGCTTCTCCAGCCTGCCACAACTGCCCCTGCTGCTCCAGTGCCTGTCCCCGCTGGAAGGCAATCATTACGTCCAGCTCAACATAAGAACACAGCTGAGGAAGATGAACTTGCTGCATTGCAGGCAGAAATGGCGCTATAAAATGGTTATTCCTTCTCTAATTTTCTGTTTGCCTTGTGATCTTATTTCTAGAGAAAGTAGGAATCAAAATTTTGTTATCTGCTTTCGACTGCATTTGATGACAGTTGCTATTGCAATGTCATTTGCACGTATATGTTGTATATATTAAGGTGCCACTTTTGTGCTTAAGAAATCATCAATGAGAAGAAATGTGTAATTTTAAAATTTTATGATTCGTTAAAATGTTTTCCTGAAAATATTTCTGTATTTATGGTTTTTAGCAGGCTTAAAGTTAATTATAACATTTTACATAATATAGACATACGATATTAGTGGTTGCACTCATTTTTGATAAACATGTGTCGAGATTGCAACCAATGGTTGTAAGCTCTTTGTGTTCCTTCAAGTTAAAGCTAGGCCACACAAAAACTCCACCTCTTTTTATCAAAAAAAAGAAGAAAAATCTTTCGTCTCCTCATCCCCAGAGCATCCTACCACCTTTAAAAACCGCTTTGCTCTCATGGGGATGCCTTGCCGTGGGATCTACCCTTTAGGTGATAGTATTGGGCAGCCATCAAAGAAGTTGCTTAGGGCTAAGATGGCCAATCATTAATTCATTAGTCAAAAGAAACAACTATGGATGCGTTAATGTTCATATTTGCATTGCTTGGCGCGGACATTTTTTTTTTGGTTCTCATACAAGTTGAAGACAGGCTGTTGTCAAAATGATTTAGACAACTAGTTTATAAAATACTAACTTCAAGGGATATGGATGGATTTCTTAAGAGTACTTGTATTGTTATGATGAGGCTTGAATAATTTCCAAGCAGGATTTAGGGTTTCCTAATCTATTAAGGTTTTGGTTTTCCTATTCTCTTATAGATGTGGGATCTCTCGTCAAGTTTCTTATTAGATTTATAAAATGGGTCCAAAGTCTAACATATAAAGACATCATGCTCTCCAACTCAAAACCAATTGGCAATGAGAAGAGTTGACCCAAGTAATTATATACTAGACATATTTTCTCAAGATAATTCAATGTGGGACAACATATATACTTTAACACTCTCCCTTACGTGTAATCAAGTGTATTGAGGGTTGCACGTGGATCTCATGAATATGAAGACCCACATAAGATAAGCAAGCCTAGAAGAAATCTAATATACCGCGGGCAACTATTGGCCCAATTGATAAGTGGTACTAGTTAAGAAATGAGTAATTTTGACCCTTAAGAAAATAAACTGCAAGTGGGTAAGAGTGAATGCTAAGAAGAGTGTTTAATTAGGCCCAAGGATAACCCGCTCTGATACCATCTTAGATTTATAAAATAGGCCGAAAGTCTAGCATATAAAGACATCAAGCTCTCTAACTCAAAACCAATTAGAAGAGTTGACCCAAGTCATTATATACTAGATATATTTTCTCATGGTATTTAATGTAGGACAAGGTATATACTTTAACAGTAACTAGGGTCAATGAGTTCTCTATTGGAAAATACACAAGGAAAAATGTAGAGAGCATTTTAGTGAGAGAAAGGTTAGAATCTTTAAAGGGGATTGATAGAAGGTGTACGTGGGCCTTTGTGATTGGGTTTGGGTGCAAACATAAAGACAGAACTATGTATTGTGCTGTAAGTTCTTCAAGTCCGGTGAAGTTAATTCTATCCACAGATGGAAAAGTTTGGCCGAATCTCGTTAAATTCATTGTTGCTTTTGTTGTCTTGTTCTTCATTTTAATACTATATTATGTTGTATCTTGTATTCTTTTTATCACAAATCTTCTGGAATCCTTGCATAAATTGGATTTTGCTTTCTTGTGCGTTTGAAAGGGCCGATAACCCTTACAAGTTGGAATTAGAGCTTTGGTGTGTGAAGAAGGATCCATGACGAGGTATGAAATCACAGTTTAGTGGTGATCCATGCAGTGGGATGGTAAGGGAGTATTTATCCTTTTGCATAAGAGTGTAAAGGACATTAGTTTTGTGATAACCCAAATTTTGGTAAATATTAAAATAAGAATTAAATAAAGAAAATTCTTATTAGAGGATATGTTGTGCGATATAATATTGCATAAATGAGTAAAAGCTATTCAATATGTGATGTTTATGCTTAATAAATATATTGGCATTATATATTTATTGTATGTAAATAAATTGTGGAGGAGCAATTTATTGAAGGGAAAGATGTAGTTAAATTTAATGATACAAAATTATTGTATGCATTAAATATGGTAAATAAATAGACAGAGCTACTTATGAAAAGAGGGAATAAAATATATATTTATTAATCAATTAAATTGTTGGAAAACAATTTATAGAATGAAGGATGTAATTAAATTTAGTTGTACAAAATAAAATGTACAAATTAGATGATGAAATTAAAGTATTTAATGAACCAAATATTTGATGTAATATCCAATTTTGGTTAATACGGGAATTACATGTAATTTTAATACATAAAATAAATTATATAAAATTTCAAGTATGAGGTGGAAATATTTTATGTATATGTAATATATACATTATGTGTTATAATTAATGAGAAAGTAAGTACATGTAATATATATGTATGTTTATGTGTTGGAAATTATAAAGGGTGAGTGCAAGTTCTGGAAATTTAAAATACTACTGCTGCTGAGTCATTTATTATATAGCAGGAGGTGTGAAGTTTAGGCTGATAAGGAACTAAGCATGATGCTTAGTCATTTTCTTAAAGCGTGAGCTGGTTACTTATTAGATTAGTACAGGACACCGAGCAATATAGGAAGAATATGAAAACTTATTATTCTCTGCCCCTCACATTTCATCTGAAGGTAAGAAAAAAAAATAGACCAGCCTTACCCATTCCATATCTATCTGTTCGAAAAGAAGGAAAGGTGAAGGAAAATTTTGTTAACTCCCAAACCTTCACCAAACTCGTTGTAGTTTCGGTTGGAACCAATACAAGCATTAGGAAATTGAAATTTCAAGCTAATTTGAGGAGAAATGAAACGCAACAGCAGGAAGAAGCTGAACTAAAATTATCAAGCAAGCAAGAATCTAAATAGAAACATCAAACAAGAGGTAAAATAACTTTTATTTGTCCATTCATGGAAATTAGAGTAAAATGATATTGTATATTGCTTTGCTTGGTTGTGGAATTATATGATGATGGGATTGTATGCTCTTATGGAGTAATAAGGATGGAAAATTTTGGGCTTGACCATGCTCCAACATCTATGAATCCCGTCCTTAAAACTAACGAGCATAGAATGTTTGATTAATTGTCTATTAGAGACTGTTAAGCTCAAAACAAGCAATTTAAAGGAAGTAATAAGTAAGAATTCCTTATACCTGATTTATGAAATAATTCAAGTGAAGTGGGTAAGATAAATTGAGAATCTATGAAGCAAAAATTAAGAATCTAGTCTAGTTGAGAATCTGACCGACATGCCATTTTTAAGGCTGTGTAAAATGGGTTTGTAAAGTCTGTTTTGGTTGGGTAATATTTTCTAAAAATATTATGCCATGTCAAGTAGAACATATTAAAAATTGGTTACGTTTGGACTTACGGTTTAGAAGTTATGTATTTGAAAAGTAGGCAGTTTGGCTATGGCGCTGAAAAATGGGCAGCAGCAGCAGCAGCAGCTGCTGTGCGTTGCGCTGTGCTGCTGCGAATGTTCGGGCTGAGCTGTTTTGGCTTCTGTTAAATCCACTTATAATGCCTGAATTCACTAAGTTATAATTTGTAAAAATACTATGATATACCCTTTATAACATGCTAAATTTTGGTTTCCATTGGACTTGTGGGTTGCGAACTAGAAAATGGAAAAGGAGACCAGAGAGCATGGTTTGGTTGCTGCGATAGTTCGCCTGCTATGGTTGTTTCAGCTGAGTTGTTGTGCTCAATTTGAGACTGTTTTGAAAACAATGCACACCTAGTGTTTGACAAAAGTCCTATATGGACTGTTTTACTTAAAAACCAAGAATTTGGGAAAAGCCAAAGTTAAGATTGCATGTATGAACATCTTATACAGTTAGTTAAAAGGTTTGAAGGAATCAAACTAGAACGAAAAACGATTTAAAGCCAAAGCGAGAAATCAAAAGTTAGTGTGTCGGGTTACTTTTGGGTTATATGTTTTGATTAGTTAGACTTGCTGGAAAATTATAATTATATGGGGTCTTGTAGTATGCAATCCCAGCTAGTCATAGCCTTCGGAACGGACTAATTTCGAGTTCGGACGACTGAGTTAAGACGTGCCAAAGTGAGTGTGTCGAAACTGCCCAAATCTGGAAAACAGATTCAAAGCAGTCCTCTTGCACGAATTTTTTGGAATTTTGTGTTTAGAATTTGAGAATGGTCAAAGAATAAAAGTTGTAGTTCTGGAAGTTAGCTTCGCGTGGGCTCAAGAATCGCTTAAAAATGTTTTGAAACGAAGAAGTTATGACTGTTTTAGCGCAACAGGGTCAAGCTGGAAAAAAATTAAAAACTGCTATGAACGTCAATTTTTGGCACGCTGTTTAGACTACTTAACAAACCCGAAATGAGAGGTTAGTATTTCTTAAAAATAGTCTTGTATGCCATGAAAAACATACTAAAAACGCCTTACAATTGAATAAGTAAATTGCAAGTTATTAAGCCGCGAAATGGGTGTCAAAGGTGAGGGGCTGCTGCCTTGGGCTGTTCAGCGTGCGATTTTACCGCAACGCTTTTGGGTGGTTTTGTGGCTGTCTAACATGTAACAAAACACTGAGAGATATGAATAGATATTATATAATGTTTATATATCGCGAAAACTCATTTTAAATGTAAAGAAAGCGATAGAAATGTAATGTTAACGCAAGTTTTCATAACTATGCGAGCGTAATTCGGGAAATGATATGTAAAACATATATGTAGCATAATGAAATGCGCAAATCCGTTTGAAATTATATTGAACTTAGGAATGTAAAAACGAAGGGTTTCCGGAGTTCGAAACAAAGATTTTGAATACGGAATTACGTAATGACATATGTATGAATTTAAAGCATATGCGAAGTAAGAATGTAAATTATTCGTGAGAAAGCTAAGTTACTAACGAAATAAAGCATTTATATACATGAGAATAGTGTGCGTTAACACATGAATTATCGCAAAAGTATAAAAATTGTGTAAATTAAAGAAATAATGATATGAACTATATTTACGCAATAAAAGCTATTCCTAAACCCCTATAGTTCCGGGTTTATAAATAGAGGCAAGAAATATTTCAAAAAGGGGATATAGATGGTTTTTGTTTTGATTCGTAAAGTATTTACATACTAAATCCATGAGAGATTTTGGGCATAAAAAGGTTATAACGGACAAAAGTTTCTAAAGAAACATTGAATGGTTTTTAAGACAAGAACAAAATATTATAATTAATGTAAATAAAATTAGTTTACATTTAGTATGTGAATTTAATTAGTATGTCAAACTAATATGGACATGTATGTATCCTCAATTTGTGTAGGATCATCACAGAGCAGATAAGTTATAAACATTAAACAACATGTAAGGCAAGTTTTTCAGTTCTGTTATGTTTGTGGATTGAACGTGGTTATGTGCTAAATTACATATCGTGTTCTATGAATTGTTAAAGTTAAAATATGACTAAGTTAATTGGGTATGGAACTCAATTTATATGTGATATGTGATAACACATGCTGTATGATGTAATGAGATAATTGGAAATGTATAATGCAGGAATTTATGCATTGCACGGAATTATTGACGCATGTAGGATTTCATAGTAAAGGAAATATAGTGCATATGGAATTGTGTGTTATGTGAAACATGTTAGACTGTTAAATTTGCTGAGCTGTCGAGCTCAATCTTGCAAATACAAACTTTTTGCAGGTTAGTGATGTTAAGCAATGTTACTTGCTATATGGATGATGAAGATTGCACGATGTGCAAAATGAATACATTTCTTTGAATTAGAAATGGTATAAATTTATGATCACGACAGTTTTGTTAAATGTAATTGGCAGTTATGTATAGTTTGAAATGTTGAATGGATAAAGAATGTCTATTCTTAAATAAGAATAAATATGATTCTGAAATAAGTGAATCATTGATAGAAAAAATATTAAGTATTGAGACTTAAGTTTTTAAAACGTTTACTCTGATTATACAAATCATATAATAAATATGATTTTTGTATAAAGAAGAATCGTAAAGGTTGCGATTCAGGGAACGATGAATGACAGGAAAAAAATAAATTAAAAAATTATTCCGCATTTTTAGCTATTTTAACATCAAATAATGTTTTATAGCTATAACAAGGTAGTATTAACGCACAAGATCGGGAAAGGAAGTGGTCCCGATTTTGGGGGCATCACAAGTTTAATGAAGGTTGGCTAAGCAATTGAATGGAAAGAGAAATATGAACTGAAGATTGAAATATTATTGATCCAATCAACGACAATAATTACAGATCAATTTGTGAAAATTGATCTGCATATTGGAAAGAAGAAAAGGCCTTTATTCCTGAGGATTTATATGACAACCTAGTTAGCAACATGCGATTTTGAACATTAGAGATGGAGGAGGATCAAGTGACCTTATTATCTAGTGCTAGGAGTGAAATTGCGACGGTGATGGAAGATTCAAGATGGGTTTGGTTGTGCATGATAAGAATCTTAGAGGAAGAACTATTGGCAAGGGATCTATTTCAGTAGGGATATATTCCAGTGTAGTTAAAAGTGCAAACAAAGTGTCATATGCAAGGAAGGGGATTACAACAAAAGATATTATTCTTTTGGTATATATTTGTTGCTTATGTTGTCATGTTCATAGTTTTCATTCTATAATGACCCTTGCACACAATTAGATTCGGTTTCCGAGTGCGTTTGAAAGGACCCAAAACCTTTAACACATTTTTCATTAAATGTTTCTAAAGTATTAATATGATAATATAGTATATAAACTCAAAGTTATAATGTTTGTTCTCTGTAGATTTTTACATGAAACGTTTTTTTTGGTGCACTTTAATTTCCAGAAAATATTTTTCGGACACATCCAAAGACCGGAAAATGACACGGAAAACATTTTTTAAAATGTAAATCATTTATAATGTTGAAGCAAACAGAGCTGTAATGCATCTGTTAGGAAGTTGATATACTCATATGATGAAATTTAATATTAACATTGTAACAAGCAGATAATGAGTAATGCTGGACCAGCAAAAGAATTCAAATATAATGATGTGTATCCTTTTTGGGCAGTTATTTACCAGATTTGCATGACATCTTAATTTAATATTCTATCATTCAAGTCGTCTAACATTTCTTGGTTGCTTTTGCAGTTGCAAATATCAAGAAGAGATTGTGTAAAGATTGCATGTACTGTAAAATGAAGGTTAGTGCTTGAGCACCTCTACCCAGAATTCTCAAATTTATTATCTCGATGTGCATTTGCTGGTAAGAAAACAATGTATAGATGTCATTGAGACGGTATATATTCCATCTTCAACCTGAATTATAATTGAGTGTCCTAGTTTCATTCAGATATTTCTTTGGATATTATGATGATGTTTGCCTAATTGTAAGATATGGTGAATAAAATGTTATAGTTGACATGTTGAAAAAAAAAGTGTAAACACATCTTCTGGGATTTGAGGTGCAACTTTAGGGATTTTTCGGTCCTTCTATGCCTTTACCTTTTTGGCATTTTGTTATTATCTCAGAAAAAGGGGGTGTTCAAACTAGGTTTTTTTCAGACTACTCTAGAGCTGTGATAAGAAAACATCTCCCCAATCTGCATATAATTCTCCTAATATTATGTTTTGCGACTTTTGTTATCTGTTATTTAAGTGAAGATTGCAAAACTATAAGATGCTCCTTTATTAACTATTGCCATTATTTGGGAAGAGTAAAATGGAGTACTAGCATGAGGTCAAATTGAGTTGCTTTGTTGTTAGATATACTTATCATGTGTACATAGTTGTTGAATGCACTCGGTGGTCAGTTCATGATTGAAAAGGGCGATCCAACAGCAATGACATCAGTCATCACAAGTTTACTTGCACCTCATGATAGAAGTTTTCGTACGAGGTTTGTCTCTATTTATCCCTCCCTTTTGTCGTTCAAGCTCTTATTAGACAAATCTTGGAACAAACAAACAAACTAACTAGAGGTGTTTTGGACAAAAAAGAAGAAGAAGCAATTATCTGGATTACAAGATTTCAATGCTTGTGATTTTGAATTCAAATTAGTGTGATGGGATAAATTTTCCACCTTTATGTCCCACAGGAAGAATGTTTGCTATTGATGTCCTTCTCTATGTTTTCCCGGAACGAAAGGTAGAGAAAATTTGCCCTTGTCTAGTTTGAATTAGCTAAAAAAGTAGTTTCTTTTTGTTGATTAAATTGTTCTCTTTAGGAAAGGATTGACTTACATTTCCATCAGTTGATACAATTCGCAGAAACTTAAGACCTTGTTTGTTAGTTTTTCAAGCAAAGGAGAGGAAAATGAGTTTAATAAATTTAGTTTTTGTTCCGTAATTGCCCTTGCTTGTAATACACGAAGATGAATCTAGAGTCTTAAGTTTTGACCATCGAGTTAAGATTTGGTTGGCGCAAAGAGATTCGTTGAAATAGTGTCCATTATCCATGTCCTTGACCAAAGAAAACTAGGGCTGGCTGGCTGGCTGTCCCATTAATGGTTTATTAATTTATATGTCTGTCTCTGATTTCTGGTATACTACTAGTAATTTATTTAGCTACGAAGAATATTCATGTCTAGGTAATGCCAACAACAAGAAGTAGTTAAATAATGCTCATAGTTGAAAGATTGGTAGGAAAAATCAAAGCAAATTATTATTGAAAACCCTTGTCCTGAATCTAAACTCTTACTACACTACTAGCCTCCAATTTTCCTTCTAGACCAATAAATCTGACAGAGAAAGGCCAAGGATTATTGGCCAACCCATGTCTGTCAGTCTGTCCGTCTGTTTGGCAATATATAACATTATTATTATTCTTATATATATCTACACCCAACAATAGTTGAATAATTTAGCATCTTAATAAAAACTTTTTAACGTTAAATAAAAGTTTTAAATCGGGTGCTTTTGTGTAAAAATGCGCAAGAGTTTTTTGTTTTTCTAAATAAGCGTTGACCACTTTATTTATCATCTTTAATCTATTTATATCTAGATTATAAAGCTTCCATAGAGGTTTTGGTCATTTTGTTCCCCTTTTTTTTTCCTATTATTTTTTTCTTTATTTAGTCCTCCAATTTTTATAAAATTTTAATTCACCCCCACATAATTTACGCACTTAGCGCGTGTGCCACCGGGTGCTAATCTATATAATAATTAAAAAGGGACGATAAAGATGTAAATAAAATAATTAGTCAAATAATAATTTTAGTCCATAGTATATAATTGTAGTAATTTGATTATGAGTAGCAAACTCATAATATAATATAAATTGTAGCAAGTCACTTGGTCTACGTCACATAATATTTGTTTACTACAACCTTGAGCTATATTTAGGTGCATTTAATATTTTGTTTGTGAGTTTTAAAAATGGTGTGGCACTAGAACTTTTTATGTCCTATTGTTATCAAAACTGTATATCAGGAAACTTTGCACAAAGATTCAATTCTGGAAAGATGGTCTGAAGGTGTATTTTTGTATGGGTAGAAGTTTATGGGAAAAACCCTCCACTTCACATGACCCTATTTAAAGTCCATTGAAAGGCAATTTCTAGGAACCACCCCCCATTCATGTGACACTTTCATAATTCACACACACGTATACTTATATATATAAGTATTACCTCTATCCCATAATAACTATCGTTTTATAAGAAAATTATTTTTTCAATTTATTTGTTGTTTACAACTTTTTAGGAGAATAAATTATTTACTTTCCTATATCACCCCTACCTTCTCTCATTGTCCCAAGAAATTTTTTCCTTGTATTAATAGTTTTTAACTTCCCATAAAGGGGTAGTGATGAAATTTTACACCAATTTTAATTAATAAATGATAGCAATAAATGACTTTTTTAATTCATGTGCATCAAGTTAAAGCGACAGTTATTATGGGATGGAGGGAGTATATATTATGAAGCCGCGTATAGCCGTTGACCTCGTACCTTGATGTCTGTGTTACAACATTTTTTTTCATGCAAGTTTAGTTTTATTATTGTTGTCTTTTTTTATTTTAAGTTTTTATATTTATCTATCTAGTCTTCGAATTTCATGTAATTTTTATTTTACTCTCACACTAATTATACATGGAACGCATATGAAACTGGTATATCATGTATATATATATATATATATATATATATATATATATATATATATATATGAAAATGGTTAGCATGAAGTTTATTTTTGAGTAAGTTGGTCAATTGGCCAATAGAGTATTGACACGCATGCGAGGCTTCATGTGTGTCAGTATTTTATTGACCAATTGACTAATTTATTCAAAAATGAACTTAATACTAACCGGATCCGTTATATATATATATAGAGAGAGAGAGAGAGAGAGTCCGGATCAGGTCCGGACTACCGAATCTGATCAGTTCTGTATATATATATATATATATATATATATATATAGAGAGAGAGAGAGAGAGAGATTTTTGTGTTGGTGACAAGTGATATGTTACATTTTTTATAGCTTTGAATTGGCCATGCTATGCTTCTCATGCAACTCTCATGATATTGACTAGTAAGAGCCAACAAAGACATGCTCCCCCTCTCTTTTTCTCTCTCACACGCACATTCAAGTTTATCACACCATTTGAAAACAATTCCTTTATCCGCAAGATTAATCGACTTCTTTATAATTTTATATAAAAAAAAATATGTCTAAATATGCATACATGAAAATTGAATATGAGTGCATTACAATTTCATCTATTTGTATTTTGACCTCAATGGGGGTGTAAAATTTTCATATTTAATTATCATGTCCGCATACAAGAGCTCTTATTGTAAACTATTTAAAAATTATTACTCATTGTAAAATTTATAGTTTTATATTTGTTAATGAATTATCTTAATTTTGAACTTAAAAATTAATAATAATCTTATAATTTAGAAAGGAGAAATTACGTTGCAACATCAACCTGGCAAGTTCCATGTGCATACAGCAGAATAAAATATTGTACTAAGATACATCCATTGCACTAAAATTCACAGCAACATTAAAATTAACAAGTTAGTCCACTAGTTGATATATATATATATATAAGAAAGACATCTATCTTGACTCTTCAGTTAATCCAACCTAAAGGTCTCCTCCACACATACAAACAACCACATACTTGTATTCTACTAGGCCACAGCAAATAGTTTCCTCCAATTTTCAATAATATTGGTTAGTGACATTTTGGCACACTGCTGAATTTGCATAGGAATTAGGAGGAGGAGGAGGAGGAGGGTGATTAACGGCTTCCCCAAAAATCATTTCATCGGCTAGATTATTCCAAATGCCGGTACTCATTATAAGATCATAAGGAAATCCCGTCACGAAATCCATGGAAATCCCAAAATTAGTGTCCATAGCCAACGAATCCGAGCCGCTTGAAACTTGATCTTGGGTATTATTGCTCACATTTTGTTTATAATTCCTGACATCAATCAGTGATGGCATTGGCTGATGAGCAGAATCATGGGTTTGTTGAGTCGAAAACATGGGATCGTAGACTTCAATTTTAGGAATTAATTTGGCAGGTGAAGGTGTTGAAATTGAGGCTTGATTGCAAGGAGAGTAGGGTTGATAATCTTTTGTTGCCATCAACTTCTTCTTCAATTTGGTGTTCCAGTGATTCTTCACATCATTGTCTGTTCTTCCTTGTAGTTTTGAAGCTATGACAGACCATCTATGTAATTTTTTACAAAAATAAAATAAAATTGAATTACTAAATAATTATTTGATATATACACTTCAAATCAAATGGGCTCCACCTGTAAGGCTAAAATTGAATAAATTTTGTTATGCAGTGGAATTCAACTGCTAAAATTAGTAGCGCGTTTATCATTTACCAAAAATAATATACATTTTATAAAAGTACTACACGTTATATATATATATATATATATATATATATAGAGAGAGAGAGAGAGAGAGAGAGAGAGAGAGAGAGAGAAGAAAAAAGTGGAGGAGGTGAACATGCCTGCTTCCCAGTTTAGTATAGAGACTGTAAATAATGTCATCTTCTTCAGGGGTAAAAGATCCATGCTTAATGTCTGGCCTTAGATAATTAAGCCATCTAAGACGGCAACTCTTGCCGCAACGCTTAAGCCCTGTGACATTTAATTAATGATCAATTAATTATTAAGATACAGATTAATCAAGTGTTAATATTAGTGGTTAATTTAAAATTTTAAATGTGTATAATTCAAAAGCATGCATTTGAAGTACAGTAATTAAAAAGGTCATTAGGGACAGAGACTCCTACTAATATTTAATGCATAAGAAATATTTATAGGATTAATAATTGGAAGTATACATCTTTGAGGAAAAACAAGAACAAGTTATTCAAATGAATATGATCAGGTAAAAATAATTTATTTTTTTTTGGATTAAAAAAAAATTGTGATAGTATCAAAATATTTGAGAGTGAGCTGGGTAGGTTTAAGTATCAACCTTGAAAAATGTGAAAGTACCAAAATGGAGGATGCAATAACTGGATAAAACAGTCTTTTGAGTTCAAGAGCATCATATATATATATATATATATATATATATATATATATATATATTATGAAAGAACATCATATCATATAGAATGAATGATAAGAGCAAGTAAATTTTAAGAAATTGGGTTGGAAATTAACACATTTAAACATAATTTAAGAATTGTACATATTTATATACCAGCTTTGAGGGGCAAGGCAATCCAATTGGAAGCAGAGCCATGATTGTGAATGAGATAGTTCTTGAGAATTTCATCTTCTTCAGGAGACCATGGCCCTCTTTTCACTTTACTCTTGTCACAACAAGGAGCTCTTCCCATGCCTAATTCCTCCTCCTCCTCCTCCTCCTCCTCCTCTATACCACACACACACACATACACACACACAAAGAGAGAGAGAGAGAGAGAGAGAGAGAGAGAGAGAGAGAGTAAAATGGGACAAGCAACTAGAGGGGAGCTAGCATGTACCAATTATATATGTAAGTAGATGCCTAGTTAATTAATTAAAGAAAGAACCAACGCCACATGGGTGAATACTTATTATTATCCTAATTATAGATTAATTATAATAAAGTGAAGTTTGCAAATTTAGAAGTCCCTTTTAGAAAGCTTGACTTTGCATGACCTTATTACCATTTTTCTTAAACCTCCTCAATTTATTATTATTATTATTATTATTATTATTACTCCGTTCGTTTCACAAAAAAAATTATTAATAAAATTTATAACGTTTAAAGATATGTTATTAATTTTTTTTTATTCATAAATATAATGAATACTTGGTGTTTAGTGAAATTGTGTGAAGGACGTTATGTTATTTTATATTTTATTATTTTTCAGTAAAGTAGTTTTTTTTATTTTAAAAATAAGATTATTTTTATGAAACGAGTGAATATTATTTTACTTATTAATTTCTAGTTTGTTAAGATTGGTGGGACCAGTCAATATTCACACAATCAGCAGATGACGTCAATCGTTTACTAGGGCTTGGTCTAATTATGTATGCACAATGTATACAGCATCTGACCTTTTAGAATGTATCCTTCAGTTTCAATAGGAAAAATTAGTGTCTTTATCATGAAATAAAATTTGAAATTATTTAATTAAAACTTAAAATTTGTAAATTTTGTAATTAATAGTAATCTTTAGGGTTTATATTGATTAAAATCAAGTGAGTTTATATAAATTTTGAATTAGTAAATTGACTTCAAAATATCAAAATATAACCTTTTTAAAAAAAGAAGAAATAAGGGAGTATAAATGACTTTTGGGAAGTTTTAGCATACAAATCAAATTATCTTGTATACTAATATTCCACGGTTTGAAATGAAGGGATTAATAATTTTTAAGTATAATTAAATAAATTAATTTCTAACCTCCTGCCATCTAATTTCTTGTTTGGAGAAAAAAATGTACAAAGTGAACTCCTTTTTCATGGCAGCGCATTTGGTAAAGTTAAGGTAAACGACGGGGTAAAAGTTCACTTGGTATTTCCCCCTCCCCGTTTTCACGTGACGCTTCTAAATTTAGGCCTACATAATTTAATTTGAGTTATTAAAATACAAACAACATATATAAATTATTCTATTTATAATTATTACAATGTCGTGTTTATAATATGACAGCACACAAAATTTTCATTATAATCATTATTATATTATTTTATAACATGGTGAAAATTACTACAACTACTAATTCGGATCATTATTTCGTTGCCCTTTCTAGTTTCTCCTCATTAACCCCAACTACACCCTCATTTCCTAGAAGAAATTATGAAACAAAAGGATAAGCTCAAATAACTCAATAAAAAATATCATAACTAAGGTAACGAATAATAAGTTATTATTCGCGTTCAACAGTGATAAATCAGATATTTTGAGAATGATAAACATAAATTTTTGACAAACAACTGCGGTGGAATGAACAATCTATTAGAATAGTCAAATAGACCATAATATCTACTTTCTTCTATAATTTAAAAATTCACCATTAAAATTTCATCAACTGTAACACCAATGGTTATGATCATGATCATGATCATGTCAATCAACCGTTCTTCTTTGCACCAAGATCAAAAAGAACTTTTACCACATATCCTTGTCACGCAGACTAAAGACACTTAATAATCATATTGTCTTTGCACCCAATCCAGATACATTCAGCTGTAATATCAATGGTCATGATCATGTCAATCAACATTTCATCTATACAATAGGCCAAATAAAACTTTAACCACGTGTCCTTGCCACACATGTGCTAAAGACGCTCAACAATCATATTGTGTTTGCATCCAGACCAAAGACATTCACAACAATTTAAGTCATGATGATTAGTAGAAATAATAATGATATAAAGGATGAACATAAATAATAAGAATAATAAGATAAAGGATAAACATTAAAGATTTATAATTTAATTTGTTCAGAATTTAATAATGTTCAATTTGTCAACACGATATTCAGAATATTTAATGTTAAGGAGTGTAGAAACGAACATTACTTTCTTGTCATATTAAGTTTAAATTTAGACGTATAAAAAAAAATGATATCCCTTACGAGTATTAAATAAAATGATCTCTTACGAGTATCCCTTATTACTTTAGAAAAAATGATATCGTTTACCTTAACACGTGACTAGTTAATGTTTTCTATGTAGTTGATTAACCTATATATATAATTTAATTAGTAACTAATTAACGCATATAAGTTTCATGATGTAAACTAACTCGTATATTATGAAATCGTCAAAAGTGACTTGATATCATAAATTTGTGTAGTGTATAAAATAAAACATAATAAATTTCATAAATTAAAATAATTTATGAAGGAATAAAATAATATTTCAAAACAATCTTTCAGATGAAACTTTTCAAAATGAATCTTTTAAATGAAGAGTTGTAAACACTATGTGATGTGTGTGGATGCTTGTTCAACTTTTATAGAAAAACTTACATAAACAATTCTTGCACTCTTTACTCGTATTCACCCATACTTAAGGTAGGTTTAGCACACTCGGAGAGACACTTACACTATGCAATTTTTAGAAAGTGAACGAAAGAATAAATAAGAAAGTTATTAAACTCCTTATACACTAAATCTTCTATTTATTGTCAAAACTTAACTAACATCTATCACACATCAATTATCCACACTTTTGATATTTCAAGATTATTTTTAATTTATATCATTCATCAATTATTCACAATTTTCACATTTCAATATTATTTTTAATCTACCACATTAGTTATCCACATTTTTAACATTTCAATATTTTCTTCAATTTACCACATTAATTATCCACAATTTTTATATTTCAATATTACTTTTAATCCACCACATATTAATTATCTATATTTTTCACATTTCAAGATTATATTTTTTTTCTTACTATTCACAATTATTATTATATTATTTATCTTCTGCATTATTAACTTAATTTATTAATAGCACAAATAACAGTGTTTTTTAAATAATGAATTTGTCTAACTATTTAATTACATAACTTTTCGTTATTACTTTTGCTATGGTGGTAATTATTGGTTCAATAATATGAAATATTGTTCATTTATCACTATACCAATTATTAGTTTGAATATAAAATACTGTGAAATATTGTGTTACTGTAGAAAATCATGTGTTATGTGGAATACATTGCGCTACTGTTCTTTTATAACCGAGTATTTTAATATCATAAATTGTGATCGAGCTAGTTTACATGTTAACCGAGACTAAATCCCTTTCCGGACTATCTTAAGGGCGCACCGCGCACCCCCCACATCGGCATTGATATTTATTTGCAATGATTATAATCTTTGAACTATATTTTCATGGATTATAATCTCAAAACTATTAATACCAGAATTAAATAGTCTTACTCACATATTTATTTTTTATAGGATTATTCGTGATAGCTTAAAATAATCACATGTTATATTTGTTTTATCCATAATTATTTAAGGAATTGATAAAAACTTAGCGTTTGGACTATCATACTCTTACTATTAATAACAAAGATATCATATTCTCATTAGTTTAAGTATAGATAGATAGGTTAAGATACATCGATCTTTTTAAAAGGATAATTTTTGAGACTAATAGCATCAAGTCTATTTTTACATGCAAACAAAAAACTTAAGATTAATATTCTCATCTCAAATATAATCTTATAGTTTTAAACAATATTTTTAGACTTAAATTCTTAACATCAATAATTAAATTTATGAATGACGTAATTATTTTAAAATTTTGCATCAAATTTTCAATACTATTTATAACATGATATCAAGGTTTTCTCCATATCTCTAGTCTTCCCCCATCTTATTGAATAGCTATCTGCGTGCAGTAGTTATATAGAAAAGCTTGGAAAGGAACATGTTTTTCAAATGGTAATTGATATTTTCAGATAAAAAAATTAATATTTTTATATGATTTCTCTCACATAAATTGTGATTAAATCCCACCTCTATATGAGAAATGCTAGTATAAAAATATTATTTTAACATATAAAAATATCAATTTTCTTTTCAAAAAAAAACCATATATTTAAAGATTAAATATAATTTATTACCCTAAACTATATGTCATATTTCACTTCGGTGATCAACCATTTAATTTTGTCAATTAGATAATTTAACTATCAATTTTTTTCAATTCCATTCAATTGAACCTGCCACGTCATAAATTAATGACGTGATCCCGCTGACAAAGTTAAACAATGTACACATATAGTTAAAAATTATTATTTCAAATAAATTTTACAGTTATTAAATGTCTAAGGGTAAAAAAGTCAAATCACCATTAAATATCAGATTGCTTTTTTATTTCTTCCTTAATCGGCGCCATCTGTGCCTCCATCTCCGACTGGTACTCAAAGTGCTTCTGCCATTTTTCAAAATCTTCAACCTCACTCCTCCCAAATGAGAACAAAAATAATATCAATTTAGGAGAGAGAAAATTAAACCATTAAAACAGTGGTAGATTATGCCATTTCTTCATCAGCTACAACTTTTTTCACCAAAAACTGTCGAAAACAAACAGAAAATAAATTAAAAATACACGCAAAAACAAATTCAGAGGACTACCATTCCAAACAGAAAACAAATTCAAAATACACGCCATTCCAAATGCACTACCATTTGTTTTTTTTATAAAAACCCTAATACACTGACTAAAATAATGAGCAGTTCCAAATATTAGGAGTAGGTATAGATGACTTAGAAAAAGTCGGCTACTTGGAAATGATTTCAAATCTGTAAGTTAATTCATTCAAAAAAATTCAAAATAACTTGAAGCTTTTAGATTAAAAGTTATATACTCCCTCTGTCATCATTTAATTGATCTAGGCGGCTTGTGTACTACGTGCAGAGCTCGTCACGCGATTCGCACGATCAGGAGAAGATCACGACTTCGTTTCATTCCACGTTGGTGCTCAGACCGGTGGCGTCTCCGTCGCACTCTTAGTCCTCCGTTGGTTGCCACTCCCGTGAATCGTCATCTACCCAATTTTCTGGTTCGCTTAAGCCTAGATCTCGTAAGATTTCGCTAAACAACGCCAGATCTGATGGACGGAAAGGCGGCGGGAGGAAGAAAGTCGACGTGATTGAAGAAGAAGGGGATGTGGAGTAGCAGAAAAGGCTTCCTGTCGCTGCTATATTCTGGCTTTTGTTGTGGGTTTCTTCATTTGATCATTGTTTTGGATCTAAATTTACATTTGATTTCTATTGAAAGTTTATTTTCTTTTTTTTATCTGTGCTGAATGTTTAATGGGCGTAAAAATGGGCAGAAAAAGAGAGGAGAGGGAGAGGGAGGAGAGGAAGAAGACGGTCATTGATTATGACGGAGACAGTGAAATGTAAAGACTATGACTATTTTACCCTCTAATATATTTAAATTGATTAATCAAAAAAAAAAAATTTTTTTTTTATACACATCAATATCCCACCCAGATAATCACGTCAATAATTTTTGACACGACAGACTCAAATTATTGTAATTGCAAAAAATTAATAGTTCAATCATCTAATTAAAAAAATTAAAAGGTAAATTTTCGAAATAAAATATGACCTATAGTTTAGTATAATAAATTTTATTTAAGCCTTTATTTAATGAGATGGATCCTTGAAAGCATAAAAATAAATTAGCTTCTCTGAATTGGTTTTTGAATTTGATGAACGAAGGCTTTTTATTTCAGTTCCATGCATTCTTTTCCCTTGAATTACATATAAAATGCAAAGTATGGCGAAAAGAATTATAGTCGCGAAATATATATTAAAAATAAATAGAATTGAACACGGGGCGAACGCATAAATTTTATGAAGAGGAGGCACTTTTATAATTGAATAAAAATAACAAATTACTCTTTACACAAAAAAGTCTCGTATATAATGTGTAAATATTGATAATGTATTTTTATTTCATATTTATTATGATGTGTTAGTTTAATAGTTGTGACATGTAATAAAATTATGACGATAAATTTAAGAATATTATGTCATTTTATACTACTATTAATAAAAAGATCACTCTTTTTGTAGAACAAAAAAAAATGACAAAGTAGATTTGTTTATTGTGAAAGAGAGGGAATTCATAAAATCCACCAAATATAAATTTTTATAAACATTATTTTTTTTAAATCACCAATCTTTTTTTTAATTTAAAAAAGACCCTTTACTTTAACACCGCCGACCTAACATAGATATGCCCTTGATTGTAAGAGTAACTCATCATATTACATACTAGTTGGGTCTCGTACTTCCAGCACTGTATGGACAGTGGAATTTATCTCAAACATTGAACGGCCCAGATGATTTATTGAGTGAGCGGAAAATTTAAAATCATTTGTATTTTATTAGATAAATATATATATAACAAAATATAACTGATTTTAAATTTTCTATTCACCTTAATAAATCATCTGGGCCGTTCAAAGTTTGAGATAAATCTCACCGTTCATGTAGTGCGGGAGCCATGGGACACTACATGAACGGTGGGATTTATCCCAAACTTTAGACGACCCAGATAATTTATTGAGTAAGTGAAAAATTCAAAATCTTTCGTATTTTATTAGATAGATTTTTTTAATAACAATTATCATTAAGCTCCCTAGCTACCTCGCTCGAACTCGTCTCATTCTAAGTTGAAACAACTCGGGTCAAATCTCAAGTACGAGACAAATTTTGAGCCAAATCTCAAGTCCAAATTAAATCAAATGCATCCAAACAATGCCTTAAACTACTAACTCACCACAAGCTCACCCAAAAAATAATAATTGAAAGTACAATTGTTAGTAATTTAATTCCTCAAGTATAAACAAATTTTTCTCATATATATCTTTCCATATTTGACCACTGTGAGTCTGTGACTGTGTCCCATTCATCCAAATAATATCTTAAACCATTAACTCAACAGTATATCGTTGAATCACTTTGATCGTCACAGGCTTACCCAAAAAGTCATAATTAAATATACTATTGTTAATAACTTAATATCTTATAGACAGATAAATTTTTTTATATGTAGGACCTAGGTGTTACATAAGTACTTATCATTTGTTTTTATCTGAAATATGTGTCTACTTTTGTTAAGCAAATTCCGTAATTTGGGGAGGGGTAGCCCAGAAGGGGGCGGTTGTAATTTGGGGAGCACGTGATCAATGTTTTACCCATTTACAGGGCCCATGGGCCTCTAGAAACAACTTTAGTAGTAATAGCTAAGTAGGAAGAAAATTCTCGCGCCAAATTTACTTCACAAGAGCATCACGTGCTTTAGACGTGAGTATGTACGTCACATGACTCACATCGTATGATTTATCTAAAGGGGTTGGTCATTTTAACCCAACTGAAATGAAATCTAGTGGGCCACGAATGACCCATTTTGTCCATATATATGGCCCACTACTAAAGTTACATACTTCTTCTTGAACAACCTAGAGCCCAAATTTAAGCCAAAAAATACATGGATTCTAATGTGATACTACTTTATTATTGTAAAACCTTCTTTTTTTAATTGAGTTTTAGTCTACCCCTCAACAAAAAGTGAAAATTTAATCAGTTCAAAAACACGTGAGTTTGAGTATATCCCTCAACAAAAACTTAGAATTTAGTCAACACTACATAAGATTAAAAAGATAATTAAATTAAATTCAAAAATTTTCCCCGAGTTGTAGAGATAATTTAGTATGTTTTTATACTTAAATACAAATACACTTGAAAAGTAATAAATTTGTAGCTTCATCCAAGAATGATACTACTATTTTTTTTTGGGATCCGATTATGATAAGTTCACCCCGTAGTAAGTTCAATTCATATTCAATACAGTGTTCATATACAGAGAATAATGATATCATATCAACACTGTATTAAGCATGAAATGAACTTATCATGATATTCACTTCAGGTTAACCACTCTCTATTTTTTTTATTACAAAATATAACATCAATTTTCAAAACTTTACACTAATTTTGTTTTTTATATATTTGTTATTTTTTTATGGGGGTTTGAAAAAGAAAAATATTTTAACAATAAAGTTACTTTTAACCACCGCGCCCATGATGTCGCTGAGGATATGAAGTCGACTGATTAACAAATCAAAGTAAAAAAGCAACTCTAAATAAATTATAAAATATAAAAAATAATGCGAGTCTCTTCTAATTTTTTTATATCTTATTTACATATATATCAAAATTTATTATTAATATAAATTTATCGTCAGATATGGTAAGATTCTTATCATTTGTTCATTACGTTCTTCTTTATCCTGATTATAAAAAAATTAAGTTCAATCAAAATAGTGATACGCTGATTTGACAATAAATTATTGATATTGATTTTGACTTTTAAGATTTTATTAATTTATAAAAAGGTAAAAATTATTTTATTTCTTTCTCAAATATAAGAATATTATCGTCTTGTAATAATTAGCGTAAAATATTTTTAAATTTAAAATTAACATAAATTTATTTAATTTCAACAATGACAACTAAAGTCATTAAAGTTTATATGGGCTTTTGTTTGTTAACAAATCCATGCTAGTGTGATTTTATGAAAAAGGTGATGTAGACATTTAGTTGTTTGATTATAGAGCGGGTCCCAATAACAAATATGATTAAAAAATGTACGCATCAAATTGTTCATAAAAATTATCTTTTGCATCTTTCTTTAATCTCAAAATAAGAGTTTGTTTTATTTTGTAACTTCAAAACAGTGTAGGGGGGTGTTTCATAAAAAATAAATAAATTTAAATTTGAATTTAAATGAGTTAAATTTAAATTTAAATGAAAAAAAAATTATTTAATAATTGACATGTTTGAAACATATGAATAACATATTTATTATTTCATCCCTCTAAAAAAATTTAAAATTATTGTAAATTCATTTAATATTACTAAATATAATAGTTAATAATGTATAAAAAAAACTTCATTCAGTCAAAAGAATGACACTAAACCATCCAATCCAAATTATCTGAATAGCTGACCGATTTAGTCATTCAATCATAAACAAACAACCCTTAAGTACGGATTTTTTTAATATATTTTCAATATTTATTCCTAAATACTTATTCTTTTTAATTAACAGGTTTTTTTTATATCAGGTTTGTTTTTGACTTTAGCAAAACTATACATTTCATAAATAAGTACCCAAAACTTATCCTCTCTTTATCTTTCTCCCGAAATTCATTTAAATGTATTTTGTGCCAAATTGAAATGAATAAATACAAATAATAATATCATTAAATTTAATTATATAAAAATGAGCCAGAAAAATAACTTAAAATGATTGTACTTTTTTATTCACTATTCATATAAGAATTGTTATTATGAAAATGAGTCCTATTGAAAAAGAAGTATTATTTTGAAACGTGTCCTATTTTTAAAAAAATATTTATTATAAAGTCTATTTTGAAGAAGGAAAAGATATTTGTGGGTACTTTATATAAGAAATTATTAATTTCACAACAGAAAATATTATTTTCATAATAAAAGTATCGCTATAGATCTTATAATGACAGTTTTCACCGTCGCTATACATCTATAGCGACACTTTTGTTATAAAAATAATAAAAAGTGTTGTGAATTTAACAATTCTCCTCTATATAAGGTCTTATGTTTATGTTTTGAAGTGTAATACAATCAAAAGTTATGTAAAAAGAGAATGGGTATGTGTGACGCCCGCAAAAAAGGTATACATCACACATTCTGAGTCGCCAAATACATGGTACATAATAGAAATATAAACTTAAATATACAACATGAGTGTGAGTTTTAATACAAATATTATCTTCTAGACAGTATTAAAACTCAAAATAAGTCCTCAATACATTTATTATCACACTATTTTACAGAATAGTGAGGACTAGTAATGCTACCGTATGGACCGTCACTCCGTTCTCTGACTAGTCCCAGCTATATTCTCATTTTCTGAAGAAAATAATGAAAGCAAATGGTGAGATCAACTAGCCCAGTAAGAAATATTATGACTAAGATAATGCATAATAAATTATCGTTAGCCTTCAACAGTGTTAAACTGATAAAATATAATAAACATCAAGTTTAACTGCAACGGAACAAGCAATCCATTAGAAGAGTCAAGTAGAGTATAAAATCTACTATCTTCTATGATTTAAAAAGTTATTCATCACTTTTATCGCTGATACTCAGCTTAATAAATAATCCACATCATCCCTGCGCTATGAGTAAGGATATTCATTAGTATCACGACCACAAATTATTCATGCACTACGGGCCAAGGATATTCGTGTTTTCATCAATGGTTATGATCATGCCAACAACTGTCTCTCAATGCACTACGGGCCAGTGAGGACTTTTACCACATCACTTGTAACATTACGGTCATGATTATACCGAATAATTTTTAGTCATAATCATAGCAAGTCCATCTATGCACTACAGGCCATAGATGACTTTTAACATAATACAAGCATAAGGATGATGACAATGACATAAGAATTCAATGAAACAAGTTCAAGGATAAATTTTAAAGATTTATAATTTAAATTATCTAGAATTTAATAATGTCCAAATTATCAACATGATACTGCTTTGTGGAGTAAAATTTAAGAATAATATTGTACAAAAAAAATAATTTGAACCGATAACGAATCAATTTTTATCATGAATAGAACCCCGGGTGAATAGTACCCTGTAAATTGTAATTCGGGAATAGTAACCCCGTGAATAGAACTCCGGCATGAAAAAGTTAAAATTTATTAAGAACGCTCAGAATAATATTGTAAGACCCCAGCTTATTAATGAATAAAATTAAATTTTCTCTAAATATTATTGTGAATAATAAGGGGTTAATTTGATATAATACTTTGGTTATGGGTGAAATGTGCAAATTTTACAAAATAAGCAAGTGGTTATAAAATATTCATTTTGTCGGGGAATATTCGTTTGGTCGTGGAATATTCTTGCTGTCGGGGAATATTCGTACGACGGCGCAGCCTTGTGTGGGCCCCATAACGGAAAGCGATTGAATGAAGAAAACGACAAGTATAAGTTATTTATAAATAACGGCGTAGTTGTTACCGTTAATACTGTTGGAATACCTGGTGGTTAAAATACAGTACCACACGGTATTGCACCAATTATTGATTCTTACGTAAGAAGGCACTACTCAATAATTGTTACAGTAGTTATTATTCAATATTTTATTTTATTGATTCAATAATTGCTGCGTTGATATTTTATATTATTATTGTTTCAATAATTGTTGCTGCACAGTATTTTCCTTTATCAGATCAATAATTCATATTATTTGAATAATATTATTAGATAACATTATTGACAATGTCTAGAAAGTTCTATCTAAGGAGAGGTTTGGTCATCTAATTGCGCGCCAGTAAGGAGAAATCCTTATTAGAAAGCCCCATCTTTCCTGGGAACGGCCTGGTTGTCATAAATGTGATTCTGTAATATTATTTGTGAATAATTAATTATTGATTCATATGATAAGGAAATATTTATTTTATGTGGATATAAATGAGGGATATATTTTTGTGGTTAAAAATGAAGGAGTTAATGTTGAGGTTTTTATCAGTATTTTTGTCGGAATGGAGGTATTAAAAATTAGGGTTTTTGAGATATTTTGCGGGGGTTATAATTTTTAATCCGACCGTTGGATCGTGGTAATTTTTGGATATGTTATACATATATAAGTTGAGTATATGTCCACAAATTTTGAACCGTTAAAAATGAACGTATGATTTATTATGAATTTTACGAGATGACTGGTTCAGAAATTGTTGAATTTTCGGAGTTTATCATTTTGATGGAAAATTCTAGAATTGGTGGGCCCCACTTGTGGTTGGTGAAGAAATGTGCTGAATTATATTTCAAATGTGGTGGGTGGGAATAGTAGCAGGTAAAGCCATCAGGTTGCAGGTCAAACCTACTAAAATTTTTCTATAAATAGAGTGCTAAGTTAGAATTGAAAATCACACCAGAAACAAGTTTTCTCTCTTTCTCTCTCTAGATTATTGAGTGTATTTTGTGAGTATTTAGATACTTTGAGAGTTTCTATTCATCAGAGCAAGTTTCTTTCAGCCTTATACCGGTATTCCGACTAGAAGTACTGATATCTTGAGGTAAGGGATATTATTTTCTTCTTAATGATATTATTTTCTTCAATATCATTATGCTGAAATATTGATATGAGTTTTTATTAAATTTGAAACTGTTTGTGTCGTGGTTACTATTCACGTATACGGCACTATTCACGTATACGGTACTATTCAAGAATACGGCACTATTCACCGAAAAATAAAATTTTCCCTTTTTGTCCAAAATGTCTATTATGGTTACTATCTTTGATTGTATCAATGTTTTGATCTTTATTTTTGAATTCTGTTTCACAATTGATTATTATGAAGTATTATTGATCTTGGATAAACTGTTATACGAATCCCTAATATTTGTCCTTCTGTCTCACTGGATTCGTTCTCTTTAAGATATTTTTTATCATCCTCAGTCCTAAATGATGATATTACTGAATATCTTTGGCCTGCAGTGCAAAGATGTATGATTACTTGATAAATATTCTTGATGAATATCTTTGGCATGTAGTGCAAAGATGAACATGTGTTGAGATGAACATGACTGACAAGTGATACAAATGAATATCTTTGGCCTGTAGTGCAAAGATGAATATTTGGATAAAGATGATTATTAATTGATGTTACAGGGACAAAATATTGATGATCGACTTTTAAATCTTAGAAGATAGTAGAATTCTTTCTCTACTTGACTCTTCTAATGGTTTGCTGTTTCCGCTGCAGTTGTTGATCTAAAACATGTTGTCGATTATATTCTATCAGATTTTTCCCTGTTGAAGACTAACGATAATTTGTTGTATATTATCTTAGTCATAATATTCTTTACTGGGCTAGTTGAGCTCACCCTTTTCCTTTTTGTTCCATTTTTCTTCTCAGGAGGTGAGAACATAGCAGGATCTAGTCGGGGTATGGAGTGATGGTTCTAGAAAGATGTTTTAGCAGTCCTCACTATTTCTGTAAAATAGTATTTGAATAATTGTAATGAGGATTCATTTGAGTGTGGATATTGTCCAGAAGACAGTATTTGTATTTAAACTCACAGTATGTGTTGTCGTATTTTGCACGACAATTGTATTATTGAAGTTCTAGTTTGCTTTCTGTACCATGTATTTGGCGACTCAGAATGGGTGTTGTATACCTATTCTGGGGGCGTCACAGTTGGTATCAGAGCTTAGGGATATGATCCCTGGCTGAGATGTGAGACAAGAACTAGGAGGGGAGAGACGGGGAATTCCTTCGCTAGTATGACCTGACTAAGTTTATTTGGTCGGTCAGAGTATATGGATAATATATGACATGACTATTAACCCTTATTTTATGGTAGTATTTAAGAATGACAGCTGAGAACGTTAATAATGGAGTAAATCAGACTGTGGAGACACCTTAAATCACCACCCAGGGGAACGTGCAACAGGAAGGCAATATTCCTCCTGTAAACAACGTTACCGAGCAAACGATGAATGATGGAATGTTTAGGAGTTTTTTTGCAGTTCATGCAAAATCAGACGAGGGAGACTCGTGTTCAGAATACGGGTGGAAATGATAACAACGCGCGGTTTGTCATAGCTAAGCAGTCAAAAGAATTGGGATCACTAGAATTTAAGGGAAAGCCGGATCCGATCATGGCGGAAACGTGGGTCAAGCAAATTACCAATATATTCGATGTCTTGGGATGCACAGAGGAACAGAAGGTTCCATTCGCCACTTTTATGTTCCGCAGTGAGGCAGACTACTGGTGGGAGTCTGTGAAGCGTACCCAGCCTGACGCACTCAACATGTCCTGGGAAACATTTCAAAAACTGTTCAATGACAAGTACTTTCCAGAAAGTATTCGTCATATGAAGGAGGTGGAGTTTATCAGACTGGAACAAAACAATATGACGGTGTCCCAGTACGAGGCGAAGTTTGCAGAGTTATCCAGGTTTGCACCTCATTTGGTCGAAAATGAGGAACGAATGACAAGGATGTTTCTGAGAGGTCTAAAACCCGAGATTCGGCAATATCTTATCTCTCATAAATTTTCTTTATATTCAGATGTTGTAAACAGGGCTCAATTATTAGAGCGAGATAATGAGTATGTTCAACCGAGGGACCACAACCAGGGTCATACCGATGGCGGCAGTCATCGAAGCAATGAAAACCAGTAGGGAGGAAAACATTGGGACAAAAGCGGTAACCACTCTGGTGGTAATCGTGGTCGTGATAATAGAAGGAGCGAGTCGGGAGGAGATTTCAAGAAGAGAAGGTACAACAATGATAACGTGAAGACGTCAGCACAAACATCAACTGTTTCTAGGGGAGGAGAACGACCACTGGTCGTATGTTACAAATGTGGGAAAGAGGGACATATCAGCCCAAACTGCCCACAACAATCCAAGGTATGTTATAACTGTGGAAAGGAGGGTCATATAGCTCGAGAGTGTTCTGTAGCAAAACCAAGTTCAGCGGGGATGGTGACTCCAAAAGTTGTCCCGGATAAGTCGAAATCAGCGGTTCCTGGAAGGGCGTTTGTCGTGACTGGCCAAAACGCGAGAAACCCGAACGAGGTGATCACGGGTAAGCTAATCTTGAATTCTTGTGAAGTTTATACTTTACTAGATACCGGTTCTACCCATTCTTCTCTCCTGCTTGTGCTCAACGTTTAAACTTGACTCCGGAGAAATTGGACTTTAACTTATCTGTTGAAACTCCGTTGGGTGAAACCTTCGTTACATCTACAGTTTATAAATCTTGCATGATCCAAGTTGGCACTATCACATTACCTGTTGATCTTATCTCTTTAAAAATACTTGCTTTTGATGTGATTTTAGGAATTGATTGGTTAACTACTCATCATGCCAAAATTGATTGTTTTCGTAAGGTTGTTAGTTTTCATATTTCTAACCAACCTGTCATACGAATTCAAACTACTAAACCACTAAAATCAGTCACTGTCATATCAAGCCACAAAGCTATTCGTTTATTGAAAAACGGATGTCAAGCTTTCTTAGCCCATGTTATGGATTTGAACAAAAATACGTCAGATTTGAATGATATTTCTGTTGTTAGTGAATTTCCTGACGTATTTTCTAAAGAATTTATTGGCCTACCTCCAGAGCGTGATATTGAATTTTGTATCATCTTTGAATCCGGTACAAAACCCACTTCTAAAATCTCATATCGAATGGCTCCTATTGAACTTCGGGAGTTAAAAACCTAATTGTAGAAGTTTGTACCCGAGCCTTTATCTGGTGACTTTCTTTGCGGAATGCACTGAAGCCAAACTCTCCGTAGGGGACGCCATATTCGTGCGGTAGTAAACTGATAGGTGTCATTGTGACGTACTATCCAAGATTGGGATATGAGTCACAATTGAGAGCAACCTAAGTCAGTAATCGAAGTACGTAGCTTTCTAGGCTTAGCTGGTTATTATCGGAGATTTGTGGAAGGATTTTCTCGAATCGCTACTCCGTTAACTCAGCTGACTCGGAAGGATACAAAATTCGTATGGAGTAAGGAATGCGAGAAGATTTTCCAATAGCTCAAGAGGCGACTCATTCGGAACCTGTTCTGACCATACCATCCTGAAAAAGCGAACGTGGTAGCTGACGCGTTTAGTAGAAGATTGTACGCGAGTACGAGTGCGATATTGTTGAACATAAAGACCTCTTTTGTATAATTTATAAATGATAGAGATAGAGTTAATGACTCTAGGGACCCACGTGATGATATACGAGTAAAATCGACTTTAATAGATAACGTTAAAGCCGCTCATGCTACGGACATAGAGCTGATGCGTATGAAGAAGAAAGTGCAAGAAGGTGCTATTACAGAAGCAAGAATCGATGAAGAAGGAATACTTCGAGTCAACTCCAGACTTTGTGTTCCTAACGATTTTGACTTGAAGCATAGAATAATGATGGAGGCACACAACACACTGTTTGCAATCCATCTTGGGAGTACCAAAATGTATCACGATCTTCGACATACACTTTGGTGGAGCAATATGAAAAGAGAGATCGCGGAGTTTATCTCGAGATGTTTAACTTGTTAACGTGTAAAAGCAGAGCATCAAGTACTAAAGGGTCCATTGCAACCACTTGAGATTCCGAAATGGAAGTGGGAACACATTACTATGGATTTTGTTACGGGTCTTCCCAAGGTTTCTCAAGGCATAGATGCAATTTGGGTTATTGTTAATAGATTAACCAAGTCCGCTCATTTCTTACCGATACGTGAGACTTATTCCCTTGAACGTCTTGCTAGTATGTACGTGAACGAGATTGTGAGATTGCATGGCATGCCAGTATCCATAGTTTCAGATCGTGACCCAAGATTCACTTCACGATTTTGGGTTAGCTTGCAGAAAGCTATGGGCACGGATTTACGATTCAGTTCGGCATACCATCCTCAAACTGACGGACAATCAGAGAGGACTATTCAAACTCTTGAAGATCTATTAAGACTTTGTGTCCTAGATCTCAAAGGGAGTTGGGATAAGTACCTACCATTGGTGGAATTCTCCTACAACAACAGTTATCAGGCGAGCATAGGTGTGGCTCCATTCGAGGCGTTGTATGGAAGAAAATGCCGTTCTCCAGTATGCTGGGACGAGGTGGGTAAAGCAACATTGTTGGGACCAGAGTTGGTACGTATTACTACAGAGAAGATCCAAACGATTCGACAACGTATACAAACGGCACAAGATCAACAAAAGAGTTATGTAGATCTTCATCGGAAGGACGTGGAATTTAATATTGGGGATCATGTATTATTACGTGTTGCACCATGGAAGGGAGTTACAAGATTTGGAAAGAGAGGAAAGCTCAATCCAAGATTTGTTGGTCCATTTGAGATTCTTGAGCGAATAGGAAATGTGGCATATAGACTCGCATTACCTCCAAGCATGTCTCGTGTTCATAATGTTTTTCACATATCTATGCTTCGTAAATATGTTAAAGATCCGAACCACATTATTGAGTTAGAACTAGACGAGATAGCTGAAGATTTAACGTACGAGGAGGTAGGGGTGAGCATGGTGCGGTTTGGTGCGGTTTGAAGTCTAAACCGCACCCGAAACCGCTTAGGTGCGGTTTAAAAAATTCAAAACCGCACCCGAAATCGCTTGTGATTGATGCGGTTCGATTTTAAAGTGTGCGGTGCGGTTTTAATTGGTGCGGTTTCGGTTCCAAAACCAATTGAAACAACAAAAAAGTTTAAGCCTTCAATAAAATTTAACATAAAACTTACATCGAGCAATTAACTTAGTGACAAAGTCGACAATGAGAATTATATCAAGCATGCTTTAAAACTAAAATATGCGCTATATAAAACAACGGAGACTATTCGATAACAAGCAAGAATGTTTATCTAGTTCCTCAAAAATTAAAAGTATATACTGAAGATAAAATAAAATATATTGCAGGGAGGACTAAAAATAATCTATTAGACTATTACAATTATAGTATTGACATTAACCAATGCATTAAGTGCTCGAGCCCCTCCAATAACGCATCAAATAAATTCAAAATTCCAAAATACAATTGCTTAATTTTTGACTCTATAACCTATAACATCTTCTTTCAATTGGTGAAAAAATGACTGTGACAACCCCAAAATAGGTTCATTCCACCCAACCCATTCTGAGTCGTCAAATACATGGTACAGAAAATAACTACAACTTTATTACAACAATTGTCGTGCAAAATACAACAACACATATGCTGTGGGTTTTGATACAAATATATACCAAATGTGACTCATGTTCCAACCGTGGACATCACCCCACAATAACATCTTACATAAAGGTATAGTCAAAAACTGTTTTAGAAATTAGAATCTTTGGGAAGTGCTCAAGGAAACCTTCGTACATGGGAGGCCACGCGTCTAGGTTATGATAGATATCATATGGCCACAGAATTATCCTTGGTTGACCCAATAGACCCCAAAGAAAAACGAGAAGATTACTATCATATTCTTCCCGATGGTGAGTCTTCTATTGACTTATCATTATCTCCACTGTCTCTAATTGAGAATTATACTTCAAACAAACACCAAGATTATATAGGTAGTGCCCATAGATATACTCAGCAAGTGAATGAGCACAACCCTGTCCTATGATGACACGAGGTTGTATGTCATTAGACATCTTGTATGATAGTGACAAAACACCCTTCCAACGTTGGGTTCGCCTCACCCTATTTTCTTCACCAAATATAACTACTAAATGATAACCACCGTTCTATTCCCTTGTTACCCCCGCTCGACCCAGCTACACTCTTATTACCTGAAAGGAATTGTGAACAGAAGGGTGAGCACAACTAGCCCAGTAAAGAATATCATGACTAAAGATAAATAAATTATCAATAGTCTTCATCAATAATAAATCAGAGATTTAGAACATATGGTAGATGATAAAAAATTTCAACCATAGTTGCAGCGGAACATGCAATCCATTAGAAGAGTCAAATAGACTATAAAGTCTATTATCTTCTCCATGTTAAAAATCCACCAACAATGTTTTATCCCTGTAACATCAATCAACAGTTCTGGTCCACAATCATATAAATAACTCATAATCATAATTATGATTCTAAATTCCTCTTCTCATCCAGGACAAAGATAATTTTCATCACTTGTCTTTACCTGAAACATCAAAGATCATGGTTATACCAAATCACAATTCTTGTTCATAATCATACTAATAATTTCATCTTTGTACTACGGGCCAAAGATATTCGTCAACAGTTTATCTTTGCACTACTGGCCAAAGATATTCAACAACAGTTCATCTTTGCACTACAGGCCAAAGATATTCAACAACATATCATCTTTGTACTACAGGCCAAAGATATTCATCAACAGTTCATATTTGCACTACAGGCCAAATATATTCATATCTCAAAGAATTATAATCATTTTAGAATTTATATAAACAATAATTATAACCATGTTGATCAATTCACCTTTGCACTTAAGCTTAAGATATTCAATTATAAATTCAATGGTCATGATCATACCAGTCACAATTCAACTTTGCACTACAGGCCAAAGAGAACCCTAGTCATGATCATACCAATAATCTACCCATCTTTACACTCCAGTGAAAGAGAATTTCAACATCAAGGTTATAAAAATGTTATATATAATAGTAAAATCAATATAATCAAAACATCTAGATTTAATCTCAAGAGTAATATTCATAAATCAACTATAATTTAGTTAGAAAAAGAAACCAATTTTGTCTTGAATAGTACCCGTGAATAGTAACTCGTGAATAGTAACTCATGAATAGTAATCCCGACACAAAAAGGTAGAAATTTCACAATAAAATATATACCAATATTTCGGTATAATGATATTAAGAGAATAATATTTCTTAAGCTTATAAACAATTTATTTTAATTGTTTATACTTTACTAAATAATGCATTTAATCATCCTAAAATGCCAAACTCATAAGATTTCATCACCAATAACCAAAAACCCTAATAAAAAATCTGCATATACCTTATATATGATTCTCAAGCCATAAAATCATATTTTCTAATTTTCTTACTTCACAAAACATATTTAATTCATTTACTCATAACTAGTACATTTTCATGAAAAATACCAAATCAGTTCCAAAAATATTTCTTTTCTGGAATTTAGCATAAAATAGTCCCATAGTGAACATATATTTTTCTCAGAATTTTTAAAAGTCATTTACTATTTTTCATATGGCCAAAATAGCCGAATATTTAGAAATTTATCAAAAATTGTACTTTTATCTAAAAATTCTGAAATTCACAGAGTATACTCCTTTCATATACATGTACTCCCAATAAAAATTTCATCAATTTTGGAGTTAACCACAAGAAATTATAAGCTGTTACTTTTAAAATAGTATTTTCTCATAAAATTCATAACTCTCAATCTATACATCCAAAAATCACCATTTTTGTACACAGTCAAGAAAACTCATCAAAATATCATTTCAAATTTTTCCAGAATTTTTGAAGGTCAGAAAATTACGAAACTGGAAAATATAACAACCCTTAAAATCCCTTACTATCCCTTACCTCAAAAGAGTAGTACTTCTGACTGGATATCGGATATGATGCTGAAGGAAACTTGCACTGATGAATAGTAACTCACCAAGTATCTAAAAACTCACAAAATATGCTTCATAATATAGAGAGAGAAAGAGAGAAAACTTATGTTTCTGGTGTGATTTTTAATTCTAACTTAGCCCTCTATTTATAGGAAAATATTGGTAGGTTTGACCTACAACCTGATGTCTTTACCTGCTACTATTCTCACCCACCACATTTGAAATATAATTCAGTACATTTCTTCACCAACCACAAGTGGGGCCCACCAATTCTAGAATTTTCTACCAAAATGATAAACTCCGAAAATTCAATAATTTCTGAACCAGTCATCTCGTAAAATTCATAATAAATCATACGTTCATTTTTAACGGTTCAAAATTTGTGGGCATATACTCAACTTATATATGTATAACATATCCAAAAATTACCACGATCCAACGGTCGGATTAAAAATTATAACCCCCGCAAAATATCTCAAAAACCCTGATTTTTAATACCTCCATTCCGACAAAAATACGGATAAAAATCTCAACATTAACTCCTTCATTTTTTAACCACAAAAATATATCCCTCATTTATATCCACATAAAATAAATATTTTCTTATCATATGAATCAATAATTAATTATTCACAAATAATATTACAGAATCACATTTATGACAACCAGGCCGTTCCCAGGAAAGAGGGGGCTTTCCAATAAGGATTTCTCCTTACTAGCGCGCAATTAGATGACCAAACCTCTCCTTAGACAGAACTTTCTAGACATTGCCAATAATGCTATCTAATAATATTATTCAAATAATATGAATTATTGATCTGATAATGGGAAATACTGTGCAGTGACAATTATTGAACAACAATAATATAAAATTTTAACGTAGCAATTATTGAATCAATAAAATAAAATATTGAACAGTAATTACTGTAACAATTATTGAGTAGTGCCTTCTTACGTAAGGATCAATAATTCAAAAATACTGTGTAAAACCGTGTGCTACTGTGTAAACACGCGTATTACTGTATTTTAACCACCGGGTATTCTAACAGTATTAACGGTAACAACTACGCCGTTAATTATAAAACTCAATTTTTGTCGTTATCTTCATCCGACAGTTATTCTGTTATGGGGCCCACAAATGTTTGCGCAGTCGTACGAATATTCTCCGACAGAAAAATATTCCACGACCAAACGAATATTCCCCGACAACAATGAATATTTTATAACCACTTGCGTATTTTGAAAAATTTTTACATTTCACCCATAACTTTAACTTTTATCAATTTAACCATTTACTAAATAGAAAAATTGAATACTTTTATTTCATAAAATTCGGGGTCTTACAATGACAATGCAAGACTGGGGTTTTCTCTGAGCGTGTTCAAGTGAAAAGTAACTTTAGAATTTACTAGAGATAATACATACATACACACACATGGTGCGATTTCAATTTTATGCGGTTTGATTTTGGCTAGTAACCAAACCGGAACCGTAAATTTGGTTATTCAACCCACCTAAAACCGCCACATACACCGGAACCGTTGGTTACTTGCTCAGCCCTTAGAGGAGGTACCTGTTAAGATCTTGGATAGGAAAGAGCATGTCCTACGCACGAAGGTTATACCACAAGTTAAGGTTTTGTGGAGAAACCATGCTATTGAAGAAATGACCTGGGAGTTGGAATCAGAAATGAAAGTGAGGTATCCTCACCTTTTCGAAATATCAGGTACGTACGTCAATTTCGAGGACGAAATTTCATAAGGAGGGGAGGTTGTAAGACCACAGCTTATTAATGAATAAAATCAAATTTTCTCTAAATATTATTGTGAATAATAAGGGGTTAATTTGATATAATACTTTGGTTATGGGTGAAATGTGCAAATTTTGCAAAATAAGCAAGTGGTTATAAAATATTCATTTTGTCGGGGAATATTCGTTTGGTAATGGAATATTTTTGCTGTCGGGGAATATTTGTACGACGGCGCAGCCTTGTGTGGGCCCCATAACGGAAATCGATTGAATGAAGAAAACGACAAGTATAAGTTATTTATAAATAACGACGTAGTTGTTACCGTTAATACTGTTGGAATACCCGGTGGTTAAAATACAGTACCACACGGTATTACACCAATTATTGATTCTTACGTAAGAAGGCACTACTCAATAATTGTTATAGTAGTTATTATTCAATATTTTATTTTATTGATTCAATAATTGCTGCGTTGATATTTTATATTATTGTTGTTTCAATAATTATTGCTGCACAGTATTTTCCTTTATCAGATCAATAATTCATATTATTTGAATAATATTATTAGATAACATTATTGGCAATGTCTAGAAAGTTCTGTCTAAGGAGAGGTTTGGTCATCTAATTGCGCGCCAGTAAGGAAAAATCCTTATTGGAAAGCCCCCTCTTTCCTGGGAACGGCCTGATTGTCATAAATGTGATTCTGTAATATTATTTGTGAATAATTAATTATTGATTCATATGATAAGGAAATATTTATTTTATGTGGATATAAATGAGGGATATATTTTTGTGGTTAAAAATGAAGGAGTTAATGTTGAGGTTTTTATCAGTATTTTTATCGGAATTAAGGTATTAAAAATCAGGGTTATTGAGATATTTTGCGGGGGTTATAATTTTTAATCCGACCGTTGGATCGTGGTAATTTTTGGATATGTTATACATATATAAGTTGAGTATATGTCCACAAATTTTGAACCGTTAAAAATGAACGTATGATTTATTATGAATTTTACGAGATGACTGGTTCAGAAATTGTTGAATTTTCGGAGTTTATCATTTTGATGGAAAATTCTAGAATTGGTGGGCCTCACTTGTGGTTGGTGAAGAAATGTGCTGAATTATATTTCAAATGTGGTGGGTGGGAATAGTAGCAGGTAAAGTCATCAGGTTGCAGGTCAAACCTACTAAAATTTTCCTATAAATAGAGGGCTAAGTTAGAATTGAAAATCACACCAGAAACAAGTTTTCTCTCTTTCTCTCTCTAGATTATTGAGTGTATTTTATGAGTATTTAGATACTTTGAGAGTTTCTATTCATCAGAGCAAGTTTCTTTCAGCCTTATATCGGTATTCCGACCAGAAGTACTGATATCTTGAGGTAAGGGATATTATTTTCTTTTTAATGATATTATTTTCTTCAATATCATTATGCTGAAATATTGATATGAGTTTTTATTAAATTTGAAACTGTTTGTGTCGTGGTTACTATTCACGTATACGGCACTATTCACGTATACGGTACTATTCACGAATACGACACTATTCACCAAAAAATAAAATTTTTTCTTTTTGTCCAAGATGTCTATTATGGCTACTATCTTTGATTGTATCCATGTTTTGATCTTTATTTTTGAATTCTGTTTCATAATTGATTATTATGAAGTATTATTGATCTTGGATAAACTGTTATACGAATCCCTAATATTTGTCCTTCTGTCTCACTGGATTCGTTCTCTTTAAGATATTTTTCATCATCCTCAGTCCTAAATGATGATATTACTGAATATCTTTGGCCTGTAGTGCAAAGATGTATGATTACTTGATGAATATTCTTGATGAATATCTTTGGCCTGTAGTGCAAAGATGAACAGGTGTTGAGATGAACATGACTGACAAGTGATACAAATAAATATCTTTGGCCTGTAGTGCAAAGATGAATATTTGGATAAAGATGATTATTAATTGATATTACAGGGATAAAATATTGATGATGGACTTTTAAATCTTAGAAGATAGTAGAATTCTTTCTCTACTTGACTCTTCTAATGGTTTGCTGTTTTCGCTGCAGTTGTTGATCTAAAACTTGTTGTCGATTATATTCTATCAGATTTTTCCCTGTTGAAGACTAACGATAATTTGTTGTATATTATCTTAGTCATAATATTCTTTACTGGGCTAGTTGAGCTCACCCTTTTCCTTTTTGTTCGATTTTTCTTCTCAGAAGGTGAGAACAGAGCAGGATCTAGTCGGGGTATGGAGTGATGGTTCTAGAAAGATATTTTAGCAGTCCTCACTATTTCTGTAAAATAGTGTTTGAATAATTGTAATGTGTTGTCGTATTTTACACGATAATTGTATTATTAAAGTTCTAGTTTACTTTCTGTACCATGTATTTGGCGACTCAGAATGGGTGTTGTATACCTATTCTGGGGGCGTCACAAATATTTTCATGAAAAGATACTGGATGAAGCGCAAATATCAATGCTATTCTACTAATTTCATGGAGTATAAAAGCCAAAACTTTAACCAAATGAATATAGAATTCGAAATCTGAAACGAAATAATATTACTTACATACTACAGAGTATGGAAGAAAATATTATTTCATACGAATACTGAACAAAAATAATATCCCTTACCTTGACAAGAAGAGTATTCCAACTGGTATAGCGGGGATATTCTTGAAGAAAATTTGTACTATTTTCTACGCTTAAAGCTTTCTTAAACTCTAAAGAAACACGCTCAAGATTATAGAAGAAGAATTCTCTGATTCTGGTGTGATTTTTAATTCTAACTAAGCATCCTATTTATAGGAGAATGAAAATGATACTATTTTAATAAAACGAAAACTTTTAAATAAAATATATTCTATATATATATATATATATAAGTATTATATATATATATTTTGAAAAGTTGCCAAAATGGATTCAAGGGATGAATTTCGTGATTTAATAATATATATATATATATATATATATATATATATATATATATATATATATAATCTTACAACAATCCGTGAAAAATCATCAGCCACCTTCCTTTTCACTTTCAAACGTGGGCCCCACAGTCGGCCCCACCTATTATTATATATATATACCGAATAATTTTCTATCGATTATTTTAAAAAATAGGTAAATGGGGGTCCATAAAATAAGCAAAATTTACATTAAATACTTCATAAAAATTTTCTTAATATTTTTAACAACATTTATCATCATTATTATAATTCGCAATATTTACCAACCAGGTCGTTTCCAGGAAAGAGGGGGCTTTCCAATAAGAATTTCTTCCTATTGGCGCGTAATTAGGTGACCAAACCTCTCCTTAACATAACTTCTAGACATCGTCAATATTGTAAATAATAATATTAAAAACTTTGTTGTCTCAATTATTGATTTAATAATATAAAATATTATGCAGATGATACTGTGACAATAATTGAATCAATAATATGAGAGACATGGTACAACAATTACTATAGTAATAATTGAATATAACCGAGTGGCTTCTCACGTAAGCATCAATAATCAATACCGTGTGCTACTATGCAACCACTCGTATTACTGTACTTTTAACACTGGGTATTTCAACAGTTAACAGTAAAACTTTCGTTGTTACTTTCATAAAAAGATATTTATGTCATTTTCTCATTTCGACAATAATTACGTTGTGGGTCCACCAATAATTGTGTCATCGTACGAATATTTCCTGTTAAAACGAATAATTTCCGACCAATCGAATATTATATAACTTGCTTACTTTGCAAAGTTTATAAATATTACCCACAACTTTAATGTAAGACCCTGAATTTTATGAAATGAAAGTATTCAATTTTCTTATAATTATTATTTTATTTAGTAAATGGTTAAATTGATAAAATGATTAAAACTAAGGGTGATATATGAAAATTTTTGCAAAGTAAAGTAAATTGTTATAAAATATTCGTTTGGTCGGGGAATATTCTTTTGTCGGGAATATTCGTGCGACGACACAATCATTGGTGGACCCCACAACGGAATTATTGTCGGATTGTAAAAACGATAAAAATATTTCTAATAAAATTACGGCGAAAGTTTTACCGTTAACTGTTGAAATATCAGGTTGTAAAAGTACAGTAATACGCGTGATTGCATAGTAGCTCATATTATTGGTTTTTTTTAAGCTTACGTAAGAAGCCACTCAGTTATACTCAATTATTGCTACAGTAACTGCTGCATAGTATCTCATATTATTAATTCAATTATTGTCACAGTATCATCTGCATAATATTTTATATTATTAAATCAATAATTGAGACGACAAAGTTATTCATATTATTATTTGTAATATTGCCGATGTCTAGAAATTTCTGTCGAGGAGAGGTTTGGTCACCTAATTGCTCGCCAATAGGAAAAAATTCTTATCAGAAAGTCCCCTATTTTCTGGGAATAATCTGGTTGTTAAATATTATGAGTTATAATATTAATGATCAATAATTGTTGGAAGATTAAAAATTTGTTGATTGAAGATAAAATGATTTGTGACAATATTTATTCAATCTTTGATATAAATAAGAAGTCTGTTATGAGACATTTGTGGTAAGTTTGGTTTATTCTATGGGGCCCATATGTCATCATCTAAGAGTCACTTTCGTCAATAGTAATTATCTTTACCAGACATCAAACCACTTGTCGTTTCATATTACAAGCATCGAACCAATTGTCGTTTCACATTACAGACATCGAACCAATTTTCGTTTCACATTACAGGCGTCGACCTATTGTCGTTTCACATTACAAGCGTCAAACCACTTGTCGTTTCACATTACAGGCGTCAACCAATTGTCATTTCACATTACAGGCATCGACCAATTGTAGTTTTCATATTACAGGCGTCAAACCACCTTTCATTTCACATCACCAATCGTCAAGCCACTTGCATCTTCACATTGCAATGGCTAAGCTAGAAATCTTCTATAAATAGAAACTTATTTCTTCTTTCATTCTCACCAATTCACTACGACTCGCAAGAGAATTTTATAAAGAGAGAATCAGAGAGAAAGAAGAAGAGTATTCTGTTACTACACTATTTCAGTTTTCAATCCCTACTAAGGTAAGAGGTATTATTTCTTTTGTGACGCCCCCAAAATAGGTATACAACACCCATTCTGAGTCGCCAAATATATGGTACAGAAAGCAAACTACAACTTCAATAATACAATTGTCGTGCAAAATACGACAACACATACTGTGAGTTTAAATACAAATATTGTCTTCTGGACAATATCCACACTCAAATAAATCCTCATTACAATTATTCAAACACTATTTTACAGAAATAGTGAGGACTGCTAAAACATCTTTCTAGAACCATCACTCCATACCCCGACTAGATCCTGCTATGTTCTCACCTCCTGAAAAGAAAAATGGAACAAAAGAGAAAAGGGTGAGCTCAACTAGCCCAGTAAAGAATATTATGACTAAGATAATATACAACAAATTATCGTTAGTCTTCAACAGGGAAAAATCTGATAGAATATAATCGACAACAAGTTTTAGATCAACAACTATAGCGAAAACAGCAAACCATTAGAAGAGTCAAGTAGAGAAAGAATTCTACTATCTTCTAAGATTTAAAAGTCTATCATCAATATTTTATCCCTGTAACATCAATTAATAATCATCTTTATCAAATATTCATCTTTGCACTACAGGCCAAAGATATTCATTTGTATCACCTGTCAGTCATGTTCATCTCAACACCTGTTCATCTTTGCACTACAGGCCAAAGATATTCATCAAGCAATCATACATCTTTGCACTACAGGCCAAAGATATTCAGTAATATCATCATTTAGGACTGAGGATGATGAAAAATATCTTAAAGAAAACGAATCTAGTGAGACAGAAGGACAAATAGTAGGGATTCGTATAACAGTTTATCCAAGATCAATAATACTTCATAATAATCAATTGTGAAGCAGAATTCAAAAATAAAGATCAAAACATGGATACAATCAAAGTTAGTAACCATAATAGACATCTTGGACAAAAAGGAAAAATTTTATTTTTTGGTGAATAGTGCTGTATTCGTGAATAGTGTCGTATACGTGAATAGTAACGTATACGTGAATAGTAACCCCGACACAAAAAGTTCCAAATTTGATAAAAACTCATGTTAATATTTCAGCATAATGATATTGAAGAAAATAATATCATTTAAGAAGAAAATAATATCCCTTACCTCAAGATATCAGTACTTCTGGTCGGAATACCGGTATAAGGCTGAAAGAAACTTGCTCTGATAAATAGAAACTCTCAAAGTATCTAAATACTCACACAATACACTCAATAATCTAGAGAGAGGAAGAGAGAAAACTTATTTCTGGTGTGATTTTCAATTCTAACTTAGCCCTCTATTTATAGGAAAATTTTAGTAGGTTTGACCTGCAACCTGATGGCTTTACCTGCTACTATTCCCACCCACCATATTTGAAATATAATTCAGCACATTTCTTCACCAACCACAAGTGGGGCCCACCAATTTTAGAATTTTCCATCAAAATAATTTATAACCTGATTTCTGAATCAGCCACCTCTTAAAATTCATAACAAATCATACGTTCATTTTTAACGGTTCAAAATTTGTGGACATATACTCAACTTATATATGTATAACATATCCAAAAATTACCACGATCCAACGGTCGGATTAAAAATTATAACCCCCGCAAAATATATCAAAAATCCTGATTTTTAATACCTCCATTCCGACAAAAATACGGATAAAAACCTCAACATTAACTCCTTCATTTTTAACCACAATAAATATATCCAACATTTATATCCACATAAAATAAATATTTTCTCATCATATGAATCAATAATTAATTATTCACAAATAATATTACAGAATCACATTTATGACAACCAGACCGTTCCCAGGAAAGAGGGGGCTTTCCAATAAGGATTTCTCCTTACTGGCGCTCAATTAGATGACCAAACCTCTCCTTAGACAGAACTTTCTAGACATTGCCAATAATATTATCTAATAATATTATTCAAATAATATGAATTATTGATCTGATAATGGAAAATACTATGCAGCAATAATTATTGAAACAATAATAATATAAAATATCAACGCAATAATTATTGAATCAATAAAATAAAATATTGAGCAGTAACTACTGTAACAATTATTGAGTAGTGCCTTCTTACGTAAGAATCAATAATTGGTGCAATACCGTGTGCTACTGTATTTTAACCACCGGGTATTCCAACAGTATTAACGGTAACAACTACGCCGTTATTTATAAACAACTTATTCTTGTCGTTTTCTTCATCCAAACGCTTTCCGTTATGGGTCCCACACAAGGCTGCGCCGTCGTACGAATATTCCCCGACAACAAGAATATTTCACGACCAAACGAATATTCCCCGACAAAATGAATATTTTATAACCACTTGCTTATTTTGTAAAATTTGCACATTTCACCCATAACCAAAGTATTATATCAAATTAACCCCTTATTATTCATAATAATATTTAGAGAAAATTTGATTTTATTCATTAATAAGTTGGGGTCTTACAACCTCCCCTCCTTATGAAATTTCGTCCTCGAAATTGACGTACGTACCTGTTGTTTCAAAAAGGTGAGGATGCCTCGCTTTCATTTCTGATTCCAACCCCCAGATCATTTCTTCAATAGCATGGTTTCTCCACAAAATCTTAACTTGTGGTATAACCTTCGTGCGTAGGACATGCTCTTTCTTATCCAAGATCTTAACAGGTACCTCCTCGTACGTTAAATCTTCAGCTATCTCGTCTGGTTCTAACTCAATAATGTGGTTCGGGTCTTTAACATATTTACGAAGCATAGATATGTGAAAAATATTATGAACACGAGACATGCTTGGAGGTAATGCGAGTCTATATGCCACATTTCCTATTCGCTCAAGAATCTCAAATGGACCAACAAATCTTGGATTGAGCTTTCCTCTCTTCCCAAATCTTGTAACTCCCTTCCATGGTGCAACACGTAACAATACATGATCCCCAATATTAAATTTCACGTCCTTCCGATGAAGATCCGCATAACTCTTTTGTCGATCCTGTGCCGTTTGTATACGTTGTCGAATCGTTTGGATCTTCTCTGTAGTAATGCGTACCAACTTTGGTCCCAACAATGTTGCTTCACCCACCTCTTCCCAGCATACTGGAGAACGACATTTTCTTCCATACAACGCCTCAAATGGACCACACCTATGCTCTCCTGATAACTGTTGTTGTAGGAGAATTCCACCAATGGTAGGTACTTATCCCAACTCCCTTTGAAATCTAGGACACAAAGTCTTAATAGATCTTCAAGAGTTTAAATAGTCCTCTCTGATTGTTCGTCCATTTGAGGATGGTATGCCGAACTGAATCGTAAATCCGTGCCCATAGCTTTCTGCAAGCTAACCCAAAATCGTGAAGTGAATCTTGGGTCACGATCCGAAACTATGGATACTGGCATGCCATGCAATCTCACAATCTCGTTCACGTACATACTAGCAAGACGTTCAAGGGAATAAGTCTCACGTATCGGCAAGAAATGAGCGGACTTGGTTAATCTAATAACCCAAATCGCATCTATGCCTTGAGAAACCTTGGGAAGACCCGTAACAAAATCCATAGTAATGTGTTCCCACTTCCATTTCGGAATCTCAAGTGGTTGTAATGGACCCTTTGGCACTTGATGCTCCGCCTTTACACGTTGACAAGTTAAACACCTCGAGATAAACTCCGCGATCTCTCTTTTCATATTGCTCCACCAAAATATATGTCGAAGATCGTGATACATTTTGGTACTCCCAGGATGGATTGCAAACGGTGTGTTGTGTGCCTCCATCATTATTCTATGCTTCAAGTCAAAATCGTTAGGAACACAAAGTCTGGAGTTGACTCGAAGTATTCCTTCTTCATCGATTCTTGCTTCTGGAATAGCACCTTCTTGCACTTTCTTCTTCATACGCATCAGCTCCATGTCTGTAGCTTGAGCAGCTTTAACTTTATCGATTAAAGTCGGTTCTACTCGTATATTTGATATTATCATGTGGGTACTTGGAGCCATCATCTCTATCTCCATCCTTTGCAAGTCATACAAAATGGGCCTTTGTGTTAACAACATTGCACTCGTACCCGCATATGATCTTCTACTCAATGCGTCATCTACTACGTTTGCTTTTCCAGGATGATAGTGGATGGTATGATCGTAATCTTTCAACAGCTCGAGCCAACGTCGCTGCCGCATGTTGAGTTCCTTTTGGGTGAAGAAATATTTGAGGCTTTTATGATCTGTATAGATCTCCACTTTCTCCCCATACAGGTAGTGTCTCCAAATCTTCAACGCGAAAACGACTGCTGCCAACTCCAAATCATGAGTAGGATAATTCCTTTCATATTCTTTGAGTTGTCGTGAGGCATAGGCTATGACTTTCCTATGTTGCATGAGAACACATCCTAACCCTTTTCCTGAAGCATCGCTGTAGATAACAAATCCATCCAAACCAGATGGTATTGTCAGAACAGGTGCCGAAATGAGTCTCCTCTTGAGTTCTTGGAAACTCTTTTTGCATTCCTCACTCCATACGAATTTTGTATCTTTCCGAGTCAGCTGAGTTAATGGAGTAGCGATTCGAGAAAATCCTTTTACGAATCTCCGATAATAATCAGAAAGCTACGCATTTCGATTACTGACTTAGGTTGCTCTCAACTGTGACTCATATTCCAATCTTGGATAGCACGCAACAATGACACCTATCAGTTTACTACCGCACGAATATGGCATCCCCTACGGAGAGTTTGGCTTCAGTGCATTCCGCAAAGGAAGTCACCAGATAAAGGCTCGGGTACAAACTTCTACAGTTAGGTTTTTAACTCCCGAAGTTCAATAGGAGCCATTCGATATGAGATTTTAGAAGTGAGTTTTGTACCAGATTCAAAGATGATACAAAATTCAATATCACGCGTAGGCCAAGAAATTCTTCAGGAAATACGTCAGGAAACAAACAACAGAAATATCACTCAAATCTGACGTATTTTTGTTCAAGTCCATGACATGGGCTAAGAAAGCTTGACATCCGTTTTTCAATAAACGAATGCCTTTATGGCTTGGTATGACAACGATTGATTTTAGTGGTTTGATTGCTTGAATTCACATAACAGGTTGGTTAGGAATATGAAAACAAACAACCTTACGAAAACAATCAATTTTAGCATGATGAATGGTTAACCAATCAATTCCTAAAATCACATCAAAAGCAAGTATCTTTAAAGAGATAAGATCAACAGGTAATGTGATTGTGCCAACTTGGATTAAGCAAGATTTATAAACTGTAGATGTAACGAAGGTTTCACCCAACGGAGTTTCAACAGATAAGTCAAAGGTCAATTTCTCCGGAGTCAAGTTCAAACGTTGAGCACAAGCAGGAGAGATAAAAGAATGGATAGAACCGGTATCTAGTAAAGTATAAACTTCGCAAGAATTCAAGATTAGCTTACCCGTGATCACCTCGTTCGGGTTTCTCGCGTTTTGGCCAGTCACGACAAACGCCCTTCTAGGAACTGCTGATTTCGACTTATCCGGGACAACTTTTGGAGTCACCATCCCCGCTGAACTTGGTTTTGCTACAGAACATTCTCGAGCTATATGACCCTCCTTTCCACAGTTATAACATACCTTGGATTGTTGTGGGCAGTTTGGGCTGATATGTCCCTCTTTCCCACATTTGTAACATACGACTGGTGGTCGTTTTCCTCCCCTAGAAACAGTTGATGTTTGTGCTGATGTCTTCACGTTATCATTGTTGTACCTTTTCTTCTTGAAATCTCCTCCCGACTCGCTCCTTCTATTATCACGACCACGATTACCACCAGAGTGGTTACCGCTTTTGTCCGAATATTTTCCTCCCTGCTAGTTTTTATTGCTTCGATGACTGCCGCCACCGGTATGACCCTGGTTGTGGTCCCTCGGTTGCACATACTCATTATCTCGCTCTAATAATTGAGCCCTATTTACAACATCTGAATATAAAGAAAATTTATGAGAGATAAAATATTGTCGAATCTCGGGTTTTAGACCTCTCAGAAACATCCTTGTCATTCGTTCCTCATTAACGACCAAATGAGGTGCAAACCTGGATAACTCTGCAAACTTCGCCTCGTATTGGGACACCGTCATGTTGCTTTGTTCCAGTCTGATAAACTCCACTTGTATTCTGCACACGAGTCTCCCTCGTCTGATTTTGCATGAACTGCAAAAAGCTCCTAAACATTCCATCATTCATCGTTTGCTCGGTAACATTGCTTACAGGAGGAATATTGCCTTCTTGTTGTACGTTCCCCTGGGTGGTTATCAAAGGTGTCTCCACGGTCTGAGTTACTCCATTATTAACGTTCTCAGCTGCCATTCTTAAATACTACCATAAAACAAGGGTTAATAGTCATGTCATATATTATCCCTATACTCTGACAGACCAAATAAACACCAAATAAACTTAGTCAGGTCATACTAGCGAAGGAATTCCCCGTCTCTCCCCTCCTAGTTTTTGTCTCACATCTCAGCCAGGGATCATATCCCTAAGCTCTGATACCAACTGTGACGCCCCCAAAATAGGTATACAACACCCATTCTGAGTCGCCAAATACATGGTACAGAAAGCAAACTACAACTTCAATAATACAATTGTCGTGCAAAATACGACAACACATACTGTGAGTTTAAATACAAATATTATCTTCTAGACAATATCCACACTCAAATAAATCCTCATTATAATTATTCAAACACTATTTTACAGAAATAGTGAGGACTGCTAAAACATCTTTCTAGAACTATCACTCCATACCCCGACTAGATCCTGCTATGTTCTCACCTCCTGAGAAGAAAAATGGAACAAAAGGGAAAAGGGTGAGCTCAACTAGCCCAGTAAATAATATTATGACTAAGATAATATACAACAAATTATCGTTAGTCTTCAACAGGGAAAAATCTGATAGAATATAATCGACAACAAGTTTTAGATCAACAACTGCAGCGGAAACAGCAAACCATTATAAGAGTCAAGTAGAGAAAGAATTCTACTATCTTCTAAGATTTAAAAGTCCATCATCAATATTTTATCCCTGTAACATCAATTAATAATCATCTTTATCAAATATTCATCTTTACACTACAGGCCAAAGATATTCATTTGTATCACCTGTCAGTCATGTTCATCTCAACACCTGTTCATCTTTGCACTACAGGCCAAAGATATTCATCAAGCAATCATACATCTTTGCACTACAGGCCAAAGATATTCAGTAATATCATCATTTAGGACTGAGGATGATGAAAAATATCTTAAAGAAAACGAATCCAGTGAGACAGAAGGACAAATAGTAGGGATTCGTATAACAGTTTATCCAAGATCAATAATACTTCATAATAATCAATTGTGAAGCAGAATTCAAAAATAAAGATCAAAACATGGATACAATCAAAGATAGTAACCATAATAGACATCTTGGACAAAAAGAAAAAAATTTATTTTTTGGTGAATAGTGCCGTATTCGTGAATAGTGCCGTATACGTGAATAGTAACGTATACGTGAATAGTAACTCCGACACAAAAAGTTCCAAATTTGATAAAAACTCATGTTAATATTTCAGCATAATGATATTGAAGAAAATAATATCATTTAAGAAGAAAATAATATCCCTTACCTCAAGATATCAGTACTTCTGGTCGGAATACCGGTATAAGGCTGAAAGAAACTTGCTCTGATGAATAGAAACTCTCAAAGTATCTAAATACTCACACAATACACTCAATAATCTAGAGAGAGAAAGAGAGAAAATTTGTTTCTGGTGTGATTTTCAATTCTAACTTATCCCTCTATTTATAGGAAAAGTTTAGTAGGTTTGACCTGCAACCTGATGGCTTTACCTGCTACTATTCCCACCCACCACATTTGAAATATAATTCAGCACATTTTTTCACCAACCACAAGCGGGGTCCACCAATTCTAGATTTTTCTATCAAAATGATTTATAACCTGATTTCTGAATCAGCCACCTCTTAAAATTCATAACAAATCATACGTTCATTTTTAACGGTTCAAAATTTGTGGACATATACTCAACTTATATATGTATAACATATCCAAAAATTACCACGATCCAACGGTCGGATTAAAAATTATAACCCCCGCAAAATATCTCAAAAACCCTGATTTTTAATACCTCCATTCCGACAAAAATACGGATAAAAACCTCAACATTAACTCCTTCATTTTTAACCACAATAAATATATCCAACATTTATATCCACATAAAATAAATATTTTCTTATCATATGAATCAATAATTAATTATTCACAAATAATATTACAGAATCACATTTATGACAACCAGGCCGTTCCCAGGAAAGAGGGGGCTTTCCAATAAGGATTTCTCCTTACTGGCGCGCAATTAGATGACCAAACCTCTCCTTAGACAGAACTTTCTAGACATTGCCAATAATGTTATCTAATAATATTATTCAAATAATATGAATTATTGATCTGATAATGAAAAATACTATGCAGCAACAATTATTGAAACAATAATAATATAAAATATCAACGCAACAATTATTGAATCAATAAAATAAAATATTGAACAGTAACTACTGTAACAATTATTGAGTAGTGCCTTCTTACGTAAGAATCAATAATTGGTACAATACCGTGTGCTACTGTATTTTAACCACCGGGTATTCTAACAGTATTAACGGTAACAACTACGCCGTTATTTATAAACAACTTATTCTTGTCGTTTTCTTCATCCAATCGCTTTCCGTTATGGGCCCACACAAGGGTGCGCCATCGTACGAATATTCCCCGACAGCAAGAATATTTCACGACCAAACGAATATTCCCCGACAAAATGAATATTTTATAACCACTTGCTTATTTTGTAAAATTTGCACATTTCACCCATAACCAAAGTATTATATCAAATTAACCCCTTATTATTCATAATAATATTTAGAGAAAATTTGATTTTATTCATTAATAAGTTGGGGTCTTACATCTTTCATATTCGTAAGTGATGTTATTTGTGTTAAATATTCTCTCGAAATAATATTTTCTTTCATACTATGTAGAATGTAAGTAATATTATTTCGTTTTAGATTTCGAATTCTATACTCGTTTGTTAAAATTTTGGTTTCTATACTCCACGAAATTAGTAGAATATCTTTGATATTTGCGCTTCATCCAGTATCTATTCATGAAAATATTATTCTGAGCATTCTTGATAAGTTTAACTTTTTCATGCCGGAGTACTATTCACGGGGTTACTATTCCCGAAGTACTATTCACAGAAAACTATTCACTCGTGTGCTATTCACCCGGGGTACTATTCATGATAAAAATTGATTCGTTTTCGGTCTAAATTTTTTTTGGTACAATATTATTCTTGAATTTTAATCCACAAAGCAGTATCATGTTGACAATTTAGACGTTATTGATTTCTGGATAAATTAAATTATAAATCTTTAAAAATTTATCCTTGAACTTGTTTTATTGAATTATTATATCATTGTCATCATCTTCATGTTTATATTATGTTAAAAGTCATCTGTGGTCTGTAGTGCATAGATGGACTTGGTATGATTATGACCAGGGATTATTCGGTATAATCATTGTAAGACCCCAACTTTTATAAATAAAGATGAATTTTCTATAAATATTATTTTTAAATATTATGGAGTTAATTTGATATAATGTTATAGTTGTGGGTAATATTTATAAATTTTGCAAAGTAAGCAAGTTGTTATAAAATATTCGTTTGGTCGGAGAATATTCTTTTTGTCGGGGAATATTCGTACGACGGCACAATCATTGGTGGACCCCACAACGGAATTATTGTCGGATTGAGAAAACGACAGAATTATCTTTCTATAAAAATAACGGCTGAGGTGTTACCGTTAAAACCGTTAAAACTGTTGAACTACTCGGTAGTAAAAGTACAGTAATACGCGTGGTTGCATAGTAGCACACGGTATTGATTATTGATGCTTACGTGAGAAGTCACTCAGCTATACTCAATTATTGCTACAGTAATTGCTGCATCATATCTCTTAAATTATTGTCATAGTATCATCTGTATAATATGTTATATTATTGAGACGTTGTGGTAAGTTTGGTTATTTTATGGGGGGCCATATGTCATCATCTAAGAGTCTCTTCGTCAATAGTAATTACCGTCGTCAATAGTAATTACCTTCGTCAATAGTATTTACCTTGGTCAATAGTATTTACCTTGGTCAATAGTAATTACCTTCGTCAATAGTATTTACCTTGGTCAATAGTAATTACCTTCGTCAATAGTATTTACCTTGGTCAATAGTAATTACTTTCGTCAATAGTAGTTGTCCCTTCAATATTACCAAGAGTCATTTGACCCTTCGTTAAGACCAAGAGTCATTTGACCCTTCGTTAAGACCAAGAGCCACCCTCAGTTTTTCTATAAATAGAGGCCTAGGGCTTCATTATTTTTCACGAATTCATTCAAGCTATAGAGAGAGAAAGTATAGAGAGAATAAGAGAGAGAGAATAAAAGTATTCTGCTACATCACTTTTCCAATATCCAGTTCTTTTAAGGTAGGGAATATTATTTCTTTTATATTCATGAAGAGAACTTCTGTTATTCCATTCGTTATTATTCTGTTGGAATAACCAGTATACGCGGTCTACCCTATACTTGGTGACATTCTTCTATTATTCTGTTGGAACATCCTGTCTGTGTGTTTTACACCGGACCTGGTTCCGTTTATTATTCTGTTGGAACATCCTGTCTGTGTGTTTTACACCGGACCTGGTTCCGTTTTATTATTATTCTGTTGGAATATCCTGTCTGTGTGTTTTACACCGGACCTGGTTCCATTATTTATTATTCTGTCGGAATATCCTGTCTGTGTGTTTTACACCGGACCTGGTTCCATTTTATTATTATTCTGTCGGAATATCCTGTCTGTGCGTTTACGCCGGACCTGGTTCCATTATTTATTATTCTGTTGGAATAACCTGTCTGTGCGGTCTATCGCATGCATGGTGATTTCTTTTGTTATTCCATTCTTTATTATACTCAGTTGGTTAAGTTTTGACTTCTATACTCCATGAAATTTGTGGAATATCCTTGATAGTTGCGTTTCATCCAGTATCTTTTCAAGAAAATATTCTTCTAAGCATTCTTGAATTTTACTCCACAATGCAGTATCATGTTGACAATTTGGACGTTGTTAATTCCTGGATAAATTAATTCTTGAACTTGTTTTATTGAATTCTTATATCATTGTCATCATCCTCATGTTTATAAAATGTTGAAAGTCATCTGTGGCCTGTAGTGCATAGATGGACTTGGTATGATTATGACCAGGGATTATTCGGTATAATCATGACCGTAATGTTACAAATGATGTGGTAAAAGTCCTCATTGGCCCGTAGTGCATTGATGGACAGTTGTTGGCATGATCATGACCATTAATGAATATACGAATATCCTTGGCCGTAGTGCAGGGGTGATTCGATGATGTGGATTATTTTATTAAGCTGAGTCTCAGCGATCACAGTGTTGAAAAACTTTTTAAATCATAAAAGATAGTAGAGTTTATTTTCTACTTGACTCTTTTAATGGATTGCTTGTTCCGCTACAGTTAAACTTGATGTCTATTATATTTTATCAGTTTAACATTGTTGAAGGCTAATGATAATTTATTCTGCATTATCTTAGTCATAATATTTCTTACTGGGCTAGTTGAGCTCACCCTTTCTTTCACTGTTCTCTTCAGGAAATGAGAACGTAGCTGGGGCAAGTCGGGGAACGGAGTGATGGTCCGAATGATAGTATTAGTTAGTAGTCCTCACTATTCTATGTAATGGTGTGTTAATAAATGTAATGAGGACTCCTTTTGAGTATGAATACTCTCTAGAAGATAATATTTGTATTCAAACTCACAGTTTATGTTTTGTCGTATTGTACACGACAGTTGTATTATTAAGTTGTATTTGTATTCTGTACTATGTATCTGACGACCCAAGATGGGTGATGTATACCTAATTTTGGGGGCGTCACAGTTGGTATCAGAGCTTAGGGATATGATCCCTGGCTAAGATGTGAGAATAGAACTAGGAGGGGAGAGACGGGGAATTCCTTCGCTAGTATGACATACCTAAGTTTATTTGCATGGTATTTAATTGGTCGGTCATAATATAAGGATAATATATGACATATCAATTAATTTTTATTTTGTGGCAGTATCTGAAAATGGCATCTGAGAATGTTGAGAATAGCAATGGAGCACAGACGACTGTTGATTCACCACATATCAATAATCAGGATAATGTGCATCAGGAAGGTGTCAATCCTCATGCAAACAACAACACTGACCAAATGATGAATGATCAAATGTTCAGAGGCTTTATGCAATTCATGCAACAACAGGTGAAAGCGGCTCCTGTCCACAACGTAGGTGGAAATACTGGAAACTCTCAGGCGGTCACCGCTAAACAGTTTAAGGAGCTGGGACCACCGGAGTTTAAGGGAGAACCCAAACCACTTGTAGCTGAAACATGGATAAAGCAGATCACCAAGATATTTGATGTCTTGGGTTGCTCCGAGGAGCAAAAGGTTCCCTTTGCCGCCTTTATGTTGCGAGGAGAGGCAGATTACTGGTGGGAATCGATAAAGCGTACTCAACCTGCCGCACTGAAGATGTCCTGGGAGAAGTTCCAAGAGCTGTTTAACGACAAATACTTTCCCGAGAGTATTCGTCACATGAAGGAGGTGGAGTTCATCAAATTGGAGCAGAATAATATGACCGTGTCGCAGTACGAGGCAAAATTTGCGGAGTTATCCCGGTTTGCGTCCCACCTGGTGGATAATGAAGAAAGAATGACGCGGATGTTTTTAAGAGGTTTGAAGCCGGAGATACGTCAACATCTTGTTTCTCATAAACTGTGTTTGTATTCAGATGTTGTAAATAGGGCTCAGTTGGTGGAGCGCGATAACGAGACAACGCAACCAAAAGAGAGCAGCCGGCAAAATGATAATACCAGTGAGAGCAGTCATCGAAGCGGTGACAACAAGCGTGGAGGGAATCAACAGGCCAGAAATGGTAACCACTTCGGTGGTAATCAGGGCCAAAACAATAAGAATGGACATTTCAAGAAGAGGAGATTCAACAATGATGGAAAGACGTCAGCACCAGCACCTGTCGTTAAGGAAGGAGAACGACCACCTATCATATGTTTCAAATGCGGAGGGGAGGGGCACATCAGTCCAAACTGCGCGATGCCGTCCAAAGCATGTTATAATTGTGGAAGAGAAGGTCATTTAGCCCGATTTTGTCGTTTACCGAAGACAAATTCAGCTAGGATGGAGGCACCAAAAGCCGTCCCAGAAAAGTCAAAACCGGTTGTGCAAGGGAGAGCGTTTGTTGTGAACTCCCAGAGAGCAAGGAACCCGAATGAGGTCATCACGGGTAAGCTTATCATAAACTCTAAAGAAGTTTATACTTTATTTGATACCGGTTCAACCCATTCTTTTATTTCTCCTACTTGCGCTCATCGATTAAATTTGATTCCGGAGAAATTAGACTTTGACTTATCTGTGGAAACTCCGTTGGGAGAAACCTTCATTACCTCCACTGTTTATAAGTCTTGTTTGGTTCAAGTTGGTACCCACACATTACCTATCGATCTGATTTCATTAAAAATACTTGCATTTGACGTGATTCTAGGGATTGATTGGTTAACTACTCATTATGCAAAAATTGATTGTTTTCGTAAGGTTGTTAGCTTTCATATTCCTAATCGACCTATTATGCGAATTCAAGCAACCAAACCATTAAAATCAATCGCTGTCATCTCAAGCCATAAAGCTATTCGTTTATTGAAAAACGGATGTCAAGCTTTCTTAGCTCATGTCACAGATCTAAACAAAAATACGTCAGCTTTGAATGATATTTCTGTTGTTAATAAATTTCCTGACGTATTCCCGAAGAACTTCCTGGCCTACCCCCAGAGCGTGAAATTGAATTTTGTATCGACCTTGAACCCGGTACAAAACCCATTTCCAAAGCCCCATATCGAATGGCTCCTATTGAACTTCAGGAGTTAAAGACCCAACTGCAGGAATTGTTAGACATTGGTTTTATTCGTCCTAGTACTTCTCCTTGGGGTGCTCCTGTTCTGTTCGTGAAGAAGAAAGATGGGAGTATGCGACTTTGTATTGATTATCGGGAGTTGAATCATGTCACCATCAAAAACAGGTACCCATTGCCACGTATTGATGACCTGTTTGACCAGTTGCAAGGAGCACAATTCTTTTCAAAGATCGATCTTCGTTCTGGATATCATCAGCTGAAGGTTAGAACTGAGGATATTCCAAAGACGGCTTTTAGAACTCGGTACGGGCATTATGAATTCCTAGTCATGTCCTTTGGATTGACTAATGCTCCTGCTGCCTTCATGGATATGATGAACCGGGTATTCAAGGAATATTTGGATCACTTTGTGGTCGTCTTTATTGATGACATCCTTATTTATTCCAAAAGCCGTGAAGATCATGAGCAACACTTGAGGCTGGTACTCCAAAAGCTTCGTGAATACAAGCTTTATGCCAAGTTGAAGAAATGCGAGTTCTGGCTGGAGGAGGTAGCATTCCTTGGGCACGTAGTATCAAGTCGTGGAATATCGGTTGACCCGGCAAAGATTGAAGCTATTCAAAGCTGGGAGCAACCTAAATCAGTGACCGAGGTACGTAGCTTTCTTGGTTTAGCTGGTTATTATCGGAGATTCGTGGAAGGATTTTCTCGAATCGCTACTCCATTAACTCAGCTGACTCGGAAAGATACAAAGTTTGGTTGGAGCGAAGAATGTGAGCAGAGTTTTCAAGAACTCAAGAGGAGACTCATTTCAGCACCTGTTCTAACAATACCATCTGGCTCGGAGGGATTTGTCATCTACAGTGATGCTTCGAGCAAAGGGTTGGGATGCGTTCTCATGCAACATGGAAAAGTCATAGCCTATGCATCAAGACAACTCAAGGAATATGAGAGGAATTATCCTACTCATGATCTAGAGTTGGCAGCTGTTGTCTTTGCACTTAAAATTTGGAGGCATTACTTGTATGGGGAGAAAGTGGAGATCTTTACGGATCATAAAAGCCTCAAATATTTCTTCACTCAAAAGGAACTCAACATGCGACAACGACGTTGGCTTGAACTGTTGAAAGATTATGATCATACCATTCAATACCATCCTGGAAAAGCGAACGTGGTAGCTGACGCATTGAGTAGAAGATCATATGCAAGTACGAGTGCAATATTGTCAACACAAAGGCCCATTTTGTGTGACTTGCAAAGGATGGAGATAGAGTTGAAGACTCCAGGGACCCATGTGATGATGGCGAATATACGAGTAGAACCGACTTTAATCGATAAAGTTAAAGCTGCTCAAGCTACAGACCTGGAGCTGATGCGTATGAGGAAGAAAGTGCAAGAAGGTGTTATGCCGGAAGCAAGAATCGATGAAGAAGGAATACTTCGAGTCAACTCCAGACTTTGTGTTCCTAACAACCCTGATTTAAAGTATGAAATCATGATGGAGGCGCACAACACACCGTTTGCAATCCATCCTGGAAGTACCAAAATGTATCATGATCTTCGTCATACATTTTGGTGGAGCAATATGAAGAGAGAGATAGCGTTGTTTATCTCAAGGTGTCTAACTTGTCAACGAGTCAAAGCGGAGCATCAAGTACCAAAAGGTCCATTGCAACCACTTGAAATTCCAGAATGGAAGTGGGAGCACATTACCATGGATTTCGTTACCGGTCTTCCTAGGGTTTCTCAAGGTATTGATGCGATTTGGGTCATTGTTGATAGATTGACCAAGTCTGCTCATTTCTTACCGATACGAGAAACTTATACACTTGAACGTCTTGCTCGTATGTACATAAACGAGATTGTAAGACTGCATGGTATGCCAGTATCCATAGTTTCTGATCGAGACCCAAGATTCACTTCACGATTTTGGGTTAGTTTACAAAAAGCTATGGGCACGGAGTTACGATTTAGTTCAGCATATCATCCTCAGACGGACGGACAATCAGAGAGGACTATTCAAACTCTTGAAGATCTATTAAGACTCTGTGTCTTTGACTTCAAAGGAAGTTGGGACAAGTTCTTACCATTGGTGGAGTTTTCCTACAACAACAGTTATCAAGCAAGTATTGGCATGGCTCCATTCGAAGCATTGTATGGAAGAAAATGTCGTTCTCCAGTATGCTGGGATGAGGTGGGCGAAGCAACGTTGTTGGGACCGGAGTTGGTACGTATGACTACAGAAAAGATTCAAACGATCCGACAACGTATAAAAACCTCACAAGATCGACAAAAGAGTTATGCTGATCTTCATCGAAAGGACGTGGAATTTGATGTAGGAGATCATGTGTTCTTACGTGTTGCTCCATGGAAAGGAGTTACGAGATTTGGAAAGAGAGGAAAGCTAAATCCTCGATTCATCGGTCCATTTTTAATCCTCGATCGAGTAGGAACTGTGGCTTATAGACTCGCTTTACCGCCAAGTATGTCTCGTGTTCATAACGTTTTCCACATATCCATGTTACGCAAATATGTGGAAGACCCGAACCACATTATTGAGTTAGAACCGGACGAAATAGCGGAGGATTTGACGTATGAAGAAGTTCCTGTTCAAATCTTGGATAAGAAGGAACATATTCTACGCTCCAAGGTTATACCTCAAGTTAAAGTTTTGTGGAGAAACCACGATGTTGAGGAAATGACTTGGGAGTTAGAATCAGAAATGAAATCAAGGTATCCTTACCTCTTCGACATACCAGGTACGTACCCTAATTTCGAGGGCGAAATTTCATAAGAAGGGGAGGTTGTAAGACCCCAACTTTTATAAATAAAGATGAATTTTCTATAAATATCATTTTTGAATATTATGGAGTTAATTTGATATAATGTTATAGTTGTGGGTAATATTTATAAATTTTGCAAAGTAAGCAAGTTGTTATAAAATATTCGTTTGGTCGGAGAATATTCTTTTTGTCGGGGAATATTCGTACGACGGCACAATCATTGGTGGACCCCACAACGGAATTATTGTCGGATTGAGAAAACGACAGAATTATCTTTCTATAAAAATAACGGCTGAGGTGTTACCGTTAAAACCGTTAAAACTGTTGAACTACTCGGTAGTAAAAGTACAGTAATACGCGTGGTTGCATAGTAGCACACGGTATTGATTATTGATGCTTACGTGAGAAGTCACTCAGCTATACTCAATTATTGCTACAGTAATTGCTGCATCATATCTCTTAAATTATTGTCATAGTATCATCTGTATAATATGTTATATTATTGAGACGTTGTGGTAAGTTTGGTTATTTTATGGGGGGCCATATGTCATCATCTAAGAGTCTCTTCGTCAATAGTAATTACCGTCGTCAATAGTAATTACCTTCGTCAATAGTATTTACCTTGGTCAATAGTATTTACCTTGGTCAATAGTAATTACCTTCGTCAATAGTATTTACCTTGGTCAATAGTAATTACCTTCGTCAATAGTATTTACCTTGGTCAATAGTAATTACTTTCGTCAATAGTAGTTGTCCCTTCAATATTACCAAGAGTCATTTGACCCTTCGTTAAGACCAAGAGTCATTTGACCCTTCGTTAAGACCAAGAGCCACCCTCAGTTTTTCTATAAATAGAGGCCTAGGGCTTCATTATTTTTCACGAATTCATTCAAGCTATAGAGAGAGAAAGTATAGAGAGAATAAGAGAGAGAGAATAAAAGTATTCTGCTACATCACTTTTCCAATATCCAGTTCTTTTAAGGTAGGGAATATTATTTCTTTTATATTCATGAAGAGAACTTCTGTTATTCCATTCGTTATTATTCTGTTGGAATAACCAGTATACGCGGTCTACCCTATACTTGGTGACATTCTTCTATTATTCTGTTGGAACATCCTGTCTGTGTGTTTTACACCGGACCTGGTTCCGTTTATTATTCTGTTGGAACATCCTGTCTGTGTGTTTTACACCGGACCTGGTTCCGTTTTATTATTATTCTGTTGGAATATCCTGTCTGTGTGTTTTACACCGGACCTGGTTCCATTATTTATTATTCTGTCGGAATATCCTGTCTGTGTGTTTTACACCGGACCTGGTTCCATTTTTTATTATTCTGTCGGAATATCCTGTCTGTGCGTTTACGCCGGACCTGGTTCCATTATTTATTATTCTGTTGGAATAACCTGTCTGTGCGGTCTATCGCATGCATGGTGATTTCTTTTGTTATTCCATTCTTTATTATACTCAGTTGGTTAAGTTTTGACTTCTATACTCCATGAAATTTGTGGAATATCCTTGATAGTTGCGTTTCATCCAGTATCTTTTCAAGAAAATATTCTTCTAAGCATTCTTGAATTTTACTCCACAATGCAGTATCATGTTGACAATTTGGACGTTGTTAATTCCTGGATAAATTAATTCTTGAACTTGTTTTATTGAATTCTTATATCATTGTCATCATCCTCATGTTTATAAAATGTTGAAAGTCATCTGTGGCCTGTAGTGCATAGATGGACTTGGTATGATTATGACCAGGGATTATTCGGTATAATCATGACCGTAATGTTACAAATGATGTGGTAAAAGTCCTCATTGGCCCGTAGTGCATTGATGGACAGTTGTTGGCATGATCATGACCATTAATGAATACACGAATATCCTTGGCCGTAGTGCAGGGGTGATTCGATGATGTGGATTATTTTATTAAGCTGAGTCTCAGCGATCACAGTGTTGAAAAACTTTTTAAATCATAAAAGATAGTAGAGTTTATTTTCTACTTGACTCTTTTAATGGATTGCTTGTTCCGCTACAGTTAAACTTGATGTCTATTATATTTTATCAGTTTAACATTGTTGAAGGCTAATGATAATTTATTCTGCATTATCTTAGTCATAATATTTCTTACTGGGCTAGTTGAGCTCACCCTTTCTTTCACTGTTCTCTTCAGGAAATGAGAACGTAGCTGGGGCAAGTCGGGGAACGGAGTGATGGTCCGAATGAATAGTATTAGTTAGTAGTCCTCACTATTCTATGTAATGGTGTGTTAATAAATGTAATGAGGACTCCTTTTGAGTATGAATACTCTCTAGAAGATAATATTTGTATTCAAACTCACAGTTTATGTTTTGTCGTATTGTACACGACAGTTGTATTATTAAGTTGTATTTGTATTCTGTACTATGTATCTGACGACTCAAGATGGGTGATGTATACCTAATTTTGGGGGCGTCACAATCATGACCGTAATATTACAAATGATGTGGTAAAAGTCCTCATTGGCCCGTAGTACATTGATGGACAGTTGTTGGCATGATCATGACCCTTGATGAATACACGAGAATATCCTTGACCCGTAGTGCATGGATAATTTGTGACCGTGATACTAATGAATATCCTTGGCCGTAGTGCAGGGATGATGTAGATTATTTATTAAGCCGAGTCTCAGCGATAAAAGTGATGAAAAACTTTTTAAATCATAGAAGATAGTAGATTTTATTCTCTACTTGACTCTTCTAATGAATTGCTTGTTCCGCTACAGTTAAAGTTGATGTTTGTTATATTTTATCAGTTTAACACTGTTAAAGGCTAACGATAAATTATTCTGCATTATCTTAGTCATAATATTTCTTACTAGGCTAGTTGTGCTCACCCTTTTGGTTTCATTGTTCTCTTCAGGAAATGAGAACGTAGTCGGGACTAGTCGGAGAACGGAGTGACGGTCCAGTTAATAGTATTAGTAGTCCTCACTATTCTATGAAATAGTATGATAATAAATGTAATAAGAACTTATTTTGAGTTTTAATACTGTTTAGAAGACAATATTTGTATTAAAGCTCACAGCTTATGTTGTGTCGTATTCTATACGACACTAAACAGTTGTATAAATTAAGTTTGTATTTGTATTATGTACCATGTATTTGACGACTCAGAATGGGTGATATATACCTATTTTGGGGGCATCACGTTTAATATTATAACAAATCAAACCTTAATATTCAAAAATGATATTTATAAAAAAATTCATTTTTATTCATAAAAGTTGGGGTCTTACAGTATGATTGGGTTTAACGTTTCTACATGACGGTTCCTGAGCATGGGAAGGGTCGATCGCCATGGGCCCTGATCATAGAGACCCCAAATTTATATAGGAAAAAATATATATACACAACTGTGTATTACACAGTTACACAGTTGGGCTATGGCGACAGTTTTTTGAGCTATAGTGACGGGTTTCACTCGTCGCCATAGCTATTCTGGACTATAGCAACAGATAAACAATCATAATACTCCAAAGAATCCGTCGTCATTGTCCTATTGTGTAATACACAACTGTGCATATACATATAGTCCATTTATATATATATATATATATATATATATATATATATATATATATATAATTTCGAATATTTGATTGAATATTTTGTCTCTAAAAATATTAGAAAAAATATTTTTTAATGAATATATTCTTATATATTTTGTTATAATCGAAATTTTTATATATTTTTCTGTAATCGAAATATTATATTTTAACTTTGGGAGGGACACTTTTTAAAATAAAACTTTTACTTTTTGCCGGTACTAAACTCGGTAGTCCACAGCCAAATTCATGTATCCTCTTATTGCCGGCATTTGTCACCTCCACTTTCAAGTTTTCAATTGAGTTTTCTTGTTTCTAACGATTTTGAAATAATCAATTCATCATTTTGTCGGTGTTTGTGATGGAAAGTGATATATCCTCTGTTTATATTTATTTACCCTTTTTTTTTTTTTACTTTTTGACTCGGTGTGGATCCTATTTAAATATGAAATAAATAATATTTGACCTAACCAAAGCAATTATTATTAAAATAGATAATTTTATTTTTATACAAAACATAATTAATACGAAATGTTATAGAATATCATTTTTCTATCTACTCTTCACCTCCTCGCTCACATTTGTCTTGTTTAATTTTAAATTTAAATTTAAAATTTATATTATATTCGATGAATTTATTATTGATAAAGAAATTATATATTAAGGGACTGAGAGTAATAAAATTGATCCAAAGAGCAGAAGTATTGAAGTTGAAGCTAAAGCAAGGCCAAGTTACATAAAGGAAGTTTGAAGTTATCAAGAACATCCCACTAGAGAATAAGTTAAACTTGATTGCGCGCGCCTTTTGAGGTTATGGAGTTTGAATAGTATTTCCTCCGTTCTTTATTATAGCTCCTTTTAGAATTGTGCATAAATATTAAATATACTGTTAATTATCTATATTATTTTTGTATTGAAAAAAGAGAATGTTATTTATTGAAAAAAAAATAGTGCGAGAACCAAAGTTATATTTATTACTTGCCATATTGAAAACTAAACAATTAATGCTTACTTAAAATTCTCAAACGACTTATATTTAGGAACAAAAATATTTTTATAAAACGATTTATATTAAGGAACAGAGGGAGTATATTATTGACACGTAGATCGAGAGAAAATTTATCTCTACATGTTAATGCTGTATTGACCAATTAACTAACTAATTATAAATTTAATTTCATGATATTCGGATCCAATAAACAAATGTAGTATAGAGGAGATGGAACCTGCCTTACATTCTGTCGGCCTTTTACCCCATTTTTTAATTCTACTTTGCCTCCCTTTAAGTCCCACGTTACCACCATACGGTACTTTATTATCTTTTAAACCCTCTTCTTACTTAAAAAAATGATTATATTCTTATGTAATATACCTTACTTATTCCATTTAGTGATAGATCAGATAACGGTTCGGTTCATCGTTATATATTATCCGTCGCTAAAAATTAAGACGACAATTCTATATATAGCGACGGACCGAATAATCACCCGGTCTCTGTCGCTAAAGGAGGTGAGTAAGGTATGTTAGATAAATGGTGAATTTAAGATTCGGACAGTGTATTTATAAAAAATAAGATAAAATATATAAAATGAAGGGTGGATATATTATTTAGTGAAGTCTATTAATAAAAAAATATAAGATATTTATCATTTTATATAATTTTGTGGGGTCACTAAATATAAATTTAAAACTTTTTTACTCTATTTTTTTTAATTTTATTTTTTTGAAATTGTGTGTAAATTGTTTTGTTCATCTTTTAGAGACGAAAAGAGTATATCTCCAAGATATATTGATATTATATAGTTTAAATTTGTTTTTTAGTTTATAGTGTTCCAATGATATGGTTATTTAATTTTACTGACTATTAAATTTCACAATATGTTTTTAATTTAAAATAGGACTATTTTTTATATATAAAATGTACAATCCCAAATTAAGAAAATTGTTTTCATAATCCGCTTTACATCATTAAATGTATTTTATAGATAAAATTTTACCATTTTAGAAAATGAAGTCAAATAAAAAGGTTAAATTTGAGAGACTGCACGTTCTAGTCCACCACTCAACAAGTCTAAATTAGTTAACGTTACAGATTGAATGTAAGTTTCTCCTAAGTTCTTCTTCATTGGATCAACCTTCGTAATAAAATTTCGAGTTCTAAATAAATTTAAAACACAAAATAAATTGAGAGGACAAAATAGGAATGTAATAAAAACTAGCATGCCCAAAAGAGAAAAATATTATAGATATATAGACAAGGCCCATAATAATAATAACAATAATGCAACTACTCCAACAAGATTTGTTCCTTGACTTTGAGTTTGTCTTGTCTCTTTAAAAGCTTCAACATTCATTTATTTGATTAGGAAATTAAATAATATTTTTATACGAGTCTCTCTCGTATGAAAATAAAATTTATTCATTATTTATGTGAGAGAAATCACGTAGAAATATCAATTTTTGTTTAATTATGTTATATATATGTGAAAAATATATGTTCATAGCTGTGTATTACACAGTCGGCTATGACGACGGTTTTTTGAACTATAGCGACGATTTCAACCGTCGCCATATCTATCTTGGTCTATGACGACGATTCAACCGTCGCTATAACTTAAAAAATTCATCAGCATAGTTCTATTATGTAATAAACAGATGTGTATATACATATAACCCTATATATATATATATATATATATATATATATATATATATATATATATATATATATATATACGAAAAGGATCAAGAGTATAATCCTTAAATAGTATAACGCCTTAAATAGCATAATTTTATCAAAACGACGTAGTTTTGGAGGGACGCGATGATATTTTTGTAAATACTATGCCACCGCGTATTTATAATATATATATATATATATATATATATATATATATATATATATATATACTAGCAACAGTCCCGTGCCTCCGACATTATGGACGGTGAGATTTATCTTAAATTTTGGATGACCCATATGATTTATTAGGATGTGCGAAAAATTCAAAATCATTTATATTTTGTTATATATATATAGAGCAAGGATCAAGTGCATACTCCTTATCTTACTCACCCGTGCTCACCCATCTTTAGGCGACGGTTTCGATCATACAACCGTCGTCTATACTTTTAGCGACGCTATATGTTGTCCGTCGCTAAAAGTATAGACGACGGTTGTATGACCAAAACCGTCGCCTAAAAGGAGGTGAGCACGGGTGAATAAGATAAGGGATATGCACTTGATCCGAATCGTGTGTGTGTGTGTGTGTATATATATATATATATATATATATATATATATATATATATATATATATATATATATGGGAGAAGTAAGGATTAAATAAAAATGATTGTAAATTGCAAATGGTCAATTAAATATTACAAAAGTAGTAAAGGGATAAGGACTGATTTATTATTATTTACTACTTAGCATAAACATCCACATCACAAATCCAATCAACTCATAAATTATCCAGATAAACCTTGGTTAGGAATATCTTAGTTTTTGTTCTGACCACTTTCATTATTTGATTGCTACTAGCTAATACATCCAACCTATTGCATTTTTGTCTTCTCCCTGCTGCAAGAATATTACTTTTATTTTCATTTATTTATCATGGGAAAAAAATATATATGAAATGTACAAGCTAGCATACCTATTATGTTCTATTCTATTTTTCTCTAAAAAAAATTCCCAATTTTTCTATAATATTGTTATTGTATTTTTTAGTAATAATTCGAACGTTTCAAAAAAAAATAACATAATAATGTCAACAGTTCTATACAATATAACTATTTTTAAAATTAGTCTTGTGTGTATTTATAATTATATATAAAAAAAATATTATATTGTTATTTGATTTTGAATTAATAAATATTGTAGGAAAGTAATAGATTTTTTTTGGAGGAATTGGAACTTGAAAAAGATAGGAGAACTTGGAGGTATGGGTATGGGTATGGATATGGGTATGGGTATGGAGTTTGGTTGGATCTATAATGAGTCGAACGGCTTATTAATTAAATTTGATCCAAATTTTATTTTAGACTTAAATTTTTGACTTAATTTATTCCAAAAGAATTTTAAATGAATCTAACGATCCAACTTGGGGTTTGACCGTTAAATCGACGGTTCTAGTTACAAAGGTCAATTTATGATGCCTCGTGCAAAAGGTTCTTGTGGTTGTGGATAAACTTGAAGATGTGGAAAAAAGAAAAATTAAAATGAAAAGAAAATAGGAGAGAGAAAGAGAGGGAGAGATTTTATCCAATTGTAGATAGAGAGTATCTATCCCAGTTCCACTCGCTCACATGTCGCCTTCATAATCGGCGTCTTACTGAACTATCTAACACGTGTCTACCCCGTGACTACGATTTCAGTTTTTTCCCTCTTTTCAGGTGGATGGATCACCACGTGGATTCCTAAATTGACTGTTATTGTACATCTTTATAGCGGGTGGTAACTCTAGCCGACATGATGATCTCTTTCCCAGAGTATTAATACTAATCGAACTTATTACGAAGTTAACCTCATAAAAATCGTACTCATATTTATATATTAAAAGGATTATATTACTCTTATACGTATAATGAGAAGTTAATTAATATATTTATCACTTATTTATTTTATTTGAATTTTTTAAAGCAAGTCTAGATAATTTTCTATTTTTTAATTTTTATAAATTTACTTCAACTCAAAATAAATTTTTTTAAATTAAATGGATCAATATATATTAATAAGATAGATGTGACGCCCCCAAAATAGGTATACATCACTCATCTTGAGTCGTCAAATATATGGTATAAAATTGAAATACAACTTAATAATACAACTGTCGTGTGACATACGACAAAACATAAACTGAGAGTTTTAATACGAATGTTGTCTTCTAAACAGTACTCAAACTCAAATGAAATTCTCAATACATTTATTATTACACTATTTCATAAAATAGTGAGAACTACTAATACTATTATCTGGACCGTCACTCCGTTCCTCGACTAGTCCCGACTACGTTCTTATTTTCTGAAGAGAACAATGAAAGCAAAAGGGTGAGCTCAACTAGCCCAGTAAAAAATATTAGGACTAAGAAAATGCAGAATGCTTTATCGTTAGCCTTCAACAGTGTTAAACTGATAAAATATAACAAATATTGTGACGCTCCCAAAATAAGTATACATCACCCATCTTGAGTCGCCAGATACATGGTACAGAATTCAAATACAACTTAAAAATACAACTGTCGTGTACAATACGACAAAACATAAACTGTGAGTTTGAATACAAATATTATCTTCTAGAGAGTATCCATACTCAAAAGGAGTCCTCATTACAATTATTATCACACTATTACATAGAATAGTGAGGACTACTAATGCTATTATCTGGTCCATCACTCCGTCTTCTCTTGACATATCATTATCTCTACTGTCTCTAAATGAGAATTATACTTCAAACAAACACCAAGATTATATAGGTAGTGCTCGTATATATACTCAGCAAGTGGATGAGCACAACCCTGTCTTATGATGACACGAGGTTGTATGTCATTAGACATCTTGTATGATAGTGACGAAACACCCTTCCAACGTTGGGTTCGCCTCACCCTATTTTCTTCACCAAATATAACTACTAAATGATGACCACCGTTCTATTCCCTTGTTACCCCCGCTCGACCCAGCTACACTCTTATTTCATGAAAGGAATTGTGAAACAAAAGGGTGAGCACAACTAGCCCAGTAAAGAATATCATGACTAAAGATAATTAAATTATCAATAGCCTTCATCAATAATAAATCAGAGATTTAGAACATATGGTAAATGATAAAAAAATTCAACCATAGTTGCAGCGGAACGAGCAATCCATTAGAAGAGTCAAATAGACTATAAAGTCTATTATCTTCTCTATGTTAAAAATCCACCAACAATGTTTTATCCCTGTAACATCAATCAACAATTCTGGTCCACAATCATATGAATAACTCATAATCATAACTGTAGTTCTAAATTCCTCTTCTCATCCAGGACGAAGATAATTTTCATCACCTATCTTTACCTGAAACATCAAAGATCATGGTTACACCAAATCACATTTCTGTTCATAATCATACTAATAACTTCATCTTTGCACTACGGCCAAAGATATTCATTTGTATCACCAGTTGGTCATGTTCATCTCAACATCTGTTCATCTTTGCACTACTGGCCAAAGATATTCAACAACATGTCATCTTTGCACTACGGGCCAAAGATATTCATCAACAATTCATCTTTGCACTACAGGCCAAAGATATTCCTCAACAATTCATATTTGCACTACGGCCAAATATATTCATCAACAGTTCATATTTGCACTACAGGCCAAATATATTAATATCTCAAAGAAATATATAATCATTTCAGAATTTATATAAACAATAATTATAACCATGTTGATCAATTCACCTTTGCACTTAAGCTAAAGATATTCACTTATAAATTCAATGGTCATGATCATACCAGTCAACAATTTAACTTTGCACTACTGGCCAAAGAGACCTCATAGTCATGATCATACCAGAAATTTACCCATCTTACACTCAAGTCAAAGAAAAATATCATCATTAGGGTTATAAAAATGTTATATATGATAATAAAATCAATATAATCAACATATAGATTTAATCTCAAGAGTAATATTCATAAACCAACTATAATTTGGTCAGAAAAAGAGAATAGTAACTCGTGAATAGTAACTCGTGAATAGTAACTCATGAATAGTAACACATGAATAGTAAAGTCGACACAAAAAGATAAAAATTCCACAATAAAATACATACCAATATTTCGGTATAATGATATTGAAAAAATAATATTTCTTAAGCTTATAAACAATTTATTTTAATTATTTATACTTTACTAAATAATGTATTTAATCATTCTAAAATACCAAACTCATAAGATTTCATCACCAATAACCAAAAACCCTCATCAAAAATCTGTATATACCACATATAGGATTCTCAAGTCATAAAATCCTATTTTCCAATTTTTTTACTTCACATAACATATTTAATTCATTTACTCATAACTAGTTCATTTTCATGAAAAATACCAAATCAGTTCTAAAAATATTTCTGTTCTGGAATTTAGCAGAATATAGTCCCATATTGAACATATATGTTTCTCAGAATTTTTAAAACTCATTTACTATTTTTCATATGGCCAAAACCGCCGAATATTTAGATATTTATCATAAATTATACTTTTGTCCAAAAATTTTGAAATTTACAGAGTATACTTCTATCATATACATGTACTCCCAATAAAAATTTCATCAATTTTGGAGTTAACCACAAGGAATTATAAGCGGTTACTTTTAAAATAATTTTTTCTCATAAAATTCATAACTCTCAGTCTATACATCCAAAAATCACCATTTTTAGACACAATCAAGAAAACTTATCAAAATATCATTTCAAATTTTTCCAGAATTTTTAAAGGTCAGAAAAATTACGAACTAAAAAACATAATAACCCTTAAAATCCCTTACTATCCCTTACCTCAAAAGAGCAGTATTTCTGACCGGAATGTAAAGCCGAAGGAACCTTGCACTGAATAGCAACTCTCAAAATATCTAAAAACTCACAAAATATACTTCATAATATAGAGAGAGAAAGAGAGAAAACTTATGTTTCTGGTGTGATTTTCAATTCTAACTTAGCCCTCTATTTATAGGAAAATGTTAGCACGCCGAAGCAGACTTAACCTGCAACCTGATGGCTTTACCTGCTACTATTATCACCCACCACATTTGAATAAAAATCTCAGCACATTTCTTCACCAGCCAAGAGTGAGGCCCACCAATTCTAGAATTTTCCACCAAAATGATTAACTTCGAAAATTCAACAATTTCTGAACCAGTCATCTCGTAAAATTTATAACAAATTATACGTTCATTTTTAACGGTTCAAAATTTGTGGACATATACTCAACTTATATATGTATAACATATCCAAATATTACCACGATCCAACGGTCGGATTAAAAATTATAACCCTCGCAAAATATCTCAAAAATCCTAATTTGATTTTCAATACCTCCGTTCCGACAAAAATACAGATAAAACACCTCAACATTAACTCCTTCATTTTTATCCACAAAAATATATCCCTCATTTATATCCACATAAAATAAATATTTCCTTATCATATGAATCAATAATTAATTATTCACAAATAATATTACAGAATCACATTTATGACAACTAGGCCGTTCCCAGGAAAGAGGGGGCTTTTCAATAAGAATTTCTCCTTACTGGCGCGCAATTAGATAACCAAACCTCTCCTTAGACAAAACTTTCTAGACATTGCCAATAATGCTATCTAATAATATTATTCAAATAATATGAATTATTGATCTGATAATGGAGATGATGTGCAACAACAATTATTGCAACAACAATAATATAAAATATCAACGCAGCAATTATTGAATCAATAACATAAAATATTGAACAGTAATTACTGTGACAATTACTCAGTAGTGCCTTCTTACGTAAGAATCAATAATTTCAAAAATACTGTGCAATACCGTGTGCTACTGTGCAATAACGCGTATTACTATATTTTAACCACCGAGTATTCTAACAGTGTTAACGGTAAATTTGTCGTTTTCTTCATCCGACAGTTATTCTGTTATGGGGCCCACAAATAGCTGCGCCGTCGTACGAATATTTCCCGACAGAAAGAATATTCCACGACCAAACGAATATTCCCCGACAACAATGAATATTTTATAACCACTTGTGTATTTTGAAAAAAATTCACATATCACCCTTAACTTTAACATTTATCAATTTAACCATTACTGAATAGTAATTATAAGAAAAATTGAATACTTTTATTTCTTAAAATTCGGGGTCTTACAATTACGGTCATGATTACACCGAATAATCCCTGGTCATAATCATACCAAGTCTATCTATGCACTACAGGCCATAGATGACTTTCAACAAAATATAAACATGAGGATGATGACAATGATATAAGAATTCAATAAAACAAGTTCAAGAATTAATTTATCTAGAAACTGATAACGTCCAAATTGTCAACATGATACTGCTTTGTAGAGTAAAATTCAAGAATGCTCAGAAGAATATTTTCATGAAAAGATACTGGATGAAGCGCAAATTTCAAGGATATTCCACTAATTTCATGGAGTATAGACGTCAAAGTTTTAACCAACTGAGTATAATAAAGAATGGAATAACAAAAGAAATCACCATGCATGCGATAGACCGCACAAACATGTTATTCCAATAGAAAAATAAATAGTGGAACCAGGTCATGCGTAAATGCGCCGACAGGATATTCCGGTAGAATAATAAATAATGGAACCAGGTCCGGCGTAAATGCACAAACATGATATTCCGACAGAATAATAAATAATGGAACCAAGTTCGGCGCAAAGCACAGACATGATATTTCGACAGAATAATAAATAATGGAACCAGATCCGGCGTAAACGCAAAGACAGGATATTCCAACAGAATAATAATAAAGACGGAATAATAGAAGAATATCACCAAGTATAGGGTAGTCCGCGTATACTGGTTATTCCAGCAGAATAATAAAGAATGGAATAACAGAAGTTCTCTTCATGAATACAAAAAAAATATTACCCCTTACAGGTACAACAAATAATATACCTTACCGTAAAAAAAATTTAATATCGGAGTAGTGAAGTAGCAGAATACTTTTCTTTTTTCTCTCTATAGTTTCTCTCTCCAGAGTTTTAGTGAATTCATAAGAAAATAATGAAGGAATGAGCTTCTATTTATAGAAAAATAGACTGCATAATAACTAGCTCATGAACGGTCTAGATTGATTTACTTTAATCTGACGGTCCATATTTAAAGTAAAATCTGTTAAATAAAATATAATATATTCTATTTATAATCCAATAAAACGAATAACTTTATAAAAGATTTTACTATGTAGGCACTATGTAAATACTATGTGTAAGACCCCAAATTATTAATAAATGAAATTTAATTTCCTCTATTTATTATTCTGAAATAGTAAGGGTTGATTTGATTAATGTGGTTAGTTATGAGTAAAATGCGTAAATATTTTAAATAAGCAAGTGGCTATAAAATATTCATTGTTGTCGGGAAATATTCGTTTGGTCGTGGAATATTCTTACTGTCGGAGAATATTCGTACGACGGCGCAGTCTTTTGTGGGCCCCATAAGGGAAAGCGATTGGATGAAGAAAACGATAAAAATAAGTTGTTTATAAATAACGGCGTAGTTGTTACCGTTAATACTGTTAGAATACCCGGTGGTTAAAGCACGGTAATACGCGTTGTTGCACAGTAGCACACAGTATTGCACCAATTATTGATTCTTACGTAAGAAGGTACTACTCAATAATGGTTACAGTAATTACTGTTCAGTGTTTTATTTTATTGATTCAATAATTGTTGCGTTGATATTTTATATTACTGTTATTTTAATAATTGTCACTACACAGTATTTTTTATTATCGGAGCAATAAGTCATATTATCTGAATAATATTATTAGATAACATTATTGGCAATGTCTAAAAAGTTCTGTCTAAGGAGACGTTTGGTCATCTAATTGCGCGCTAGTAAGGTGAGGTCCTTATTGGAAAGCCCCCTTTTTCCTGGGAACGGTCTGGTTGCCAGTACTGTGATTCTGTAATATTATTTGTGTATAATTAATTATTGATTTATATGATGAAGAAAATATTGATTTTATGTGGATATAGATGGAGAAAATTTTTAATGTGACAATTGTTGAAAATTAATATTTTATCTTTTTCTGATAAAATAATTCATTTAAATATATTATTTTAATAATATATTGATGGTGATATTTTTACAATGAATGTGGGATATATGAGTATATGAGGAGGAAGAGTATTTTTGTGGCATTAAATGATTAACACATGTTTTGTGTGTTGGTGGACACAATTCTTGACCGAAAATTTATTATTGACTGTAAAATCGTCCGTTTGTGGATTTCGGTCAATTTCTGTTTGGAATTTAGAAAAACTTTCTTCTGCAAATTTGTAGAGAATTGAATTTCCTATAAAAACTCGCGAGATTCGAATTTTCTGATAAAAGGGTTATTTATTATGAATTATTGAAGTTTTGAAGTTCTGAAATAATTAATTTTTGGAAGTTTTAATTATTATTTTAAAGAAAAACGTTTTTTGCAAATTAGTGGGCTCAACATGTGATAAGAATGGGCTGAATTCAGATCTTCTAAGGTGGACTTGACAATTTTGTAAATATAATATTATTATATTCAATTTTTTGCTTTGGTGTTCTAAGCATTTTCCTATAAATAGGGTGCTTAGGTTAGAATTGAAAATTACACCAGAAACTGAAATCTTCTCTCTCTTTCTCCCTCTATATTAGTGAGCGTATTCTTGTGAGTATTCTAATACTTTGAGTATTGCAATGCGGTGCAAGTTCAAGTTATAGCCTATATCCGGTGTTTCAACTAGAAGTACTGTTTTTGCTGAGGTAAGGGATGTTATTTCTTCTTAAATGATATTATTTTCTTCAATATCATTATGCCGAAGTATTGATCTAAACTTTTTATCAAATTTGGAACTTTTCATGTCGGGGTTACTATTCATGAGTTACTATTCACGAGTTACTATTCACCGAAAAATGAAATTTTCTTCTTTTCGTCCAAAATATCTATTCTGGATACTAGCTTTGATTGTATCCATGTTTTGATTATTCTTGAATTTTACTCCACTATGATTATTTATGAGGTATTTTTAGACATGGAATAGCTGAAATACGAATCCTTAATATTTATTATTTTGTTTCACTGGATTCGTTTTCTTTAAAATATTTTTCATCATCCTCAGTCCTAAATGATGATATAATTAAATATCTTTGGCCTGTAGTGCAAATATGAATGATTTCTGATGAATATCTTTGGCCCGTAGTGCAAAGATGAACAGGTGTTGAGGTGAACATGAACAACTGATGAATATCTTTGGCCTGTAGTGCAAAGATGACTATTTGATTCAAGATATTTATTGATTGATGTTACAGGGATAAAATGTTGATGATGTGCTTTTAAATTTATAGATAATCGTAGATTTCATTCTCTACGTAACTCTTCTATGAATTATTACTTTCCGCTGCGAATATTGATTTAAAACTTGTTGTCTATTGTATTCTATTAAATTTTTTCCTGTTGAAGACTAACGATAATTTGTTGTATATTATCATAGTCATAATATTCTTTACTGGGCTAGTTGAGCTCTCTCTTTTCCTTGTTGTTCTGTTTTTCTTCTCAGGAGGCGAGAATGTAGCGAGTACTAGTCGGGGTGTGGAATGATGGTTCAAGACAGTTGTTTTAGTAGTCCTCACTATTTTATAAAATAGTGTATCAATAAGTATAATGAGGACTTAATTGAGTATGAATACTGTCTAGATGATAATATTTGTATTTAAACTCACAGTATATGTGTTGTCGTATTTTGCACGACAATTGTAATAATAAAGTTGTAGTTATTTTATGTACCATGTATTTGACGACTCAGAATGGGTTGGATGGATTGGACCTATTTTGGGGGCGTCACACTATGCATAATAAAATATAATATATTCTTATTATTGTCTAATAAAACAGATAACTTTATAAAAGTATTCTGTTTTATATAAAAAGATTTTACTATTAGCTTAATAAAACGAATAACTTTATAAAAGTATTCTGTTTTATATAAAAAGTTTTTCTGTTTTATTACATTAATAATACCAATAAAATAAAACTGAGTGACTTATCACGTAAGCCTTAATAATCAATACCGTATGCTACTATGTAACCACACGTATTACTGTATTTTTACTACCGAGTAGTTCAACAGTATTAACGGTAAAATTTTCGCCGTTATTTTTACAAAATATTTTTGTCGTTTTTTCAATCCGACAATAATTCTGTTGTGGGGTCCACCAATAATTGTGCCGTCGTACGAATATTTTCTGACAAAAATAATATTTCCCGACCAATCGAATATAATACAACAACTTGCATACTTTGCAAAATTGATAAATATTACCTACAACTATAACATTATATCAAATCCACACCATAATATTCAAAAAAATATTTCGAGAAATTTAAATCTTTATTCATAAAATCTGGGGTCTCACAATCTCCCATCCTTATGAAATTTCGCCCTCGAAATTTACGTAAGCACTTGATATGCCAAAGAGGTGAGGATACCAACTGTGACGCCCCCAAAAATAGGTATACATCACCCATCTTGGGTCGTCAGAAACATAGTACAGAATACAAATACAACTTACTAATACAACTGTCGTGTACAATACGACAAAACATAAACTGTGAGTTTGAATACAAATATTATCTTCTAGAGAGTATTCATACTCAAAAGGAGTCCTCATTACATTTATTAACACACTATTACATAGAATAGTGAGGACTACTAACTAATACTATCATTCGAACCATCACTCCGTTCTCCGACTTGCCCCAGCTACGTTCTCATTTCCTGAAGAGAACAGTGAAAGAAAAGGTGAGCTCAACTAGCCCAGTAAGAAATATTATGACTAAGATAATGCAGAATAAATTATCATTAGCCTTCAACAATGTTAAACTGATAAAATATAATAGATATCGAGTTTAACTGTAGTGGAACAAGCAATCCATTAAAAGAGTCAAGTAAAAAATAAACTCTACTATCTTTTATGATTTAAAAGGTTTTTCAACACTGTTATCGCTGTGACTCAGCTTAATAAAATAATCCACATCATCGAATCACCCCTGCACTATGGCCAAGGATATTCGTGTATTCATTAATGGTCATGATCATGCCAACAACTGTCCATCAATGCACTACGGGCCAATGATGACTTTTACCACATCATTTGTAACATTACGGTCATGATTATACCGAATAATCCCTGGTCATAATCATACCAAGTCCATCTATGCACTACATGCCACAGATGACTTTCAACATTTTATAAACATGAGGATGATGACAATGATATAAGAATTCAATAAAACAAGTTCAAGAATTAATTTATCCAAGAATTAATAACGTCCAAATTGTCAACATGATACTGCTTTGTGGAGTAAAATTCAAGAATGCTTAGAAGAATATTTTCATGAAAAGATACTGGATGAAACGCAATTATCAAGGATATTCCACAAATTTTATGGAGTATAGAAGTCAAAACTTAACCAACTGAGTACAATAAAGAATGGAATAACAAAAGAAATCACCATGCATGCGATAGACCGCACAAACAGGTTATTCCAACAGAATAATAAATAATGGAATCAGGTCCGGCGTAAATGCACAGACAGAATATTCCGACAGAATAATAAATAATGGAACCAGGTCCGGCGTAAACGCACAGACAGGATATTCCGACAGAATAATAAATAATGGAACCAGGTCCGGTGTAAAACACACAGACAGGATGTTTCGACAGAATAATAAATAATGGAACCAGGTCTGGTGTAAAACACACAGACAGGATGTTCCAACAGAATAATAACAAAAACGGAACCAGGTCCGGTGTAAAACACACAGATAGGATGTTCCAACAGAATAATAGACGAATGTCACCAAGTATAGGGTAGACCGCGTATACAGGTTATTCCAACAGAATAATAAGAAATGGAATAACAACAGTTCTCTTCATGAATAAGAAAGAATAACACCCCTTACCGTTTTAAAGAAGAGCTGAAATAAGGAAGTAGTTAAGTAGCAGAATACTCTTCTTCTCTCTCTCTATACTTTCCCTCTATAGTTTCTCTCTCTAGAGTTCAGTGAATTCATAAGAAATAATGAAGGAATGAGCTGCTATTTATAGAAAAATTGAATGCATAGTAACTAATCCATGAACGGTCCAGATTGATTACTTTAATCTGACGGTCCATATTTAAAGAAAAATCTTTTAAATAAAATATAATATATTCTATTTATAGAATAACTTTAATAAAGTATTCTGTTTTATATAAAGAGATGTTTCTGTTTTATTACGTTAATAATACGAATAAAATAAAACGTCATTATCGCTAAATAATTCATATTATTAACTGACAATAATTGAATCAAATTGAGTGACTTCTCACATAAGCATTAATAATCAATACCGTGTGCTACTATGCAACCACACGTATTACTGTACTTTTACTACCTAGTAGTTCAACAGTAACAATGGTAAAACTTCCGCCGTTATTTTTAATAAAATATTTTTGTCGTTTTCTCAATCCGACAATAATTTCGTTGTGGGGTCCACCAATGATTGTGTCGTTGTACGAATATTCCCTGTTAAAAAGAATATTCCCCGACCAATCGAATATTATATAACAACTTGCGTATTTTGCAAAATTTATAAATATTACCCACAACTATAATATTATATCAAATTAACCCCATAATATTCAAAAATAATATTTATAGAAAATTCATCTTTATCTATAAAAGTTGGGGTCTTACAACCTCCCCTTCTTATGAAATTTCGCCCTCGAAATTAGGGTACGTACCAAGTATGTCGAAGAGATAAGGATACCTTGATTTCATTTTAGATTCTAACTCCCAAGTCATTTCCTCAACATCGTGGTTTCTCCACAAAACTTTGACTTGAGGTATTGATGAGTGAGTTTTATACACATGAATTGGATATATTCGGGCTTAATTTATTGTTGTTCTCAAGTCTTTTAGGATGTTTTTATGTGTTTGTGTCTATTCATGCATGTTTTATATTGTTTTGTAGGAATTGGGACAAAAGTTACATGGATCGACGTTCGGGGTGGCTAGATGCGCGTTTTCGGCTTGCCATTTACACAGCAGTCACTTCAGAGCCAATTTTACTATATCTCCTGATCTTATTTCGAAAAACTTCAAGAACGAAAGTTGTATATCTACTTCTCCTCTTTCCGGAACATCTTGAATCATCAAAATCGGAGTTCGTATGAAGAAGTTATGGCTATTTTCCCAAAGGACGTCGGAGCAGAAAATGTCAGAAAATGTTCTAGCGCCGGGGCGCCCATTTGTAGTTCATTTCCAGTGCCGGGGCGCTGGGGGGTAGAATCCCAGCGCCGTGCCCAGCGCCGGGGCGCTGGGGAAGTCAGTGGAAAGGCTTGGACGCGTTTTGGGGCGAATTTTGACATCTTTTTGACTCCAAATTGGATTGGGTTTGTTCCTAACCTAAAAATTAGACTTGTAACCTATAAATATATGATGTAAGACATAAAATAAGGGGGGATTACATAGATCAGACTAGATTAAACACTCTATTAGATTAGAATCTAAACCCTAGTTCTTAATTAGCCATTAGAGATTGAAGCAAATTGGAGATCATTGAAGATCAAGAGCAAGAGCAAGAGGGGAGTATCAGATTTGCTGACAACAGATTCTATTATCTTCTTTTATCATACTTTTATCTTTTAATGTTTATTCAATTGTGGATTCTTGGTTTTAATTCATTAATTATGAACTAACTCTTTTATTAAGATTTCAATTGAACTTTTTATGGCTATAAATTAGTTATTTGATTTATTCCAATTATTTGTGTTGAAGTGAATTGTTCATCTTGCTTTGAGCTTATTGATTAATTATCTGATCAATAATTACCTTGTTACTCTAGAAGAAATTGGAAGAGAAATTCTAGGGTTAGAACTGGGCATGATAACATGTGACTTAGTTATTTGCATGGTGAATAATTAGGTTTGTGAATAGAATGGAAATATCTGTTTACCGCATGTAACACATAAGGAATTGGGATTGAAAAGAGTTTAATTCAATTATTTTGCATAGAAATATAGCAAGATTAATCTGGATTAAATAGAAGTCAAATGATCACTTGGAAAAGGACTTTTGGCATTTGAGAATTCCTGTTAACAATTCAATAGGCATAATAATTGGGATAGTTGGATAATTGATTTATAGTTTATAATTGGGGATATTGAAGTCTTAATCTTTATTTATTTGAATTAATTTTAGAGTAATCTAGATTTAGTTGATTAATTTAGTTTTCTTAATTAGAAAAATCACAATTTATGGTTGTTTAAATAAAATTGATTTGGTTAAGAGTTAGTACTTGGTAATTTTTATTAAATAATTCCTCGTGGGAACGATACTTTTCTTATCACTTTATTACTTGTTGACCGTGTATACTTGCACGTATTCATTGATTGCGAAATCGATCAACAGGTATAACCTTGGAGCGTAGAATATGTTCCTTCTTATCCAAGATTTGAACAGGAACTTCTTCATACGTCAAATCCTGCGCTATTTCGTCCGGTTCTAACTCAATAATGTGGTTCGGGTCTTCCACATATTTGCGTAACATGGATATGTGAAAAACGTTATGAACACGAGACATACTTGGCGGTAAAGCGAGTCTATAAGCCACAGTTCCTACTCGATCGAGGATTAAAAATGGACCGATGAATCGAGGATTGAGCTTTCCTCTCTTTCCAAATCTCGTAACTCCTTTCTATGGAGCAACACGTAAGAACACATGATCTCCTACATCAAATTTCACGTCCTTTCGATGAAGATCAGCATAACTCTTTTTTCGATTTTGTGAGATTTTTATACGTTGTCGGATCGTTTGAATCTTTTCTGTAGTCATACGTACCAACTCCGGTCCCAACAACGTTGCTTCACCCACCTCATCCCAGCATACTGGAGAACGACATTTTCTTCCATACAATGCTTCGAATGGAGCCATGCCAATACTTGCTTGCTAACTGTTGTTGTAGGAAAACTCCACCAATGGTAAGAACTTGTCCCAACTTCCCTTGAAGTCAAAGACACAGAGTCTTAATAGATCTTCAAGAGTTTGAATAGTCCTCTCTGATTGTCCGTCCGTCTGAGGATGATATGCTGAACTAAATCGTAAATCCGTGCCCATAGCTTTTTGTAAAATAACCCAAAATCGTGAAGTGAATCTTGGGTCTCGGTCAGAAACTATGGATACTGGCATACCATGCGGTCTTACAATCTCGTTTATGTACATACGAGCAAGATGTTCAAGTGTATAAGTTTCTCGTATCGGTAAGAAATGAGCAGACTTGGTCAATCTATCAACAATGACCCAAATCGCATCAATACCTTGAGAAATCCTAGGAAGACCGGTAACGAAATCCATGGTAATGTGCTCCCACTTCCATTCTGGAATTTCAAGTGGTTGCAATGGACCTTTTGGTACTTGATGCTCCGCTTTGACTCGTTGACAAGTTAGACACCTTGAGATAAACAACGCTATCTCTCTCTTCATATTGCTCCACCAAAATGTATGACGAAGATCATGATACATTTTGGTACTTCCAGGATGGATTGCAAACGGTGTGTTGTGCGCCTCCATCATGATTTCATACTTTAAATCAGGGTTGTTAGGAACACAAAGTCTGGAGTTGACTCGAAGTATTCCTTCTTCATCGATTCTTGCTTCCGGCATAGCACCTTCTTGCACTTTCTTCCTTATACGCATCAGCTCCAGGTCTGTAGCTTGAGCAGCTTTAACTTTATCGATTAAAGTCGGTTCTACTCGTATATTCGCCATCATCACATGGGTCCCTGGAGTCTTTAACTCTATCTCCATCCTTTGCAAATCACACAAAATGGGCCTTTGTGTTGACAATATCGCACTCGTACTTGCATATGATCTTCTACTCAATGCGTCAGCTACCACGTTCGCTTTTCCAGGATGGTATTGAATGGTATGATCATAATCTTTCAACAGTTCAAGCCAACGTCGTTGTCGCATGTTGAGTTCCTTTTGAGTGAAGAAATATTTGAGGCTTTTATGATCCGTAAAGATCTCCACCTTCTCCCCATACAAGTAATGCCTCCAAATTTTAAGTGCAAAGACAACAGCTGCCAACTCTAGATCATGAGTAGGATAATTCCTCTCATATTCCTTGAGTTGTCTTGATGCATAGGCTATGACTTTTCCATGTTGCATGAGAACACATCCCAACCCTTTGCTCGAAGCATCACTGTAGATGACAAATCCCTCCGAGCCAGATGGTATTGTTAGAACAGGTGCTGAAATGAGTCTCCTCTTAAGTTCTTGAAAACTCTGCTCACATTCTTCGCTCCAACCGAACTTTGTATCTTTCCGAGTCAGCTGAGTTAATGGAGTAGCGATTCGAGAAAATCCTTCCACGAATCTCCGATAATAACCAGCTAAACCAAGAAAGCTACGTACTTCGGTCACTGATTTAGGTTGCTCCCAGCTTTGAATAACTTCAATCTTTGCCGGGTCAACCGATATTCCACGACTTGATACTACGTGCCCAAGGAATGCTACCTCTTCCAGCCAGAACTCGCATTTCTTCAACTTGGCATAAAGTTTGTATTCACGAAGTTTTTGGAGTACCAACCTCAAGTGTTGCTCATGATCTTCACGGCTTTTGGAATAAACAAGGATGTCATCGATAAAGACGACCACAAAGTGATCCAAATATTCCTTGAATACCCTGTTCATCATATCCATGAAGGCAGCAGGAGCATTAGTCAATCCAAAAGACATAACTAAGAATTCATAATGCCCATACCGAGTTCTGAAGGCAGTCTTTGGAATATCCTCAGTTCTAACCTTCAGCTGATGATATCCAGAACGAAGATCGATCTTTGAAAAGAATTGTGCTCCTTGCAACTGGTCAAACAGGTCATCAATACGTGGCAATGGGTACCTATTTTTGATGGTGACATGATTCAACTCCCGATAATCAATACAAAGTCGCATACTCCCATCTTTCTTCTTCACGAACAGAACAGGAGCACCCCAAGGAGAAGTACTAGGACGAATAAAACCAATGTCTAACAATTCCTGCAGTTGGGTCTTTAACTCCTGAAGTTCAATAGGAGCCATTCGATATGGGGCTTTGGAAATGGGTTTTGTACCGGGTTCAAGGTCGATACAAAATTCAATTTCACGCTCTGGGGGTAGGCCAGGAAGTTCTTCGGGAAATACGTCAGGAAATTTATTAACAACAGAAATATCATTCAAAGCTGACGTATTTTTGTTTAGATCTGTGACATGAGCTAAGAAAGCTTGACATCCGTTTTTCAATAAACGAATAGCTTTATGGCTTGAGATGACAGCGATTGATTTTAATGGTTTGGTTGCTTGAATTCGCATAATAGGTCGATTAGGAATATGAAAGCTAACAACCTTACGAAAACAATCAATTTTTGCATGATAAGTAGTTAACCAATCAATCCCTAGAATCACGTCAAATGCAAGTATTTTTAATGAAATAAGATCGACAGGTAATGTGTGGGTACCAACTTGAACCAAACAAGACTTATAAACCGTGGATGTAATGAAGGTTTCTCCCAATGGAGTTTCAACTGCTAAGTCAAAGTCTAATTTCTCCGGAATCAAATTTAATCGATGAGCGCAAGTAGGAGAAATAAAAGAATGGGTAGAACCGGTATCAAATAAAGTATAGACTTCGTTAGAGTTTATGATAAGCTTACCCGTGATGACCTCATTCGGGTTCCTTGCTCTCTGGGAGTTCACAACAAACGCTCTCCCTTGCACAACCGGTTTTGACTTTTCTGGGACGGCCTTTGGTGCCTCCATCCTAGCTGAATTTGTCTTCGGTAAACGACAAAATCGAGCTAAATGACCTTCTCTTCCACAATTATAACATGCTTTGGACGGCATCGCGCAGTTTGGACTGATGTGCCCCTCCCCTCCGCATTTGAAACATATGATAGGTGGTCGTTCTCCTTCCTTAACGACAGGTGCTGGTGCTGACGTCTTTCCATCATTGTTGAATCTCCTCTTCTTGAAATGCCCATTCTTATTGTTTTGGCCCTGATTACCACCGAAGTGGTTACCATTTCTGGCCTGTTGATTCCCTCCACGCTTGTTGTCACCGCTTCGATGACTGCTTTCACTGGTATTATCATTTTGCCGGCTGCTCTCTTTTGGTTGCGTTGTCTCGTTATCGCGCTCCACCAACTGAGCCCTATTTACAACATCTGAATACAAACACAGTTTATGAGAAACAAGATGTTGACGTATCTCCGGCTTCAAACCTCTTAAAAACATCCGCGTCATTCTTTCTTCATTATCCACCAGGTGGGACGCAAACCGGGATAACTCCGCAAATTTTGCCTCGAACTGCGACACGGTCATATTATTCTGCTCCAATTTGATGAACTCCACCTCCTTCATGTGACGAATACTCTCGGGAAAGTATTTGTCGTTAAACAGCTCTTGGAACTTCTCCCAAGACATCTTCAGTGCGGCAGGTTGAGTACGCTTTATCGATTCCCACCAGTAATCTGCCTCTCCTCGCAACATAAAGGCGGCAAAGGGAACCTTTTGCTCCTCGGAGCAACCCAAGACATCAAATATCTTGGTGATCTGCTTTATCCATGTTTCAGCTACAAGTGGTTTGGGTTCTCCCTTAATCTCCGGTGGTCCCAGCTCCTTAAACTATTTAGCGGTGACCGCCTGAGAGTTTCCAGTATTTCCACCTACGTTGTGGACAGGAGCCTCTTTCACCTGTTGTTGCATGAATTGCATAAAACCTCTGAACATTCCATCATTCATCATCTGGTCAGTGTTGTTGTTTGCATGAGGATTGTCACCTTCCTGATGAACATTATCCTGATTATTGATATGTGGTGAATCAATAATCGCCTGTGCTCCATTGCTATTCTCAACATTCTAAGATGCCATTTTCAGATACTGCCACAAAATAAAAGTTAATTGATATGTCATATATTATCCTTATATTATGACCGACCAATTAAATACCATGCAAATAAACTTAGGTAGGTCATACTAGCGAAGGAATTTCCCGTCTCTCCCCTCCTAGTTCTATTCTCACATCTTAGCCAGGGATCATATCCCTAAGCTCTGATACCAACTGTGACGCCCCCAAAAATAGGTATACATCACCCATCTTGGGTCGTCAGATACATAGTACAGAATACAAATACAACTTACTAATACAACTGTCGTGTACAATACGACAAAACATAAACTGTGAGTTTGAATACAAATATTATCTTCTAGAGAGTATTCATACTCAAAAGGAGTCCTCATTACATTTATTAACACACTATTACATAGAATAGTGAGGACTACTAACTAATACTATCATTCGAACCATCACTCCGTTCCCCGACTTGCCCCAGCTACGTTCTCATTTCCTGAAGAGAACAGTGAAAGAAAGGGTGAGCTCAACTAGCCCAGTAAGAAATATTATGACTAAGATAATGCAGAATAAATTATCATTAGCCTTCAACAATGTTAAACTGATAAAATATAATAGACATCAAGTTTAACTGTAGCGGAACAAGCAATCCATTAAAAGAGTCAAGTAGAAAATAAACTCTACTATCTTTTATGATTTAAAAGGTTTTTCAACACTGTTATCGCTGTGACTCAGCTTAATAAAATAATCCACATCATCGAATCACCCCTGCACTACGGCCAAGGATATTCGTGTATTCATTAATGGTCATGATCATGCCAACAACTGTCCATCAATGCACTACGGGCCAATGAGGACTTTTACCACATCATTTGTAACATTACGGTCATGATTATACCGAATAATCCCTGGTCATAATCATACCAAGTCCATCTATGCACTACATGCCACAGATGACTTTCAACATTTTATAAACATGAGGATGATGACAATGATATAAGAATTCAATAAAACAAGTTCAAGAATTAATTTATCCAAGAATTAACAACGTCCAAATTGTCAACATGATACTGCTTTGTGGAGTAAAATTCAAGAATGCTTAGAAGAATATTTTCATGAAAAGATACTGGATGAAACGCAATTATCAAGGATATTCCACAAATTTCATGGAGTATAGAAGTCAAAACTTAACCAACTGAGTACAATAAAGAATGGAATAACAAAAGAAATCACCATGCATGCGATAGACCGCACAAACAGGTTATTCCAACAGAATAATAAATAATGGAACCAGGTCCGGCGTAAACGCACAGACAGGATATTCCGACAGAATAATAAATAATGGAACCAGGTCCGGCGTAAACGCACAGACAGGATATTCCGACAGAATAATAAATAATGGAACCAGGTCCGGTGTAAAACACACAGACAGGATGTTCCAACAGAATAATAAATAATGGAACCAGGTCGGTGTAAAACACACAGACAGGATGTTCCAACAGAATAATAACAAAAACGGAACCAGGTCCGGTGTAAAACACACAGACAGGATGTTCCAACAGAATAATAGAAGAATGTCACCAAGTATAGGGTAGACCGCGTATACAGGTTATTCCAACAGAATAATAAGAAATGGAATAACAACAGTTCTCTTCATGAATAAGAAAGAATAACACCCCTTACCGTTTTAAAGAAGAGCTGAAATAAGGAAGTAGTTAAGTAGCAGAATACTCTTCTTCTCTCTCTCTATAGTTTCTCTCTATAGTTTCTCTCTCTAGAGTTCAGTGAATTCGTAAGAAATAATGAAGGAATGAGCTGCTATTTATAGAAAAATTGAATGCATAGTAACTAATCCATGAACGGTCCAGATTGATTACTTTAATCTGACGGTCCATATTTAAAGAAAAATCTTTTAAATAAAATATAATATATTCTATTTATAGAATAACTTTAATAAAGTATTCTGTTTTATATAAAGAGATGTTTCTGTTTTATTACGTTAATAATACGAATAAAATAAAACGTCATTATCGCTAAATAATTCATATTATTAACTGACAATAATTGAATCAAACTGAGTGACTTCTCACATAAGCATTAATAATCAATACCGTGTGCTACTATGCAACCACACGTATTACTGTACTTTTACTACCGAGTAGTTCAACAGTAACAATGGTAAAACTTCCGCCGTTATTTTTAATAAAATATTTTTGTCGTTTTCTCAATCCGACAATAATTTCGTTGTGGGGTCCACCAATGATTGTGTCGTTGTACGAATATTCTCTGTTAAAACGAATATTCCCCGACCAATCGAATATTATATAACAACTTGCGTATTTTGCAAAATTTATAAATATTACCCACAACTATAACATTATATCAAATTAACTCCATAATATTCAAAAATGATATTTATAGAAAATTCATCTTTATTTATAAAAGTTGGGGTCTTACAACCTTGACTTCACTTCAAATAATAACTCTTAAGGTATAACCTTTGAGCGTCGAATATGATCTTTCTTATCCAAGATGTTAACACGTATCTCCTCATACGTTAAATCTTCTGCTATCTCGTCCGGTTTAAAATTAATAATGTGGTTCGGGTCGTCCACATATTTACGTAACATCGATACGAGAAAAATGTTTTGAACACGCAACATACTTAGCGATAAAACGAGTCTATAAGCCACAGTTCCTACTTGATCGAGGATTTTAAATGGGCCAATTAAATCGAGGGTTGAGATTTTCTCTCTTCGTCAATTCTTGCTTCTAGAATAACGCCCTCTTGAACCTTATTCTTCATATTCATCAGCTCTGAGTATGTAGCTTGAGCGGTTTTAACTTTATTGATTACAGTCGATTTTAATCGTATATTCGTTATCTTCACGTGGGTTCGTATATTCGCACTTGTAACCGCATACTGTGACACCCCCAAAATAGGTATACCACACCCATTCTGAGTCGCCAAATACATGGTACAGAAAGAAAACTATAACTTCAATAATATAATTGTCGTGCGAAATACGACAACACATACTGTGAGTTTAAATATAAATATTGTCTTCTGGACAATATTCACACTCAAATAAATCCTCATTACAATTAATCAAACACTATTTTACAGAAATAGTGAGGACTGCTAAAATATCTTTCTAGAACCATCACTCCATACCCCGACTAGATCCTGCTATGTTCTCACCTCCTGAGAAGAAAAATGGAACAAAAAGGAAAAGGGTGAGCTCAACTAGCCCAGTAAAGAATATTATGACTAAGATAATATACAACAAATTATCGTTAGTCTTCAACAGGGAAAAATCTGATAGAATATAATCGACAACAAGTTTTAGATCAACAACTGCAGCGGAAACAGCAAACCATTAGAAGAGTCAAGTAGAGAAAGAATTCTACTCATCTTTTAAGATTTAAAAGTCCATCATCAATATTTTATCCCTGTAACATCAATTAATAATCATCTTTATCCAAATATTCATCTTTGCACTACAGGCCAAAGATATTCATTTATATCACCTGTCAGTCATGTTCATCTCAACACATGTTCATCTTTGGACTACAGACCAAAGATATTCATCAAGTAATCATACATCTTTGCATTACAAGATAAAGATATTCAGTAATATCATCATTTAGGACTGAGGATGATGAAAAATATCTTAAAGAGAACGAATCCAGTGAGACAGAAAGATAAATATTAGGGATTCGTATAACAGTTTATCCAAGATCAATAATACTTCATAATAATCAATTGTGAAGCAAAATTCAAAAATAAAGATCAAAACATGGATACGATCAAAGATAGTAACCATAATAGACATCTTGGACAAAAAGGAAAAATTTTATTTTTCGGTGAATAGTGCCGTATTCGTGAATAGTACCGTATACATGAATAGTGCCGTATACGTGAATAGTAACTCTGACACAAAAAGTTCTAAATTTGATAAAAACTCATATCAATATTTCAGCATAATGATATTGAAGAAAATAATATCATTTAAGAAGAAAATAATATCCCTTACCTCAAGATATCAGTACTTCTGGTCGGAATACCGGTATAAGGCTAAAAGAAACTTGCTCTGATGAATAGAAACTCTCAAAGTATCTAAATACTCACAAAATACACTCAATAATCTAGTGAAAAAAAGAGAGAAAACTTGTTTCTGATGTGATTTTCAATTCTAACTTAGCCCTCTATTTATAGGAAAATTTTAGTAGGCTTGACCTGCAACCTGATGGCTTTACCTGCTACTATTCCCACCCACCACATTTGAAAAATAATTCAGCATATTTCTTCACCAACCATAAGTGGGGCCCACCAATTCTAGAATTTTCCATCAAAATGATAAACTCCGAAAATTCAACAATTTCTGAACCAGTCATCTCGTAAAATTCATAATAAATCATACGTTCATTTTTAACGGTTCAAAATTTGTGGACATATACTCAACTTATATATGTATAACATATCCAAAAATTACCACGATCCAACGGTCGGATTAAAAATTATAACCCCCGCAAAATATCTCAAAAACCCTGATTTTTAATACCTCCATTCCGACAAAAATACTGATAAAAACCTCAACATTAACTCCTTCATTTTTAACCACAATAAATATATCCAACATTTATATCCACATAAAATAAATATTTTCTTATCATATGAATCAATAATTAATTATTCACAAATAATATTACAGAATCACATTTATGACAACCAGGCCGTTCCCAGGAAAGAGGGGGCTTTCCAATAAGGATTTCTTCTTACTGGCGCGCAATTAGATGACCAAACCTCTCCTTAGACAGAACTTTCTAGACATTGTCAATAATGTTATCTAATAATATTATTCAAATAATATGAATTATTGATCTGATAATGGAAAATACTGTGCAGCAACAATTATTGAAACAACAATAATATAAAATATCAACGCAACAATTATTGCATCAATTATATAAAATATTGAACAGTAACTACTGTAACAATTATTGAGTAGTGTCTTCTTACGTAAGAATCAATAATTGGTGCAATACCGTGTGCTACTGTATTTTAATCACCGGGTATTCTAACAATATTAACGGTAACAACTACGCCGTTATTTATAAATAACTTATACTTGTCGTTTTCTTCATCCAATCGCTTTTCGTTATGGGGCCCACACAAGGCTGCGCCGTTGTACGAATATTCTCCGACAGCAAGAATATTCCACGACCAAACGAATATTCTCCGACAAAATGAATATTTTATAACCACTTGCTTATTTTGCAAAATTTGCACATTTCACCCATAACCAAAGTATTATATCAAATTAACCCCTTATTATTCACAATAATATTTAGAGAAAATTTGATTTTATTCATTAATAAGTTGGGGTCTTACAACCTCCCCTCCTTATGAAATTTCGTCCTTGAAATTGACGTACGTACCTGATGTTTCAAAAAGGTGAGGATACCTCGCTTTTATTTCTGATTCCAACTCTCAGGTCATTTCTTCAATAGCATGGTTTCTCCAAAAAACCTTAACTTGTGGTATAACCTTCGTGCGTAGGACATTCTCTTTCCTATCCAAGATCTTAACAGGTACCTCCTCGTACGTTAAATCTTCAGCTATCTCGTCTGGTTCTAACTCAATAATGTAGTTCGAGTCTTTAACATATTTACGAAGCATAGATATGTGAAAAACATTATGAACACGAGACATGCTTGGAGGTAATGCGAGTCTATATGCCACATTTCCTATTCGCTCAAGAATCTCAAATGGACCAACAAATCTTGGATTGAGCTTTCCTCTCTTCCCAAATCTTGTAACTCCCTTCCATGGTGCAACACGTAACAATACATGATCCCCAATATTAAATTCCACGTCCTTCCGATGAAGATCCGCATAACTCATTTGTCGATCCTGTGCCGTTTGTATACGTTATCGAATCGTTTGGATCTTCTCTGTAGTAATGCGTACCAACTCTGGTCCCAACAATGTTGCTTCACCCACCTCGTCCCAGCATACTGGAGAACGACATTTTCTTCCATACAACGCCTCGAATGGAGCCACACCTATGCTCGCCTGATAACTGTTGTTGTAGGAGAATTCCACCAATGGTAGGGACTTATCCCAACTCCCTTTGAGATCTAGGACACAAAGTCTTAATAGATCTTCAAGAGTTTAAATAGTCCTCTCTAATTGTCCGTCCGTTTGAGGATGGTATGCCGAACTGAATCGTAAATCCGTGCCCATAGCTTTCTGCAAGCTAACCCAAAATCGTGAAGTGAATCTTGGGTCACGATCCGAAACTATGGATACTGGCATGCCATGCAATCTCACAATCTCGTTCACGTACATACTAGCAAGACGTTCAAGGGAATAAGTCTCACGTATCGGCAAGAAATGAGCGGACTTGGTTAATCTATCAACAATAACCCAAATCGCATCTATGCCTTGAGAAACCTTGGGAAGACCCGTAACAAAATCTATAGTAATGTGTTCCCACTTCCATTTCGGAATCTCAAGTGGTTGCAATGGACCCTTTGGCACTTGATGCTCCGCCTTTACACGTTGACAAGTTAAACACCTCGAGATAAACTCCGCGATCTCTCTTTTCATATTGCTCCACCAAAATGTATGTCGAAGATCGTGATACATTTTGGTACTCCCAGGATGGATTGCAAACGGTGTGTTATGTGCCTCCATCATTATTCTATGCTTCAAGTCAAAATCGTTAGGAACACAAAGTCTGGAGTTGACTCGAAGTATTCCTTCTTCATCGATTCTTGCTTCTGGAATAGCACCTTCTTGCACTTTCTTCTTCATACGCATCAGCTCTATGTCCGTAGCTTGAGCAGCTTTAACTTTATCGATTAAAGTCGGTTCTACTCGTATATTTGATATCATCATGTGGGTACTTGGAGCCTTCATCTCTATCTCCATCCTTTGAAAGTCATACAAAATGGGACTTTGTGTTAACAACATTGCACTCGTACCCGCGTATGATCTTCTACTCAATGCGTCAGTTACTACGTTCGCTTTTCCAGGATGATATTGGATGGTATGATCGTAATCTTTCAACAGCTCGAGCCAATGTCGCTTCCGCATGTTGAGTTCCTTTTGGGTGAATAAATATTTGAGGCTTTTATGATCTGTATAGATCTCCACTTTCTCCGCATACAGGTAGTGTCTCAAAATCTTCAACGCGAAAACGACTGCTGCCAACTCCAAATCATGAGTAGGATAATTCCTCTCATATTCTTTGAGTTGTCGTGAGGCATAGGCTATGACTTTCCCATGTTGCATGAGAACACATTCTAACCCTTTGCCTGAAGCATCGCTGTAGATAACAAATCCATCCGAACCAGATGGTATTATCAGAACAGGTGCCGAAATGAGTCTCCTCTTGAGTTCTTGGAAACTCTTTTCGCATTCCTCACTCCATACGAATTTTGTATCTTTCCGAGTCAGCTGATTTAATGGAGTAGCGATTCGAGAAAATCCTTTTACGAATCTCCGATAATAACTAGAAAGCTACGCATTTCGATTACTGACTTAGGTTGCTCTCAACTGTGACTCATATCCCAATCTTGGATAGCACGCAACAATGGCACCTATCAGTTTACTACCGCACGAATATGGCGTCCCCTACGGAGAGTTTGGCTTCAGTACCTTCCGCAAAGGAAGTCACCAGATAAAGGCTCGGGTACAAACTTCTACAGTTAGGTTTTTAACTCCCGAAGTTCAATAGGAGCCATTCGATATGAGATTTTAGAAGTGAGTTTTGTACCAGATTCAAAGATGATACAAAATTCAATATCACGCGTAGGCCAAGAAATTCTTCAGGAAATACGTCAGGAAACAAACAACAGAAATATCACTCAAATCTGACGTATTTTTGTTCAAGTCCATGACATGGGCTAAGAAAGCTTGACATCCGTTTTTCAATAAACGAATGGCTTTATGGCTTGGTATGACAGCGATTGATTTTAGTGGTTTGGTTGCTTGAATTCGCATAACAGGTTGGTGAGGAATATGAAAACTAACAACCTTACGAAAACAATCAATTTTAGCATGATGAATGGTTAACCAATCAATTCCTAAAATCACATCAAAAGTAAGTATCTTTAAAGAGATAAGATCAACAGGTAATGTGATTGTGCCAACTTGGATCAAACAAGATTTATAAGCAGTGGATGTAACGAAAGTTTCACCCAACGGAGTTTCAACAGATAAGTTAAAGTCCAATTTCTCTGGAGTCAAGTTCAAACGTTGAGAACAAGCAGGAGAGATAAAAGAATGGGTAGAACCGGTATCTAGTAAAGTATAAACTTCGCAAGAATTCAAGATTAGCTTACACGTGATCACCTCGTTCGGGTTTCTCGTGTTTTGGCCAGTCACGACAAACGCCCTTCCAGGAACCGCTGATTTCGACTTATTCGGAACAACTTTTGGAGTCACCATCCCCGCTGAACTTGGTTTTGCTACAGAACACTCTCGAGCTATATGACCCTCCTTTCCATAGTTATAACATACCTTGGATTGTTGTGGGCAGTTTGGGCTGATATGTCCCTCTTTCCAACATTTGTAACATACGACCGGTGGTCGTTCTCCTCCCCTAGAAACAGTTGATGTTTGTGCTGATGTCTTCACGTTATCATTGTTGTACCTTCTCTTCTTGAAATCTCCTCCCGACTCGCTCCTTCTATTATCACGACCACGATTACCACCATAGTGGTTACCGCTTTTGTCCGAATGTTTTCCTCCCTGCTGGTTTTCATTGCTTCGATGACTGCCGCCACCGGTATGACCCTGGTTGTGGTCCCTCGGTTGCACATACTCATTATCTCGCTCTAATAATTGAGCCCTGTTTACAACATCTGAATATAAAGAAAATTTATGAGAGATAAGATATTGTCGAATCTCGGGTTTTAGACCTCTCAAAAATATCCTTGTCATTCGTTCCTCATTTTCGACCAAATGAGTTGCAAACCTGGATAACTCTGCAAACTTCGCCTCGTATTGGGACACCGTCATGTTGTTTTGTTCCAGTCTGATAAACTCCACCTGTATTCTGCACACGAGTCTCCCTCGTCTGATTTTGCATGAACTGCAAAAAGCTCCTAAACATTCCATCATTCATCGTTTGCTCGGTAACATTGCTTATAGGAGGAATATTGCCTTCCTGTTGCACGTTCCCCTGGGTGGTTCTCAAAGGTGTCTCCACGGTCTGAGTTACTCCATTATTAACGTTCTCAGCTGCCATTCTTAAATACTACCATAAAACAAGAGTTAATAGTCATGTCATATATTATCCCTATACTCTGACCGACCAAATAAACACCAAATAAACTTAGTCAGGTCATACTAGCGAAGGAATTTCCCGTCTCTCCCCTCCTAGTTCTTGTCTCACATCTCAGCCATGGATCATATCCCTAAGCTCTGATACTAACTGTGACGCCCCCAAAATAGGTATACAACACCCATTCTGAGTCGCCAAATACATGGTACAGAAAGCAAACTACAACTTCAATAATACAATTATCGTGCAAAATACGACAACACATACTGTGAGTTTAAATATAAATATTGTCTTCTGGACAATATCCACACTCAAATAAATCATCATTACAATTAATCAAACACTATTTTACAGAACACTATTTTACAGAAATAGTGAGGACTGCTAAAATATCTTTCTAGAACTATCACTCCATACCCCGACTAGATCCTGCTATGTTCTCACCTCCTGAGAAGAAAAAATGGAACAAAAAGGAAAAGGGTGAGCTCAACTAGCCCAGTAAAGAATATTATGACTAAGATAATATACAACAAATTATCGTTAGTCTTCAACAGGAAAAAATCTGATAGAATATAATCGACAACAAGTTTTAGATCAACAACTGCAGCGGAAACAGCAAACCATTAGAAGAGTCAAGTAGAGAAATAATTCTACTATCTTCTAAGATTTAAAAGTCCATCATCAATATTTTATCCCTGTAACATCAATTAATAATCATCTTTATCCAAATATTCATCTTTGCACTACAGGCCAAAGATATTCATTTGTATCACCTGTCAGTCATGTTCATCTCAACACCTGTTCATCTTTGCACTACAGGCCAAAGATATTCATCAAGTAATCATACATCTTTGCACTACAAGCCAAATATATTCAGTAATATCATCATTTAGGACTGAGGATGATGAAAAATATCTTAAAGAGAACGAATCCAGTGAGACAGAAAGATAAATATTAGGAATTCGTATAACAGTTTATCCAAGATCAATAATACTTCATAATAATCAATTGTGAAGCAGAATTCAAAAATAAAGATCAAAACATGGATACGATCAAAGATAGTAACCATAATAGACATCTTGGACAAAAAGGAAAAATTTTTATTTTTCGGTGAATAGTGCCGTATTCGTGAATAGTACCGTATACGTGAATAGTGTCGTATACGTGAATAGTAACTCCGACACAAAAAGTTCCAAATTTGATAAAAACTCATATCCATATTTCAGCATAATGATATTGAAGAAAATAATATCATTTAAGGAGAAAATAATATCCCTTACCTCAAGATATCAGTACTTCTGGTCGGAATACCGGTATAAGGCTGAAAGAAACTTGCTCTGATGAATAGAAACTCTCAAAGTATTTAAATACTCACAAAATACACTCAATAATCTAGAGAGAAAAACAGAGAAAACTTGTTTCTGATGTGATTTTCAATTCTAACTTAGCCCTCTATTTATAGGAAAATTTTAGTAGGCTTGACCTGCAACCTGATGGCTTTACCTGCTACTATTCCCACCCACCACATTTGAAATATAATTCAGCATATTTCTTCACCAACCACAAGTGGGGCCCACCAATTCTAGAATTTTCCATCAAAATAATAAACTCTGAAAATTCAACAATTTCTGAACCAGTCATCTCGTAAAATTCATAATAAATCATACGTTCATTTTTAACGGTTCAAAATTTGTGGACATATACTCAACTTATATATGTATAACATATCCAAAAATTACCACGATCCAACGGTCGGATTAAAAATTATAACCCCCGCAAAATATCTCAAAAACCCTGATTTTTAATACCTTCATTCCGACAAAAATACTGATAAAAACCTCAACATTAACTCCTTCATTTTTAACCACAATAAATATATCCAACATTTATATCCACATAAAATAAATATTTTCTTATCATATGAATCAATAATTAATTATTCACAAATAATATTACAGAATCACATTTATGACAACCAGGCCGTTTCCAGGAAAGAGGGGGCTTTCCAATAAGGATTTCTCCTTACTGGCGCGCAATTAGATGACCAAACCTCTCCTTAGACAGAATTTTCTAGACATTGTCAATAATGTTATCTAATAATATTATTCAAATAATATGAATTATTGATCTGATAATGGAAAATACTGTGCAGCAACAATTATTGAAACAACAATAATATAAAATATCAACATAACAATTATTGCATCAATAAAATAAAATATTGAACAGTAACTACTGTAACAATTATTGAGTAGTGCCTTCTTACGTAAGAATCAATAATTAGTGCAATACCGTGTGCTACTGTATTTTAATCACCGGGTATTCCAACAGTATTAACGGTAACAACTACGCCGTTATTTATAAATAACTTATACTTGTCGTTTTCTTCATCCAATCGCTTTCCGTTATGGGGCCCACACAAGGCTGCGCCGTCGTACGAATATTCCCCGACAGCAAGAATATTCCACGACCAAACGAATATTCCCCGACAAAATGAATATTTTATAACCACTTGCTTATTTTACAAAATTTACACATTTCACCCATAATCAAAGTATTATATCAAATTAACCCCTTATTATTCACAATAATATTTAGAGAAAATTTGATTTTATTCATTAATAAGTTGGGGTCTTACACATACGATCTTTTACTCAACGCGTCAGTTACCACGTTTGCTTTTTCGCAATGGTATTGAATGGTACGATCGTAATCTTCAACAACTCGAGTCAACGTCTTTGGCGCATGTTACGTTCATTTTAGTTGAAGAAATATTTGAGGGTTTAAGAAATGGGTTTTGTACTAGGGTCAATACAAAATTCGATTTCACGCTCTAAGGGTAGGCTAAGAAGTGTTCAAGAATACGTCAGAAAATTTATTAACAATAGAAATATCATTCAAAACTGTGACCCTCATCCAAGACTTGGATAGCACGTCACATTAATACCTTTCAACTTGCCATCGTCATTCACGACATCGCCTACAGAAAGTCTGGATTCGGTGCATTCCACACAAGAAAGTCAACAACGAAAGGATCGGGGATCTTTACTTATGGCTTGATATGATAATGATTGACTTTAGTGGTTTGGTTACTTTGAATTCGCATAACAGGTTGGTTAGGAGTATGAAAGTTAACAACCTTACAAAAAGCATGATGAGTAGTTAACCAGTCGATTCCTAAAATCACATCAAAGTCAAGTATTTTCAAAGAGATAAGATCGACAGGTAACGTGAAAGTGTTGATTTGAACAAGATTTATAAGTAGTGGAGGTAATGAAGGCTTCTCCCAACTAAGTTTAAACAGATATATCAAAGTCTAACTTCTCCGGAGTTAACTTCAAAAATTGAATACAACTAGGTAAAATAAAAGAGTGAGTAGAACCAGTATCTAACACGGTATAGACTTCACAAGAGTTTATGACTAACATACCCGTGATAATTTTCTTCAGGTTCCTCGTCACGAAAAAAAAACGCTCTCTCTTAAACTACCGGTTTTGGCTTGTCTGGGACATCCTTTGGCATCACTATCCCAGCTGGACTTGACTTCACCATACGACAAAATCGAGCTAGGTGACTTTCTCTTCCGTAATTAAAACACGCTTTAGATTGCTGCGTACAGTTTGGATGGATGTGTCCCTCCTGTATGCATTTGAAACATACCACCGGTGGTCGTTCTTCTTTCTTTGAAACGGGTGCTGGTGCCGACGTCTTCACGTCATTGTTGAACCTTCTCTTCTTGAAATGTCCATTCTTATTATTTTGGTTTTGATTACCACCGAAGTAGTTACCATTTCTAGCATGTTGATTCCCTCCATGCTTATTGTCACCTCTTTGATGACTGTTATCACCGGTATTATCATTTTGTCGGCTGCTCTCTTTTGGTTGGGTTGACTCCTTATCGCGCTCCAATAACTGAGCCCTATTAAAAACATCTGAATACAAACACAGTTTATGAGAGATAAGATATTGACGTATCTCAGGTTTCAAACCTCTTAGAAATATTTGCGTCATTCTCTCCTCATTATCAACCAAGTGGGACGCAAATCGGGACAACTCGGCAAACTTGGCTTCGTACCGCGACACGGTAATGTTGTTTTGCTCCAACTTGATAAATTCTACCTCTTTCATGTGACAAATGCTTTCGTGAAAGTACTTGTCATTGAACAACTTTTAGAACTTCTCTCAAGACATCTTAAGTGCGTCAGGCTGGGTACGTTTTACAGATTCCCACCAGTAATCTGGCTCTTCACGCAACATAAAGGTGGCAAAGGGAACCTTTTGCTCCTCTGAGCATCCCAAGACATCAAATATCTTGGTGATTTGCTTCAACCATGTCTCCGCCTTAAGTGGTTTTGGCTTTCCCAAAAACTCCATTGGTCCCAGCTCCTTGAACTGCTTAGCGGTGACCAACCGTGGGTTGCCATTATTTTTACCTGCATTATGAACAGGAGCCTCCTTCGCCTGATGTTGCATGAATTCTAAAAAACTCCTAAACGTACCGTCGTTCGTCAATTGATCAGTGTTGTTGATTACAGGAGGATTATCGCTATCCTGTTGCATATTGTCCTGATTATTGATCTGTGGAGACTCAACGGTCTCTTGTGCTCCATTGCTTATCTTAACATTTTCAGATGCCATTTTCAAATAATGCAACAAAACAAGGGTTAATTAACATATCACATATTATTCCGATACTCTGACCGACCAATTAAATACCAAATAAACTTAGGTAGGTCATACTGGCGAAGGAATTCTCCGTCTCTCCCCTCCTAGTTCTTACCTCACATCTCAGCTAGGGATCATATCCCTAAGGTCTGATACCAACTGTGACGCACCCAAAAGTAGGTATACATCACCCATCTTGAGTCGCCAGATACATGGTACAAAATTCAAATACAACTTAATAATACAACTGTTGTGTACAATACGAAAAAACAGAAATTGTGAGTTTGAATACAAATATTATCTTCTAGAGAGTATCCATACTCAAAAGGAGTCCTCATTACAGTTATTATCACACTATTACATAGAATAGTGAGGACTACTAATGCTATCATCTGGTCCATTACTCCATTTCCCGACTTGTCCCAACTATATTCTCATTTCCTGAAGAGAACAGTGAAAGAAAGGGTGAGCTCAACTAGCCTAGTAAGAAATATTATGACTAAGATAATGCAGAATAAATTATCATTAGTCCTCAATAATGTTAAACTGATAAAATACAATAGACATCAAGTTTAACTACAGCGGAACCAGTAATCCATTAAAAGAGTCAAGTAGAGAATAAAATCTATTATCTTTTATGATTTAAAAGATTTTTCATGACTTTTATCGCTGGGACTCAGCTTAATAAATATTCCACATCATCGAATCACCCCTGCACTACGGCCAAGGATATTCATTAGTATCACGACCACGAATTATCCATGCACTACGGCTAAAGATAATCATGTTTTCATCAACGGTCCTGATCATGCCATAAAATAATTCATCTTTGCACTACGGCCAAAGAGAATCCATAGTCATAATCATACCAAAAACTGTCCATCAATGTACTACGGGCCAATGAGGATATTTTTCACATCATTTGTAACATTACGGTCATGATTACACCGAATAATCCCTGGTCATAATCATACCAAGTCCATCTATGCACTACAGGCCATAGATGACTTTCAACAAAATATAAACATGAAGATGATGACAATGATATAAGAATTCAATAAAACAAGTTCAAGAATTAATTTATCTAGGAACTGATAACGTCCAAATTGTCAACATGATACTGCTTTGTAGAGTAAAATTTAAGAATGCTCAGAAGAATATTTTTATGAAAAGATACTGGATGAAGCGCAAATATCAAGGATAATCCACTAATTTCATGGAGTATAGACGTCAAAATTTTAACCAACTGAGTATAATAAAGAATGGAATAACAAAAGAAATCACCATGCATGCGATAGACAGCACATACAGGTTATTCCAACAGAAAAATAAATAGTGGAACCCGGTCATGCGTAAATGCACCGACAAGATATTCCGACAGAATAATAAATAATAGAACAAGGTCCGACGTAAATGCACAGACAGGATATTCCGACAGAATAATAAATAATGGAACCAAGTCCGGCGTAAAGCACAGACATGATATTCCGACAGAATAATAAATAATGGAACCAGGTCCGGCGAAAACGCACAGACAGGATATTCCAACAGAATAATAATAAATACGGAATAATAGAAGAATATCACCAAGTATAGGGTAGTCCGCGTATACTGGTTATTCCAGCAGAATAATAAAAAATGGAAAAACAGAAGTTCTCTTCATGAATACAAAAGAAATAATACCCCTTACAGGTATAACAAATAATATCCCTTACCGTAAAAAAAACTTGATATCGGAGTAGTGAAGTAGCAGAATATTTTTCTTCTTTATCTCTATAGTTTCTCTCTCTAGAGCTTCAGTGAATTCGTAAGAAAATAATGAAGGAATGAGCTTCTATTTATAGAAAAATTGACTGCATAGTAACTAACTCATGAACGGTCTAGATTGATTTACTTTAATCTGACGGTCCATATTTAGAGCAAAAATTTTTAAATAAAATATAATATATTCTATTTATAATCTAATAAAACGAATAACTTTATAAAAGATTTTACTATGCAAACACTATGCAGGCATTATGCAAATACTATGCATAATAAAATATAATATATTTTAATTATTATCTAATAAAATAGATAACTTTATAAAAGTATTCTGTTTTATATAAAAAGATTTTACTATTAGCTTAATAAAACGAATAACTTTATAAAAGTATTCTGTTTTATATAAAAAGCTTTTCTGTTTTATTACATTAATAATACCAATAAAACAAAACTGAGTGACTTATCACGTAAGCCTTAATAATCAATACCGTATGCTACTATGCAACCACACGTATTACTGTATTTTTACTACCGAGTAGTTCAACAGTATTAACGGTAAAACTTCCGCCGTTATTTTTATAAAATATTTTTGTCGTTTTCTCAATCCGACAATAATTCCGTTGTGAGGTCCACCAATAATTGTGCCGTCGTACGAATATTCCCCGATAAAAATAATATTCTCCGACCAATCGAATATAATACAACAACTTGCATACTTTGCAAAATTTATAAATATTACCCACAACTATAACATTATATCAAATCCACACCATAACATTCAAAAAAATATTTTGAGAAATTTAAATCTTTATTCATAAAATCTGGGGTCTCACAAACATCAAGTTTAACTGTAGCGGAACAAACAATCCATTAGAAGAGTCAAGTATAGAATAAAATCTACTATCTTATATGATTTAAAATATTTTTCATCACTTTTATCGCTTAGATTCAGCTTAATAAATAATCCACATCACCCGTGCACTACGAACAATGATATTCATTAGTATCACGACCATAAAATTATCCATACACTACGGGCCAAGGATATTCGTGTTTTCATCAATGGTCATGATCATGCAAACAACTGTCCATCAATGCACTACGGGCCAATAAGAACTTTTACTACATCATTTATAACATTACGGTCATTATTATACTGAATAATCCTTGGTCATAATCATACCAAGTCCATATATACACCACAGGCCATAGATGACTTTTAACATAATATAAATATGAGGATGATGACAATGATACAAGAATTCAATAAAATAAGTTCAAGGATAAATTTTTAAAGATTTATAATTTAATTTATCAAGAAATTAATAACGTCCAAATTGTTACTGTGATGGTTACTGTTATGTAATTATTTGTGTACCATTAAACATTGTTATGGTTACTGTTATGTAATTATTGGTTAAAAATTGGTATGGTTACTGTTATGTTATTAGGTGGTTAATGTAATGGTTACTGTTATGTAATTATGTGGTTACCATTAAAAACTGTTATGGTTACTGTTATGTATTTATTTGATTACTGTTATTGTTAATGTTTCATTGAAATCAGAAATCAATATATAAATGAATAACAATTTTGTTTACTATACACAATCAAAAATTTTACAAACCAATCGTTTAATGGTTACTCAAAGTAAACAATAATACATTCATGTATTTAAACTATTAATTTAACTGTACTATATCAGACCCTTTTTAGTGGTCTTAAAACCGGGAGATTATTGCATGTTTTCTTGTTGTGTCCTTTTTCTTGGCACTTGCTGCATTTGTTTTGAATTTTGATTTCAGATCCTTGTTTGTACCTCCCTTTTTTTGGTCTTCCTGGTGGTCTTCTTGTGTTGGCTGGTTTTATATATATGTTTCTTACTTCTTCTTATACATCCCAGTTTTCTTTGTCATCTAATGGCATGATGGAAGCTGAATATATCTCGACCAAAGTTGCTTTAGTGTAATTTCTTGAGCAAAAATCATAACAGCTCAAATTTCTCTTGCTTATAACAGCAGCAGCGTGCGGACAAGGCATCTCATGGTACTGAAATTTACGGCATGTGCATGTCTTTTGTTCGATGTCCACAATATACTGTTTAGAGACATCGTAAACAGTGAAAATCACTAAGTTTGATGTCTCAACCTACAACACCCAATGCATATAATCAGATTAACAGTTGCATGCCAAATATACAGTAACCAATTAACTAGTACCAGAATGTTAGTTAATAAGTATCCACCAATATAAAAGAAACAATTATAAATCTCAATAACATTATAATGTTACATATTAACTAAGTCAGTATTGATTAGGAACCAGTATGATGTTACACAGTAACCAAATAAGCATTATAGAGTAACCATTATATATTTACATAGTAAGTAATTCAGTAGTAGTCAGTAACCAATATAATGTTGCACATTAAGTAAGTTAGCATTAGTCTGTAACCAAGTCAGTATTAGTCAGTAATATTATTCAAGTTACTGTTAGTCAGTATAATTTTACACAGTAACCAACACAGCAATAGGCAGCAACCATTATATGGTTACACAGTAACCAAGCCAGCAATAGTCAGTAACCAATAAAATGTTGCACAGTAACTAATTTAGCATTATTAAGTAACCAAGTTAATAATAATCAATAAGTTGCAAATGTAAATTAGGATGCAATAATTTAAATAAAGTATTAATTACCTTAAGTATCTTTGATTTAAAGATATTAGATTGCAACCTTCTCTCAGCCGTTGTGGAAAGAGTTATGAATGTTGATATGGCTGCTTGTTTGTTTGTGAAATACCATCTCTGAACCAGACAACGTTGGCATTTAATCACTGACGCAACTGGAAGATCCCTGATAAACTTGATTACATTGTTAATAGATTCGGCTGTGTTTGAAGTCATTGTTGAGTACCTACTTACAGTCCCATGGAGCCTGGTGTACTTATCCAATCTGACCTCTTCCTCCAGATATGTCCTTATTCGAGGATCAATGACATCAAGTTCAGCCATGTGTTTGTTGAATTGTTCAACAGTGTAAGCTCTACAAGCCCCGTTGTAAGCCTGTTTAACTTCTTCTCCTTTCTTTTTGAATTTGTTTTTTATATTTTTTAGTATATGATATGTGCAGGAACCATGCATGATATCCGGAAACACAAAATTCAGTCATTGTATAATGGCTTCATGCCTATCTGAAACAATACATTGACCTTCCCTGTGACGCCCCCAAAATAGGTATACAACACCCATTCTGAGTCGCCAAATACATGGTACAGAAAGCAAACTACAACTTCAATAATACAATTGTCGTGCAAAATACGACAACACATACTGTGAGTTTAAATACAAATATTGTCTTCTGGACAAAATCCACACTCAAATAAATCCTCATTACAATTATTCCAACACTATTTTACAGAAATAGTGAGGACTGCTAAAACATCTTTCTAGAACCATCACTCCATACCCCGACTAGATCCTGCTATGTTCTCACCTCCTAAGAAGAAAAATGGAGCAAAAAGGAAAAGGGTGAGCTCAACTAGCCCAGTAAAGAATATTATGACTAAGATAATATACAACAAATTATCGTTAGTCTTCAACGTGGAAAAATCTGATAGAATATAATCGACAACAAGTTTTAGATCAACAATTGCAGCGGAAACAGCAAACCATTAGAAGAGTCAAGTAGAGAAAGAATTCTACTATCTTCTAAGATTTAAAAGTCCATCATCAATATTTTATCCCTATAACATCGATTAATAATCATCTTTATCCAAATATTCATCTTTACACTGCAGGCCAAAAATATTCATTTGTATCACCTGTCAGTCATGTTCATCTCAACACCTGTTCATCTTTGCACTACAGGCCAAAGATATTCATCAAGTAATCATACATCTTTGCACTACAGGCCAAAGATATTCAGTAATATCATCATTTAGGACTGAGGATGATGAAAAATATCTTAAAGAGAACGAATCCAGTGAGATAGAAGGACAAATATTAGGGATTCGTATAACAGTTTATCCAAGATCAATAATACTTCATAATAATTAATTGTGAAGCAGAATGCAAAAATAAAGATCAAAACATGGATACAATCAGAGATAGTAACCATAATAGACATCTTGGACAAAAAGGGAAAATTTTTATTTTTCGGTGAATAGTGCCGTATTCGTGAATAGTGTCGTATACGTGAATAGTAACCCCGACACAAAAAGTTCCAAATTTGATAAAAACTCATATCAATATTTCAGCATAATGATATTGAAGAAAATAATATCATTTAAGAAGAAAATAATATCCCTTACCTCAAGATATCAGTACTTCTGGTCGGAATACCGGTATAAGGCTGAAAGAAACTTGCTCTGATGAATAGAAACTCTCAAAGTATCTAAATACTCACAAAATACACTCAATAATCTAGAGAGAGAAAGAGAGAAAACTTGTTTCTGATGTGATTTTCAATTCTAACTTAGCCCTCTATTTATAGGAAAATTTTAGTAGGTTTGACCTGCAACCTGATGGCTTTACCTGCTACTATTCCCACCCACCACATTTGAAATATAATTCAGCACATTTCTTCACCAACCACAAGTGGGGCCCACCAATTCTAGAATTTTCCATCAAAATGATAAACTCCGAAAATTCAACAATTTCTGAACCAGTCATCTCGTAAAATTCATAATAAATCATACGTTTATTTTTAACGGTTCAAAATTTGTGGACATATACTCAACTTATATATGTATAACATATCCAAAAATTACCACGATCCAACGGTCGGATTAAAAATTATAACACCCGCAATATTTCTCAAAAACTCTGATTTGATTTTTAATACCTCCATTCCGATAAAAATACTGATAAAACACCTCAACATTAACTCCTTCATTTTTAACCACAAAAATATATCCCTCATTTATATCCATAAAATAAATATTTCCTTATCATATGAATCAATAATTAATTATTCACAAATAATATTACAGAATCACATTTATGACAACCAGGCCGTTCCCAAGAAAGAGGGGGCTTTCCAATAAGGATTTCTCATTACTGGCGCGCAATTAGATGACCAAACCTCTTCTTAGACAGAACTTTCTAGACATTGCCAATAATGTTATCTAATAATATTATTCAAATAATATGAATTATTGATCTGATAAAGAAAAATACTGTGCAGCAACAATTATTGAAACAATAATAATATAAAATATCAACGCAACAATTATTGAATCAATAAAATAAAATATTGAACAATAACTACTGTAACAATTATTGAGTAGTGCCTTCTTACGTAAGAATCAATAATTGGTGCAATACCGTGTGCTACTGTATTTTAACCACCAGGTATTCCAACAGTATTAACGGTAACAACTACGCCGTTATTTATAAATAACGTATACTTGTCGTTTTCTTCATCCAATCGCTTTCCGTTATGGGGCCCACACAAGGCTGCGCCGTCGTACGAATATTCCCCGACAGCAAGAATATTCCACGACCAAACGAATATTACCCGACAAAATGAATATTTTATAACCACTTGCTTATTTTGTAAAATTTGCACATTTCACCCATAACCAAAGTATTATATCAAATTAGCCCCTTATTATTCACAATAATATTTAGAGAAAATTTGATTTTATTCATTAATAAGTTGGGGTCTTACATTCCCTAACTCCATAAGCAATTCTCAAATTTACGAAAAACCATCTCCAAGACATTTTATTTTCGCTGTCAACAACTGAAAAAGCAATCGGAATAATGTTTCGGTTTGTATCTTGTGTGCTTGCTATCAGTAGTGTCCCCTCGTAAGTTGATTGTATGAACGTGCCATCGATTACAATGATTGGAAAACAATGGTGTCATCCTTGAATGGACGCTCCAATGGCAAAGAATAGATACTTGAAACGACCATTTGTTTCCAACTCAAGGGCTGTGAAGGAACCTGATATGAAAATCAGCATTATCATTAGAATTACAAGTAGTATACAGTATCCAAATTACTAGTTATCGGTAACCGTTCATGTGGTTAATGGTATGCAACTTGTATACTACATTTAGTAACTAAACATGCATATTAAGGTAAACCAAACATGTGTAATAACCGTATACAAATTGTATAAAGGTTTAGTAACTAAACATACATACTAACACATATAATGTCAAAAGGTATATTGGTTACTGTATAATGTTATATTGGTTACTGTATAATACTTAATTGGTTACTGAATAATGCTATTTTTTTAACCACATGCTGTAAGACCCCAACTTATTAATGAATAAAATCAAATTTTTTCTAAATATTATTGTGAATAATAAGGGGTTAATTTGATATAATACTTTGGTTATGGGTGAAATGTGCAAATTTTGCAAAATAAGCAAGTGGTTATAAAATATTCATTTTGTCGGGGAATATTCGTTTGGTCGTGGAATATTCTTGCTGTCGGGGAATATTCATACGACTGCGCAGCCTTGTGTGGGCCCCATAACGGAAAGCGATTGGATGAAGAAAACGACAAGTATAAGTTATTTATAAATAATGGCGTAGTTGTTACCGTTAATACTGTTAGAATACCCGGTGGTTAAAATACAGTAGCACACGGTATTGCACCAATTATTGATTCTTACATAAGAAGGCACTACTCAATAATTGTTACAGTAGTTATTGTTCAATATTTTATTTTATTGATTCAATAATTGTTGCGTTGATATTTTATATTATTGTTGTTTCAATAATTGTTGCTGCACAGTATTTTCTATTATCAGATCAATAATTCATATTATTTGAATAATATTATTAGATAACATTATTGGCAATGTCTAGAAAGTTCTGTCTAAGGAGATGTTTGGTCATCTAATTGCGCGCCAGTAAGGAGAAATCCTTATTGGAAAGCCCCCTCTTTCCTGGGAACGGCCTGGTTGTCATAAATGTGATTCTGTAATATTATTTGTGAATTATTAATTATTGATTCATATGATAAGAAAATATTTATTTTATGTGGATATAAATGTTGGATATATTTATTGTGGTTAAAAATGAAGGAGTTAATGTTGATGTTTTTATCAGTATTTTTGTCGGAATGGAGGTATTAAAAATCAGGATTTTTGAGATATTTTGCGGGGGTTATAATTTTTAATCCGACCGTTGGATCGTGATAATTTTTGGATATGTTATACATATATAAGTTGAGTATATGTCCACAAATTTTGAACCGTTAAAAATAAACGTATGATTTATTATGAATTTTACGAGATGACTGGTTCAGAAATTGTTGAATTTTCGGAGTTTATCATTTTGATGAAAAATTCTAGAATTGGTGGGCCCCACTTGTGGTTGGTGAAGAAATGTGCTGAATTATATTTCAAATGTGGTGGGTGGGAATAGTAGCAGGTAAAGCTATCAGGTTGCAGGTCAAACCTACTAAAATTTTCCTATAAATAGAGGGCTAAGTTAGAATTGAAAATCACACCAGAAACAAGTTTTCTCTCTTTCTCTCTCTAGATTATTGAGTGTATTTTGTGAGTATTTAGATACTTTGAGAGTTTCTATACATCAGAGCAAGTTTCTTTCAGCCTTATACCGGTATTCCGACCAGAAGTACTGATATCTTGAGGTAAGGGATATTATTTTCTCCTTAAATGATATTATTTTCTTCAATATCATTATGCTGAAATATTGATATGATTTTTTATCAAATTTGGAACTTTTTGTGTCGGGGTTACTATTCACGTATACGGCACTATTCACGTATACAACACTATTCACGAATACGACACTATTCACCGAAAAATAAAATTTTCTCTTTTTGTCCAAGATGTCTATTATGGTTACTATCTTTGATTGTATCCATGTTTTGATCTTTATTTTTGAATTCTGTTTCACAATTGATTATTATGAAGTATTATTGATCTTGGATAAACTGTTATACGAATCCCTACTATTTGTCCTTCTGTCTCACTGGATTCGTTCTCTTTAAGATATTTTTCATCATCCTCAGTCCTAAATGATGATATTACTGAATATCTTTGGCCTGTAGTGCAAAGATGTATGATTACTTGATGAATATCTTTGGCCTGTAGTGCAAAGATGAACAGGTGTTGAGATGAACATGACTGACAGGTGATACAAATGAATATCTTTGGCCTGTAGTGCAAAGATGAATATTTGGATAAAGATGATTATTAATTGATGTTACAGGGATAAAATATTGATGATGGACTTTTAAATCTTAGAAGATAGTAGAATTCTTTCTCTACTTAACTCTTCTAATGGTTTGCTGTTTCCGCTGCAGTTGTTGATCTAAAACTTGTTGTCGATTATATTCTATCAGATTTTTCCACGTTGAAGACTAACGATAATTTGTTGTATATTATCTTAGTCATAATATTCTTTACTGGGCTAGTTGAGCTCACCCTTTTCCTTTTTGCTCCATTTTTCTTCTTAGGAGGTGAGAACATAGCAGGATCTAGTCGGGGTATGGAGTGATGGTTCTAGAAAGATGTTTTAGCAGTCCTCACTATTTCTGTAAAATAGTGTTTGAATAATTGTAATGAGGATTTATTTGAGTGTGGATTTTGTCCAGAAGACAATATTTGTATTTAAACTCACAGTATGTGTTGTCGTATTTTGCACGACAATTGTATTATTGAAGTTGTAGTTTGCTTTCTGTACCATGTATTTGGCGACTCAGAATGGGTGTTGTATACCTATTTTGGGGGCGTCACACATGCTTAGTAACCAGTTCATTAGACAGTAACTAATATAACATTCGACAGTAACCACATGCTTAGTAACCAATCCATTAGACAGTAATAACATGTTGCATGAAGGTAACCAAGACATCATTAATCAGTAACCAAATTTATAATGGTAACCTTCTAATGTGTAATGATGTATTGGTTACTGTGTAACATCATATTAGTTAATGTCTAATGATGTAAAATCAATAAAATGTTTTAAAGTCTTACCTGGATTTGTTTTCTTCAACATGTGTAACCATAATGGAATGAGTGAGTAGTCGTGTGGATTTCCTCTCATCTTTTCCAACGCTTTCTCCTTCGATCTCCATGCTTTTTGGTAAGAGATAGACACATTATATTCTGACATCATGTCTTCCACAATATCGGTTGGTGTGTATATTTTCTTCAAATTTTTTATTTTTTGCATTATGCATTCACTGACCAATTTACTATTTGCCTGTCTGTGGTCTCCCAACATTACATTGACCGAACAAGTGTAGATGTCGTTGAATTCTCTCACCTTGAACATACTGGTTTTTCGGAAACTTGATGCTCTCATCTTCCATTTGCAATTTTTATCGTATACGCACACTAGCACAAAGTCTCTATAACTTGTTCGTTGGACTTTGTGTTGTCTATTTTTTCTGATCGAATGCAGCCTCATAGCTTGTGATAGGATTTTTTTATCTTCGTAGGTTTGATGTAATTTTACATCACGTTCATTCGGATCCGATTGGCATTACATCGTGAATTGTAGATTCTTCTACATTTGTCAAGTAATGCAAGATTGTTGTGCGTCTCATTATGTGTTCAATATCCATAATCAGTGGGAATTTACCTTGTTCATCAGATTTTCTACTCATTTCCAAAAAGAATTGTAAGGCTGATTCATCTGATATAATGATAGGTGGAATGTCGCTTCTAATCTGAAATTTGATTGATAATGTTGTTGCGTTTGTGTCTAGCCGTAATGCACTGCATATTTTGGTTAGCATTTCTTTGAACGAACTTGTTGATGGAACTAGTATGCCGGTAACTTCAAATTTTGTGTATTGGTTACTATCAGCCCATGTGCCGTTGAAATAAAGTACAACTGGAATCAACTCCATTGTCTGTCAACAGAATAAGTATTGGTAAGTAACCAAATCAATGTTAGATGGTAACCAATTTAGCATTAGTTAGTAACCAAGTCTTCATAAGTAAGCATTATACTATTACACAGTAACAAAATCATTATTAGTCAGTAACCAATGCAATGACACACAATAACCAAGTCATTATCAATTAGTAACCAATGCAAGACAGTAATCAATATAATGTTAAGCAGTAACCAATACAACATAATCAATAACCAATATAATGTTAAGTAACCAAATAACTAGTTCAATGTTAGCCGGTAACCAATTTATCCAATGTCAGTAACCAAGTCTTCATAAGCAACCATTATAATATTACACAGTAATAAAATCATTATTAGTTAGTAACCAATGCAGCAACACACAGTAATTAAGTCATTATCAGTTAGTAACCAATGCAACATTAGTTAGTACCATTATGCATTATGTAACGACCCCAAAATAGGTCCATTCCACCCAACCCATTCTGAGTCGTCAAATACATGGTACAGAAAACAACTACAACTTTATTACAACAATTGTCGTGCAAAATACAACAACACATATGCTGTGAGTTTGGATACAAATATATACCAAATGTGACTTATGTTCCAACCGTGGACATCACCCCACAATAACACCTTACATAAAGGTATAGTCAAAAACTATTTTAGAAATTAGAATCTTTGGAAAATGCTCAAGGAAACCTTCGTACATGGGAGACCACGCGTCTAGGTTATGATAGATATCATATGGCCACAGAATTATCCTTGGTTGACCCAATAGACCCCAAAGAAAAACGAGAAGATTACTATCATATTCTTCCCAATGGTGAGTCTTCTCTTGACTTATCATTATCTCCACTGTCTCTAATTGAGAATTATACTTCAAACAAACACCAAGATTATATAGGTAGTGCCCATAGATATACTCAGCAAGTGGATGAGCACAACCCTGTCCTATGATGACACGAGGTTGTATGTCATTAGACATCTTGTATGATAGTGACAAAACACCCTTCCAACGTTGGGTTCGCCTCACCCTATTTTCTTCACCAAATATAACTACTAAATGATGACCACCGTTCTATTCCCTTGTTACCCCCGCTCGACCCAGCTACACTCTTATTACCTGAAAGGAATTATGAAGCAAAAGGGTGAGCACAACTAGCTCAGTAAAGAATATCATGACTAAAGATAATTCAATTATCAATAGCCTTCATCAACAATAAATCAGAGATTTAGAACATATGGTAAATGATAAAATTTCAACCATAGTTGCAGCGGAACGAGCAATCCATTAGAAGAGTCAAATAGACTATAAAGTCTATTATCTTCTCCATGTTAAAAATCCACCAACAATGTTTTATCCATGTAACATCACTCAATAGTTCCTTTCCACAATCATATGAATAACTCATAATCATAATTGTGACTCTAAATTTTTCTTCGCACCCAGGACGAATAATATTTTCATCACCTGTCTTTATCTGAAACATCAAAAATCATGGTTATACCAAATCACATTTCCTGTTCATAATCATACTAATAAATCCATCTTTGCACTACGGCCAAAGATATTCATTTGTATCACCAGTTGGTCATGTTTATCTCAACATCTGTTCATCTTTGCACTACTGGCCAAAGATATTCATCAACAGTTCATATTTGCACTACAGACCAAATATATTAATATCTCAAAGAAATATATAATCATTTCAGAATTTATATAAACAATAATTATAACCATGTTAATCAATTCACCTTTGCACTTAAGCTAAAGATATTCACTTATAAATTCAATGGTCATGATCATACCAGTCAACAATTCAACTTTGCACTACTGGCCAAAGAGAACCCATAGTCATGATCATACCAATAATTTACCCATCTTTACACTCAAGCGAAAGAGAATTTCAACATCAAGGTTATAAAAATGTTATATATGATAATAAAAACAATATGATCAACATATTGATTTAATCTCAAGAGTAATATTCATAAATCAACTATAATTTGGTTAGAAAAAGAAACCAATTTTATCGTGAATAGTAACTCGTGAATAGTAACTCGTGAATAGTAACTCATAAATAGTAACTCGTGAATAGTAAATCGTGAATAGTAACTCATGAATAGTAACCCCGACACAAAAGATAGAAATTCCACAATAAAATCCATACCAATATTTCGGTATAATGATATCGAAAGAATAACATTACTTAAATTTATACACAATTTATTTTAATTGTTTACACTTTACTAATTAATGCATTTAATCATCAAAAAATGCCAACTCTTACAATTTCATCATCAATAACCAAAACCCTCATCAAAAATATGCATATACCTCATATAGGATTCTCAAGCCATAAAATCCTATTTTCCAATTTTCTTTCTTCACAAAACATATTTAATTCATTTACTCATAACTAGACCATTTTCATCAAAAATACCAAATCAGTTTTAAAAATATTTCTTTTCTGAGATTTAGCATAATATAGTCCAATATTGAACATATATTTTTCTCAGAATTTTTAAAACTCATTTACTATTTTTCATATGGCCAAAACCACCGAATATTTAGACATTTATCAAAAATTATACTTTTGTCCAAAAATTCTGAAATTTACAGAGTATACTTCTATCATACACATGTACTCCCAATAAAAATTTCATCAATTTTGGAGTTAACCACAAGGAATTATAAGCGGTTACTTTTAAAATAGTCTTTTCTCATAAAATTCATAACTCTCAATCTATACATCCAAAAATCACCATTTTTGGACACAATCAAGAAAACTCATCAAAATATCATTTTGATTTTTTCCAGAATTTTTGAAGATCAGAAAAATTACGAAACTGAAAATCATAACAACCCTTAAAATCCATTACTATCCCTTACAATCCCTTACTATCCCTTACAATCCCTTACCTCAAAAGAGCAGTACTTCTGACTGGATATCGGATATGATGCTGAAGGAAACTTGCACTAATGAATAGCAACTCACCAAGTATCTAAAAACTCACAAAATATACTTCATAATATAGAGAGAGAAAGAGAGAAAGCTTATGTTTCTGGTGTGATTTTCAATTCTAACTTAGCCCTCTATTTATAGGAAAATTTTGGTAGGTTTGACCTGCAACCTGATGGCTTTACCTGCTACTATTCCCACCCACCACATTTGAAATATAATTCAGCACATTTCTTCACCAACCACAAGTGGGGCCCACCAATTCTAGAATTTTCCACCAAAATGATAAACTCCAAAAATTCAACAATTTCTGAACCAGTCATCTCGTAAAATTCATAACAAATCATACGTTCATTTTTAACGGTTCAAAATTTGTGGGCATATACTCAACTTATATATGTATAACATATCCAAAAATTACCACGATCTAACGGTCGGATTAAAAATTATAACCCCCGCAAAATATCTCAAAAACCCTGATTTTTAATACCACCATTCCGACAAAAATACTGATAAAAACCTCAACATTATCTCCTTCATTTTTAACCACAAAAATATATCTCTCGTTTATATCCACATAAAATAAATATTTCCTTATCATATGAATCAATAATTAATTATTCACAAATAATATTACAGAATCACATTTATGACAACCAGGCCGTTCCCAGGAAAGAGGGGGCTTTCCAATAAGGATTTCTCCTTACTGGCGCGCAATTAGATGACCAAACCTCTCCTTAGACAGAACTTTCTAGACATTGCCAATAATGTTATCTAATAATATTATTCAAATAATATGAATTATTGATCTGATAATGGAAAATACTGTGCAGCAACAATTATTGAAACAACAATAATATAAAATATCAATGCAGTAATTATTGAATCAATAATAAAATATTGAACAGTAATTACTGTAACAATTATTGAGTAGTGCCTTCTTACGTAAGAATCAATAATTTCAAAAATACTATACAATACCGTGTGCTACTGTGCAATAACGCGTATTACTGTATTTTAACCACCGGGTATTCCAACAGTGTTAACGGTAACAACTACGCCGTTATTTGTAAAAACTCAAATTTGTCATTTTCTTCACCCGACAGTTATTCTGTTATGGGGCCCACAAATGGCTGCGCCGTCGTACGAATATTCCCCGACAGAAAGAATATTCCACGACCAAACGAATATTCCCCGACAACAATGATTATTTTTTAACCACTTGCTTATTTTGAAAAAAAAAATCATATTTCACCCAATACTTTAAACTTTTATCAATTTAACCATTTACTGAATAGTAATTATAAGAAAAATTGAATACTTTTATTTCATAAAATTCGGGGTCTTACACATTAACCAAGTCAACATTAAACAGTAACATAGACAAAGTTAGACAGTAACCAATGTAATGTTAAGCAGTAACCAATACAGCATAATCAATAACCAATGTAATGTTAAGTAACCAAATAAATAGTTAAGTAACCAAATAACTAGTTCAATGTTAGACGGTAATCAATTTAACTAATGTCAGTAACCAAGTCTTCATAAGCAACCATTATAATATTACACAGTAACAAAAGCATTATTAGTCAGTAACCAATGCAGCAAGACACAGTAACTAAGTCATCATCAGACAGTAACCAATGTAATGTTAAGCAGTAACCAATACATCATAATCAATAACCAATGTAATGTTAAGCAGTAACCAATGTAGAAAGCAGTAACCAATTTTTCAAATTTATCTTGCAATCAAAGCATTCATTATTATTACTGTGTGATCATTTTAAGTGCAAAAAACCTAAGAAAGGTAACCAAAATAGTAATTCATTTGTAACAATAGGTAAATGTATGATTGTAAATTTTAAAATAACATACCTCAGTATTGTTGTATTGAAATTGATGTTGATCTTGTATTAATTAATCAATGCAGTATTTGGTTACTGAACTAGAAGGCGTTGTTGATTTTGGAGACTATTTTCGATCTTAGAGATGTGCCGTGACAACCGGCTTCGTCTTCTCCGATTAAGAGTTTACTTGCGACAGGAGGCTTCGGCTTCGTCTTGTTTGTCTTTTCCATCGTTGATCTGTTGTTTCGATTTTAAAATTGCATGATTTTAGGAACGGTTAATTTCAAATATGAAATTCGGTAACCGACGTGTAGGAGTTAATGACACGTGATTTTAACACGTAATTTTATAATTGTGTTGTGTATGTTTTATTTTTGTAATTACTTTTTAATTGTTGTATATCAGTATAAAGGACCCTTTTATTTTTTAATATTCATTCCCTCCTAAAAAAAATGGTTGAATCTAATTGCAAAAAACAAAAAAGGTCCATGGATCAAAAACATTTTAGCACCGAAATTTAGTGGACAGAAAGGAGAGTAGTTAATATTAAATTAACTTTGATCAATTAATCAATATAATATCAACACGTATGTTAGAAGATAATATCTTTTTTTGTATGTCAATATTATATTAATCAATTAATCAACTTACCATAAAATTAACTCCGTAAATCGAGTCGCGCTTCCGTGCTTCAGCAGCTTATTTTATTTTACTTTTTTACTTTTTTAACCTTATAACTATAAATATATTACTTTATTGTCTCGCACAATTTACAGCTTTAGATGTATTGACAGCAGCCAGCTACAGGTAGTACAGTAGTACTAAATATTACTCCTACAAGTTGGCGTTCGGCAGAACAATAATGGCGTATTGGCCCCAAGTCGTTTAATTTGACAGAAATGAGAAGCATCCAATATAAGATTAGTTGCCATTTTTACATACAATCCATTAATTTAATAGGAAATTCATTCCTGCCTTGCCTGCACAAAAAATAGAAATTTGCTTTGTGTTTGATAATCTATCTAACTTCTTTTGTTGTCAATAAATGAATATATAAAATTTGAAACACAAATATTATATTTATTGGTAATATAAAATTAGTTGAAGATACAATTAGCAATATGATAAAATTTAGTAAAAACTATTTTGTCGCTGTTAAATATATATTAAAAAAAATTAGACTATAACCGTAATAGAAAGGGATAAAATATCGTTAATAGCCGTAAAAAATTATTTTGTGGGGTTATTAATGATATTTTTTAAAAAAATAATATTATTTTATTTTTATTTTTTTTAATATTGGAAATTCTATTTGTGTAAATGGATTTAGAAAATAATATAAATCAAAGATATATATAGCACACTACAGATGACCAAAACTAAACGACAATGAGTCATAGCACTAGCCAGCTAAATGACACTGTTTGCACCGCAGGACAAGGACTATAAACATGTACATAGTGTACGGAGAAAGCGCAGGTTAGAAAAAACAAGGTGTTCAATTCTAGGATACACAACCAGGGGACAGTTTAAAATTGCACACACCGACTCAAAAACTCTAAAATGTTTTAAATTTTATAAAGTAACTCTAAAATATTTTCTTAATATAAGTGACCGTCATGTTCTTATCCATCAAAATGTCATCATCATACATCAAATTGTGATTAAATAAATTTATACTCCAAACTTAATAAAATAGAAAAAGATAATGGTATGATATATCATTTTATAGAAGAATATTATTCCTACGGTATAGGCCTACAAAAATCAGAAAACTGGGATTACCGGGCCATAGTTTGGACTTCGGAAAAAATAATGTCACAGTTAAGTCGAGGGTATAAACGAATGGAATCGATCCGAATATTGAGTTATTTAAATTTAATTTATAAAATTTATCGAGTATAAAATAAAATTTGATTGAAATTCATTTAGCTACCGAGTCCAGCACGATTCCGAATCGAACATGAATAATTTGAACTTTTCAAACGAATATGATCTAAATATCAATAAAAAATTATAATTTAAGAAGATTCGAATAATTTATCGAATTTTAAAATTTACTCATATTTAATTCATTTATATTTTAAATCAAATTCGAATTAAATTTTTAATTGAACGAGCATAAATTGAGCCAGACTATTTATTCATTTTACCACGTTAGTGATAGTAGGGTGAAAATAGCTTCTTCTTTTTTTACTTGATAGTGGAGGCGGAGGCGCAAATCTTTTACCCGAACCATGGTTAAGTTTATAATTTAACCACCGTTAAAAAATTGCAGTTTATATTTGAGTGAAAGCTAACTCCTATTCTCATGTCTGAACTCTTTTATCAGAGAGAAAAGATGATGATCGGAGAAACCCATCGTTCAAATCCAACCGTTCAAATTCCGCCGTGGGACTACTTCGATGATCCAACGGCTAATATGAACTTACCCTTCTCTGTTTACCATAACTGCAATGCTGTTAGTCCAAATGGAGAGAAATGTTCTCCATTTGATGCCTTAACGGCGCTCCAGCGTTACCTGCCGTCAAATGTTAACAACTTGGTTGGGTCGCCGGAGATGGACGACTGTGATATTCCGGTGGATGCGTTCTCATGTGATCAGTTCCGGATTTACGAGTTCAAGGTGAGGAGGTGCGCACGTGGGAGGTCACACGACTGGACGGAGTGTCCGTACGCTCATCCCGGCGAGAAGGCGCGCCGAAGGGATCCCCGGAAATTTCACTATTCCGGCACCGCCTGCCCGGATTTCCGAAAGGGACAGTGTGTGAGGGGTGATGCTTGTGAGTACGCCCACGGCGTATTTGAGTGCTGGCTCCACCCAGCTCGCTATCGTACGCAGCCATGCAAGGACGGTACGCTCTGTCGCCGAAAAGTTTGTTTTTTCGCCCACACGCCTGACCAGCTCCGCCTCCTGCCACCAAATAGCCCCAGCAGTCTCGGGGGGGTTATGACCGAGTCCTACGATTGTTCACCGAGTCGACTCGGGGTTGACTCGTTTTTGGGGAAGCCTTCATTTGGGTCGTCTCCTACTTCGACTCTGTACTCTCCGCCGTCGTCGCCGCCGACGACTGAGTCTCCACCATTGTCGCCGTGTGGGTCGCTGGGGTTTAACTCCGTGAGTGAACTCGCTGGGTCGATGAGGAGTCTGCAGATTGGGAAAGCTAGTAGGATGAGTATGAGTCCACCTTCCTGGGGTGTTCAAATGGGATCCGGGTTTGGTTCCCCTCGGACGTCGTCAACCCTCCGACCCGGATTCATCAGCCTTCCAGCTACCCCAACTCGGAATCTGACTCGATCAGGACTCGGCGTGTTCGAGCTTTGGGATCAGTCATGTGAGGAAGAGCCTGTGATGGAGAGGGTGGAGTCCGGAAGAGACCTCCGTGCAAAGATATACGCCAAACTCAGCAAGGAGAACTCGCTTACACGAGTTGACTCATCCGGATCGGGTCCCGATGTTGGGTGGGTGTCGGAGCTTGTGAAGTGAGCTAAACATTCAACAAATTTTGGGTAAATGGGATAATATGATCTGATCCGGCATCCTTTTGATTTGATTCATCTTCTTCATTCGGACTCACTTGTGAATATGGGCTATATATTTTTACTAATTAATTATATGATGACTTTTGATTAATGAAGTGTAGATAAGTAGTAGAAAATGGTCAGATGATAGAGATTGAAAAAGGGTATGAATGATTAATCTCTATTTTTGTGGAAGAAATTTTGGGAGTAAGATTTTGTGTATATAATCTGAATCAAGAAGGAGAAATTAATGGTATTTGAAGACTGCACTGCACTGCACTGCTAAGGAATGGTAATGGGGGTAGTAGGTAGCTTCATATTTGGTTGTATTTGTTTCTTTCTATTCCAGTTGGTAGGTTTATTTTTCCCAAGTAGATGATGATTTCTGTAAGTGACTCTGTTATTCATTTTGAATGTATGATTTTCTTCAGTTCTAATGATTACATCTTTTCTATCGAGTCTTAATTTTCTTTTTAATGAATTTGACCTACAATTCCACGATTAATAATAAAATTATGCAAATAAAGCAAAAATGGCTTCCACACAAAGTATATAGATAATGGAAATGAGCAAAGTATCATGTAGAGTACTGTTTAGCACAAAAAGATGGATCCGATCAAATAAAATATGAATGTTGATTGTGAGAGAGAAAGTGTTGTGTACTTTAATATTTGGGACGGAAAAAATATATATGAAAAATTCAATTCATATATACGTAATTCATATATTTTATTATTTTTAATTCTGTTTTTTTAATTATATAGGTTTATTTAATTAATATATTTTGTTTTGTTTCGTAAGATTTATTTTGGTGAATAATTAAGAAATAATTATTCTCGCTTTTAAAAATGAAAGAGACTCTTGGAAGGTTATCACGATGGAGTTGGAATCAATTTAGAGATAAAAGGAAAAAAAGAAAATTATGTTATAAATTTATTTTCCCCTTTAAATATGTCTTTTGTTTTAGGGGAAGGAGGATGAATGAATGATTTCTTATTCTTTTTTATCTTCTTCTTTGATTTAGTTAATTTATTTATTTTCATGTACAGTTAATTTATTTAATCTAAGATGAATATGAAATTAAATAATTATTCATGATACTATTTTCATCTCTTCTATTAATTGTGTTTTAATATTTTATTAATTTCTCATTCATGCTTCGTTATAGAAATACATTCGTTTTATAATTCTTATGTGATTTTAAATTAAATAATAGGTTATGATAGATTATTATTAAGATATGAGTTTTTCATAATTCATGCTTGCTCGAAAAAGTTTTGATGGGTTATTGTCAATCTTTAAATTTTCATAGTCTATATTTGCTAACGCTCATCGTAAATGGCTGAATTAAAGGGAAAAGATATCAAAATCATAGTTAAATTATAAAAATAGAAAAGATTGAATTACTTGTTATGTTTATTGTTTAATGGAATCGGATTCCTAAATTACTTCTTTATTATCAGTTTTCTAATGTAATTCGTTTAATTATAATTAATCGATTCTCTGTTTTTATTTTTAATTTGTCTGAAATATATATTAAGAATACATTAAAATTAATTTAGATGGGTTCGACCTGTACTTGCAAGTTATTCAAGTTGACACTGGGCACTTGCTGTTGCATAATTTTATCACATCAAGTTTTTGACGCCGTTGTCGTGAACTAGATTTAAATTTTTTTATGCTTTAATTTTTATTTTTTTGAATTAGTATTTTTTTAACTATAATAATTTTGCTTCTTCAGTATTGTCGAAGCGGAGGATGCGGAAAGACTAGATTATTGCTGCACTTTTTTCGGTATTTTGTATCTCAACTAAAAAAAATAGATGTTTTTTTTAGTATTTATTGTTAGTTAAAAAATTAATTGTCGCATTCATACGACTCACATATAACATTTCCTCCTTAGAGTATTTATGTAAGACCCCAACTTTTATAAATAAAGATGAATTTTCTATAAATATCATTTTTGAATATTATGGAGTTAATTTGATATAATGTTATAGTTGTGGGTAATATTTATAAATTTTACAAAGTAAGCAAGTTGTTATAAAATATTCGTTTGGTCGGAGAATATTCTTTTTGTCGGGGAATATTCGTACGACGGCACAATCATTGGTGGACCCCACAACGGAATTATTGTCGGATTGAGAAAACGACAGAATTATCTTTCTATAAAAATAACGGCTGAGGTGTTACCGTTAAAACCGTTAAAACTGTTGAACTACTCGGTAGTAAAAGTACAGTAATACGCGTGGTTGCATAGTAGCACACGGTATTGATTATTGATGCTTACGTGAGAAGTCACTCAGCTATACTCAATTATTGCTACAGTAATTGCTGCATCATATCTCTTAAATTATTGTCATAGTATCATCTGTATAATATGTTATATTATTGAGACGTTGTGGTAAGTTTGGTTATTTTATGGGGGGCCATATGTCATCATCTAAGAGTCTCTTCGTCAATAGTAATTACCTTCGTCAATAGTATTTACCTTGGTCAATAGTAATTACCTTCGTCAATAGTATTTACCTTGGTCAATAGTAATTACCTTCGTCAATAGTATTTACCTTGGTCAATAGTAATTACTTTCGTCAATAGTAGTTGTCCCTTCAATATTACCAAGAGTCATTTGACCCTTCGTTAAGACCAAGAGTCATTTGACCCTTCGTTAAGACCAAGAGCCACCCTCAGTTTTTCTATAAATAGAGGCCTAGGGCTTCATTATTTTTCACGAATTCATTCAAGCTATAGAGAGAGAAAGTATAGAGAGAATAAGAGAGAGAGAGAGACTAAAAGTATTCTGCTACATCACTTTTCCAATATCCAGTTCTTTTAAGGTAGGGAATATTATTTTTTTTATATTCATGAAGAGAACTTCTGTTATTCCATTTGTTATTATTCTGTTGGAATAACCAGTATACGCGGTCTACCCTATACTTGGTGACATTCTTCTATTATTCTGTTGGAACATCCTGTCTGTGTGTTTTACACCGGACCTGGTTCCGTTTATTATTCTGTTGGAACATCCTGTCTGTGTGTTTTACACCGGACCTGGTTCCGTTTTATTATTATTCTGTTGGAATATCCTGTCTGTGTGTTTTACACCGGACCTGGTTCCATTATTTATTATTCTGTCGGAATATCCTGTCTGTGCGTTTACGCCGGACCTGGTTCCATTATTTATTATTCTATTGGAATAACCTGTCTGTGCGGTCTATCGCATGCATGGTGATTTCTTTTGTTATTCCATTCTTTATTGTACTCAGTTGGTTAAGTTTTGACTTCTATACTCCATGAAATTTGTGGAATATCCTTGATAGTTGCGTTTCATCCAGTATCTTTTCAAGAAAATATTCTTCTAAGCATTCTTGAATTTTACTCCACAATGCAGTATCATGTTGACAATTTGGACGTTGTTAATTCCTGGATAAATTAATTCTTGAACTTGTTTTATTGAATTCTTATATCATTGTCATCATCCTCATGTTTATAAAATGTTGAAAGTCATCTGTGGCCTGTAGTGCATAGATGGACTTGGTATGATTATGACCAGGGATTATTCGGTATAATCATGACCGTAATGTTACAAATGATGTGGTAAAAGTCCTCATTGGCCCGTAGTGCATTGATGGACAGTTGTTGGCATGATCATGACCATTAATGAATACACGAATATCCTTGGCCGTAGTGCAGGGGTGATTCGATGATGTGGATTATTTTATTAAGCTGAGTCTCAGCGATCACAGTGTTGAAAAACCTTTTAAATCATAAAAGATAGTAGAGTTTATTTTCTACTTGACTCTTTTAATGGATTGCTTGTTCCGCTGCAGTTAAACTTGATGTCTATTATATTTTATCAGTTTAACATTGTTGAAGGCTAATGATAATTTATTCTGCATTATCTTAGTCATAATATTTCTTACTGGGCTAGTTGAGCTCACCCTTTCTTTCACTGTTCTCTTCAGGAAATGAGAACGTAGCTGGGACAAGTCGGGGTACGGAGTGATGGTCCGAATGATAGTATTAGTTAGTAGTCCTCACTATTCTATGTAATGGTGTGTTAATAAATGTAATGAGGACTCCTTTTGAGTATGAATACTCTCTAGAAGATAATATTTGTATTCAAACTCACAGTTTATGTTTTGTCGTATTGTACACGACAGTTGTATTATTAAGTTGTATTTGTATTCTGTACTATGTATCTGACGACCCAAGATGGGTGATGTATACCTAATTTTGGGGGCGTCACAGTTGGTATCAGAGCTTAGGGATATGATCCCTGGCTAAGATGTGAGAATAGAACTAGGAGGGGAGAGACGGGGAATTCCTTCGCTAGTATGACATACCTAAGTTTATTTGCATGGTATTTAATTGGTCGGTCATAATATAAGGATAATATATGACATATCAATTAATTTTTATTTTGTGGCAGTATCTGAAAATGGCATCTGAGAATGTTGAGAATAGCAATGGAGCACAGACGACTGTTGATTCACCACATATCAATAATCAGGATAATGTGCATCAGGAAGGTGTCAATCCTCATGCAAACAACAACACTGACCAAATGATGAATGATCAAATGTTCAGAGGCTTTATGCAATTCATGCAACAACAGGTGAAAGCGGCTCCTGTCCACAACGTAGGTGGAAATACTGGAAACTCTCAGGCGGTCACCGCTAAACAGTTTAAGGAGCTGGGACCACCGGAGTTTAAGGGAGAACCCAAACCACTTGTAGCTGAAACATGGATAAAGCAGATCACCAAGATATTTGATGTCTTGGGTTGCTCCGAGGAGCAAAAGGTTCCCTTTGCCGCCTTTATGTTGCGAGGAGAGGCAGATTACTGGTGGGAATCGATAAAGCGTACTCAACCTGCCGCACTGAAGATGTCTTGGGAGAAGTTCCAAGATCTGTTTAACGACAAATACTTTCCCGAGAGTATTCGTCACATGAAGGAGGTGGAGTTCATCAAATTGGAGCAGAATAATATGACCGTGTCGCAGTACGAGGCAAAATTTGCGGAGTTATCCCGGTTTGCGTCCCACCTGGTGGATAATGAAGAAAGAATGACGCGGATGTTTTTAAGAGGTTTGAAGCCGGAGATACGTCAACATCTTGTTTCTCATAAACTGTGTTTGTATTCAGATGTTGTAAATAGGGCTCAGTTGGTGGAGCGCGATAACGAGACAACGCAACCAAAAGAGAGCAGCCGGCAAAATGATAATACCAGTGAGAGCAGTCATCGAAGCGGTGACAACAAGCGTGGAGGGAATCAACAGGCCAGAAATGGTAACCACTTCGGTGGTAATCAGGGCCAAAACAATAAGAATGGACATTTCAAGAAGAGGAGATTCAACAATGATGGAAAGACGTCAGCACCAGCACCTGTCGTTAAGGAAGGAGAACGACCACCTATCATATGTTTCAAATGCGGAGGGGAGGGGCACATCAGTCCAAACTGCGCGATGCCGTCCAAAGCATGTTATAATTGTGGAAGAGAAGGTCATTTAGCCCGATTTTGTCGTTTACCGAAGACAAATTCAGCTAGGATGGAGGCACCAAAGGCCGTCCCAGAAAAGTCAAAACCGGTTGTGCAAGGGAGAGCGTTTGTTGTGAACTCCCAGAAGCAAGGAACCCGAATGAGGTCATCACGGGTAAGCTTATCATAAACTCTAACGAAGTCTATACTTTATTTGATACCGGTTCAACCCATTCTTTTATTTCTCCTACTTGCGCTCATCGATTAAATTTGATTCCGGAGAAATTAGACTTTGACTTATCTGTTGAAACTCCATTGGGAGAAACCTTCATTACATCCACGGTTTATAAGTCTTGTTTGGTTCAAGTTGGTACCCACACATTACCTGTCGATCTTATTTCATTAAAAATACTTGCATTTGACGTGATTCTAGGGATTGATTGGTTAACTACTCATCATGCAAAAATTGATTGTTTTCGTAAGGTTGTTAGCTTTCATATTCCTAATCGACCTATTATGCGAATTCAAGCAACCAAACCATTAAAATCAATCGCTGTCATCTCAAGCCATAAAGCTATTCGTTTATTGAAAAACGGATGTCAAGCTTTCTTAGCTCATGTCACAGATCTAAACAAAAATACGTCAGCTTTGAATGATATTTCTGTTGTTAATAAATTTCCTGACGTATTTCCCGAAGAACTTCCTGGCCTACCCCCAGAGCGTGAAATTGAATTTTGTATCGACCTTGAACCCGGTACAAAACCCATTTCCAAAGCCCCATATCGAATGGCTCCTATTGAACTTCAGGAGTTAAAGATCCAACTGCAGGAATTGTTAGACATTGGCTTTATTCGTCCTAGTACTTCTCCTTGGGGTGCTCCTGTTCTATTCGTGAAGAAGAAAGATGGAAGTATGCGACTTTGTATTGATTATCGGGAGTTGAATCATGTCACCATCAAAAACAGGTACCCATTGCCACGTATTGATGACCTGTTTGACCAGTTGCAAGGAGCACAATTCTTTTCAAAGATCGATCTTCGTTCTGGATATCATCAGCTGAAGGTTAGAACTGAGGATATTCCAAAGACGGCTTTTAGAACTCGGTACGGGCATTATGAATTCCTAGTCATGTCCTTTGGATTGACTAATGCTCCTGCTGCCTTCATGGATATGATGAACCGGGTATTCAAGGAATATTTGGATCACTTTGTGGTCGTCTTTATTGATGACATCCTTATTTATTCCAAAAGCCGTGAAGATCATGAGCAACACTTGAGGCTGGTACTCCAAAAGCTTCGTGAATACAAGCTTTATGCCAAGTTGAAGAAATGCGAGTTCTGGCTGGAGGAGGTAGCATTCCTTGGGCACGTAGTATCAAGTCGTGGAATATCGGTTGACCCGGCAAAGATTGAAGCTATTCAAAGCTGGGAGCAACCTAAATCAGTGACCGAGGTACGTAGCTTTCTTGGTTTAGCTGGTTATTATCGGAGATTCGTGGAAGGATTTTCTCGAATCGCTACTCCATTAACTCAGCTGACTCGGAAAGATACAAAGTTTGGTTGGAGCGAAGAATGTGAGCAGAGTTTTCAAGAACTCAAGAGGAGACTCATTTCAGCACCTGTTCTAACAATACCATCTGGCTCGGAGGGATTTGTCATCTACAGTGATGCTTCGAGCAAAGGGTTGGGATGCGTTCTCATGCAACATGGAAAAGTCATAGCCTATGCATCAAGACAACTCAAGGAATATGAGAGGAATTATCCTACTCATGATCTAGAGTTGGCAGCTGTTGTCTTTGCACTTAAAATTTGGAGGCATTACTTGTATGGGGAGAAAGTGGAGATCTTTACGGATCATAAAAGCCTCAAATATTTCTTCACTCAAAAGGAACTCAACATGCGACAACGACGTTGGCTTGAACTGTTGAAAGATTATGATCATACCATTCAATACCATCCTGGAAAAGCGAACGTGGTAGCTGACGCATTGAGTAGAAGATCATATGCGGGTACAAGTGCAATATTAACAACGCAAAGGCCCATTTTGTGTGACTTGCAAAGGATGGAGATAGAGTTGAAGACTCCAGGGACCCATGTGATGATGGCGAATATACGAGTAGAACCGACTTTAATCGATAAAGTTAAAGCTGCTCAAGCTACAGACCTGGAGCTGATGCGTATGAGGAAGAAAGTGCAAGAAGGTTCTATGCCGGAAGCAAGAATCGATGAAGAAGGAATACTTCGAGTCAACTCCAGACTTTGTGTTCCTAACAACCCTGATTTAAAGTATGAAATCATGATGGAGGCGCACAACACACCGTTTGCAATCCATCCTGGAAGTACCAAAATGTATCATGATCTTCGTCATACATTTTGGTGGAGCAATATGAAGAGAGAGATAGCGTTGTTTATCTCAAGGTGTCTAACTTGTCAACGAGTCAAAGCGGAGCATCAAGTACCAAAAGGTCCATTGCAACCACTTGAAATTCCAGAATGGAAGTGGGAGCACATTACCATGGATTTCGTTACCGGTCTTCCTAGGGTTTCTCAAGGTATTGATGCGATTTGGGTCATTGTTGATAGATTGACCAAGTCTGCTCATTTCTTACCGATACGAGAAACTTATACACTTGAACGTCTTGCTCGTATGTACATAAACGAGATTGTAAGACTGCATGGTATGCCAGTATCCATAGTTTCTGATCGAGACCCAAGATTCACTTCACGATTTTGGGTTAGTTTACAAAAAGCTATGGGCACGGAGTTACGATTTAGTTCAGCATATCATCCTCAGACGGACGGACAATCAGAGAGGACTATTCAAACTCTTGAAGATCTATTAAGACTCTGTGTCTTTGACTTCAAGGGAAGTTGGGACAAGTTCTTACCATTGGTGGAGTTTTCCTACAACAACAGTTATCAAGCAAGTATTGGCATGGCTCCATTCGAAGCATTGTATGGAAGAAAATGTCGTTCTCCAGTATGCTGGGATGAGGTGGGCGAAGCAACGTTGTTGGGACCGGAGTTGGTACGTATGACTACAGAAAAGATTCAAACGATCCGACAACGTATAAAAACCTCACAAGATCGACAAAAGAGTTATGCTGATCTTCATCGAAAGGACGTGGAATTTGATGTAGGAGATCATGTGTTCTTACGTGTTGCTCCATGGAAAGGAGTTACGAGATTTGGAAAGAGAGGAAAGCTAAATCCTCGATTCATCGGTCCATTTTTAATCCTCGATCGAGTAGGAACTGTGGCTTATAGACTCGCTTTACCGCCAAGTATGTCTCGTGTTCATAACGTTTTCCACATATCCATGTTACGCAAATATGTGGAAGACCCGAACCACATTATTGAGTTAGAACCGGACGAAATAGCGGAGGATTTGACGTATGAAGAAGTTCCTGTTCAAATCTTGGATAAGAAGGAACATATTCTACGCTCCAAGGTTATACCTCAAGTCAAAGTTTTGTGGAGAAACCACGATGTTGAGGAAATGACTTGGGAGTTAGAATCAGAAATGAAATCAAGGTATCCTTACCTCTTCGACATACCAGGTACGTACCCTAATTTCGAGGGCGAAATTTCATAAGAAGGGGAGGTTGTAAGACCCCAACTTTTATAAATAAAGATGAATTTTCTATAAATATCATTTTTGAATATTATGGAGTTAATTTGATATAATGTTATAGTTGTGGGTAATATTTATAAATTTTGCAAAGTAAGCAAGTTGTTATAAAATATTCGTTTGGTCGGAGAATATTCTTTTTGTCGGGGAATATTCGTACGACGGCACAATCATTGGTGGACCCCACAACGGAATTATTGTCGGATTGAGAAAACGACAGAATTATCTTTCTATAAAAATAACGGCTGAGGTGTTACCGTTAAAACCGTTAAAACTGTTGAACTACTCGGTAGTAAAAGTACAGTAATACGCGTGGTTGCATAGTAGCACACGGTATTGATTATTGATGCTTACGTGAGAAGTCACTCAGCTATACTCAATTATTGCTACAGTAATTGCTGCATCATATCTCTTAAATTATTGTCATAGTATCATCTGTATAATATGTTATATTATTGAGACGTTGTGGTAAGTTTGGTTATTTTATGGGGGGCCATATGTCATCATCTAAGAGTCTCTTCGTCAATAGTAATTACCGTCGTCAATAGTATTTACCTTGGTCAATAGTAATTACCTTCGTCAATAGTATTTACCTTGGTCAATAGTAATTACCTTCGTCAATAGTATTTACCTTGGTCAATAGTAATTACCTTCGTCAATAGTATTTACCTTGGTCAATAGTAATTACTTTCGTCAATAGTAGTTGTCCCTTCAATATTACCAAGAGTCATTTGACCCTTCGTTAAGACCAAGAGTCATTTGACCCTTCGTTAAGACCAAGAGCCACCCTCAGTTTTTCTATAAATAGAGGCCTAGGGCTTCATTATTTTTCACGAATTCATTCAAGCTATAGAGAGAGAAAGTATAGAGAGAATAAGAGAGAGAGAGACTAAAAGTATTCTGCTACATCACTTTTCCAATATCCAGTTCTTTTAAGGTAGGGAATATTATTTCTTTTATATTCATGAAGAGAACTTCTGTTATTCCATTTGTTATTATTCTGTTGGAATAACCAGTATACGCGGTCTACCCTATACTTGGTGACATTCTTCTATTATTCTGTTGGAACATCCTGTCTGTGTGTTTTACACCGGACCTGGTTCCGTTTATTATTCTGTTGGAACATCCTGTCTGTGTGTTTTACACCGGACCTGGTTCCGTTTTATTATTATTCTGTTGGAATATCCTGTCTGTGTGTTTTACACCGGACCTGGTTCCATTATTTATTATTCTGTCGGAATATCCTGTCTGTGCGTTTACGCCGGACCTGGTTCCATTATTTATTATTCTATTGGAATAACCTGTCTGTGCGGTCTATCGCATGCATGGTGATTTCTTTTGTTATTCCATTCTTTATTGTACTCAGTTGGTTAAGTTTTGACTTCTATACTCCATGAAATTTGTGGAATATCCTTGATAGTTGCGTTTCATCCAGTATCTTTTCAAGAAAATATTCTTCTAAGCATTCTTGAATTTTACTCCACAATGCAGTATCATGTTGACAATTTGGACGTTGTTAATTCCTGGATAAATTAATTCTTGAACTTGTTTTATTGAATTCTTATATCATTGTCATCATCCTCATGTTTATAAAATGTTGAAAGTCATCTGTGGCATGTAGTGCATAGATGGACTTGGTATGATTATGACCAGGGATTATTCGGTATAATCATGACCGTAATGTTACAAATGATGTGGTAAAAGTCCTCATTGGCCCGTAGTGCATTGATGGACAGTTGTTGGCATGATCATGACCATTAATGAATACACGAATATCCTTGGCCGTAGTGCAGGGGTGATTCGATGATGTGGATTATTTTATTAAGCTGAGTCTCAGCGATCACAGTGTTGAAAAACCTTTTAAATCATAAAAGATAGTAGAGTTTATTTTCTACTTGACTCTTTTAATGGATTGCTTGTTCCGCTGCAGTTAAACTTGATGTCTATTATATTTTATCAGTTTAACATTGTTGAAGGCTAATGATAATTTATTCTGCATTATCTTAGTCATAATATTTCTTACTGGGCTAGTTGAGCTCACCCTTTCTTTCACTGTTCTCTTCAGGAAATGAGAACGTAGCTGGGACAAGTCGGGGTACGGAGTGATGGTCCGAATGATAGTATTAGTTAGTAGTCCTCACTATTCTATGTAATGGTGTGTTAATAAATGTAATGAGGACTCTTTTTGAGTATGAATACTCTCTAGAAGATAATATTTGTATTCAAACTCACAGTTTATGTTTTGTCGTATTGTACACGACAATTGTATTATTAAGTTGTATTTGTATTCTGTACTATGTATCTGACGACCCAAGATGGGTGATGTATACCTAATTTTGGGGGCGTCACAATTTATTTATTTTTTGTTATTTTTGTCAATTATAAAATATGGTGATTGTTTGAGGATTGAGCTACGTTAAATTTCTTCTTCTTTGATAATTCACATAGTTTTATGACACTTTAATTTATTTGTTTACCATTTTTAATTTTATTTGTGCATTTTGATTAGTAATTTAACTTAAGGGCACAACCGATAAAAAAATTAGGCGGAGATTTCATCACCCTTCATTAGCCCATAAATAACCCAACTTACATTTTGCATAACCAACTGAATAAAATTAACTAGACGTTGACCCTTAGGAATTTTGAGTTCAATTAGGATAAGAAACTCTAACAGGAGGTTAAATTTTAAACTAATCAAACTACTGGTGTCTAGATTTTATTTAGGTTAACTGTGATGCCCTCAAAATTAGGTATACATCACTCATCTTGGGTCGTCAGATACATGGTACAGAATACAAATAACTAATATAACTGTCGTGTACAATACGACAAAACATAACTGTGAGTTTGAATACAATTATTGTCTACTAGAGACTATACAAACTCAAAAGGAGTCCTCATTACAATTATTGTTACACTATTTAACAGAATAGTGAGGACTACTAATACTATCATCTGGTCCATCACTCCGTTCCCCGACTCGTCCCAGCTATATTCTCATTTTCTGAAGAGAACAGTGAAAGAAAGGGTGAGCTCAACTAGCCTAGTAAGAAATATTATGACTAAGATAATGCAGAATAAATTATCATTAGCCTTCAACTGTAACGACCCCAAAATAGGTTCATTCCATCCAACCTATTCTGAGTCGCCAAATACATGGTACAGAAAACAACTACAACTTTATTACAACAATTGTCGTGCAAAATACAACAACACATATACTGTGAGTTTGGATACAAATATATACCAAATGTGACTCATGTTCCAACCGTGGACATCACCTCACAATAACACCTTACATAAAGGTATAGTCAAAAACTGTTTTAGAAATTAAAATCTTTGGGAAGTGCTCAAGGAAACCTTCGTACATGGGAGGCCACGCGTCTAGGTTATGATAGATATCATATGGCCACAGAATTATCCTTGGTTGACCCAATAGACCCCAAAGAAAAACGAGAAGATTACTATCATATTCTTCCCAATGGTGAGTCTTCTCTTGACATATCATTATCTCTACTGTCTCTAATTGAGAATTATACTTTAAACAAACACCAAGATTATATAGGTAGTGCTCGTATATATACTCAGCAAGTGGATGAGCACATCCCTGTCTTATGATGACACGAGGTTGTATGTCGTTAGACATCTTGTATGATAGTGGCAAACCACCCTTCCAACGTTGGGTACACCTTACCCTATTGGATTCACCAAATATAACTACTAAATGAACTTTTCTATACTGCTTCGGGAGAACATCCACAGCTAGAGACCACTGTTCTATTTCCCCGTTACCCTCGCTCGACCCAGCTACACTCTTATTACCTGAAAGGAATTGTGAAGCAAAAGGGTGAGCACAACTAGCCCAGTAAAGAATATCATGACTAAAGATAATTAAATTATCAGTAGCCTTCATCAATAATAAATCAGAGATTTAGAACATATGGTAAATGATAAAAATTTCAACCATAGTTGCAGCGGAACGAGCAATCCATTAGAAGAGTCAAATAGACTATAAAGTCTATTATCTTCTCCATGTTAAAAATCCATCAACAATGTTTTATCCCTGTAACATCAATCAACAGTTCCTTTCCACAATCATATGAATAACTCATAATCATAATTGTGATTCTAAATTTTTCTTCGCACCCAAGACGAAGAATATTTTCATCACATGTCTTTACCTGAAACATCAAAGATCATGGTTATACCAAATCACAGTTCCTGTTCATAATCATACTAATAAATCCATCTTTGCACTACGACCAAAGATATTCAACAACAGTTTATCTTTGCACTACGGGCCAAAGATATTCATCAACAGACCATCTTTGCACTACAGGCCAAAGATATTCATCTACAATTCATCTTTGCACTACAGGCCAAAGATATTCCTCAACCGTTCATCTTTGCATTACTGGCCAAAGATATTCAACAACAGGTCATCTTTGCACTACGGGCCAAAGATATTCATCTACAATTCATCTTTGCACTACAGGCCAAAGATATTCCTCAACAATTCATATTTGCACTACATGCCAAATATATTAATACCTCAAAGAATATATAATCATTTAAGAATTTATATAAACAATAATTATAACCATGTTGATCATTTCACCTTTGCACTTAAGCTAAAGATATTCAATTATAAATTTAATGGTCATGATCATACCAGTCAACAATTCAACTTTGCACTACTGGCCAAAGAGAACCCATAGTCATGATCATACCAATAATTTACCCATCTTTACACTCAAGCGAAAGAGAATTTCAACATCAAGGTTATAAAAATGTTATATATGATTATAAAAATAATATGGTCAAAACATGGATTTAATTTCAAGAGCAATATTCATAAATCAACTATAATTTGGTTAGAAAAAGAAACCAATTTTGTCGTGAATAGTAACTCATGAATAGTAACCTCGACTCAAAAAGGTAGAAATTCCACAATAAAATCTATACCAATATTTCGGTATAATGATATTGAAAGGATAACATTTCTTAAGCTTATAAATAATTTATTTAAATTGTTTACACTTTACTAATTAATGCATTTAATCATCATAAAATGTCAACTCTTAAGATTTCATCATCAATAGCCAAAACCCTCATCAAAAATCTGCATATACCTCATATAGGATTCTCAAGCCATAAAATCCTATTTTCCAATTTTCTTTCCTCACAAAACATATTTAATTCATTTACTCATAACTAGACCATTTTCATAAAAAATACCAAATCAGTTCCAAAAATATTTCTTTTCTGGAATTTAGCATAATATAGTCCCATAGTGAACATATATTTTTCTCAGAATTTTTAAAAGTCATTTACTATTTTTCATATGGCCAAAATAGCCGAATATTTAAACATTTATCAAAAATTGTACTTTTGTCTAAAAATTCTGAAATTTACAGAGTATACTTCTATCATATACATGTACTCCCAATAAAAATTTCATCAATTTTGGAGTTAACCACAAGGAATTATAAGCTGTTACTTTTAAAATAGTTTTTTCTCATAAAATTCATAACTCTCAATCTATACATCCAAAAATCACCATTTTTGGACACAATCAAGAAAACTCATCAAAATATCATTTCAAATTTTTCCAGAATTTTTGAAGATCAGAAAAATTACGAAACTGAAAATCATAACAACCCTTAAAATCCCTTAATATCCCTTACTATCCCTTACTATCCCTTACCTCAAAAGAGCAGTACTTCTGATCGGTATAAGGCTGAAGGAAACTTGCACTGATGAATAGCAACTCACCAAGTATCTAAATACTCACAAAATACACTCAATAATCTAGAGAGAGAAAGAGAGAAAGCTTATGTTTCTGGTGTGATTTTCAATTCTAACTTAGCCCTCTATTTATAGGAAAATTTTGGTAGGTTTGACCTGCAACCTGATGGCTTTACCTGCTACTATTCCCACCCACCACATTTGAAATATAATTCAGCACATTTCTTCACCAACCACAAGTGGGGCCCACCAATTCTAGAATTTTCTACCAAAATGATAAACTCCGAAAATTTAACAATTTCTGAACTAGTCATCTCGTAAAATTCATAACAAATCATACGTTCATTTTTAACGGTTCAAAATTTGTGGACATATACTCAACTTATATATGTATAACATATCCAAATATTACTACGATCCAACGGTCGGATTAAAAATTATAACCCCCGCAAAATATCTCAAAAACCCTGATTTTTAATACCTCCATTCCGACAAAAATACTGATAAAAACCTCAACATTAACTCCTTCATTTTAACCACAAAAATATATCCCTCATTTATATCCACATAAAATAAATATTTTCTTATCATATAAATCAATAATTAATTATTCACAAATAATATTACAGAATCACATTTATGACAACCAGGCCGTTCCCAGGAAAGAGGGGGCTTTCCAATAAGGATTTCTCCTTACTAGCGCGCAATTAGATGACCAAACCTCTCCTTAGACAGAACTTTCTAGACATTGCCAATAATGCTATCTAATAATACTATTCAAATAATATGAATTATTGATCTGATAATGGAAAATACTGTGCAGCAACAATTATTGAACAACAATAATATAAAATTTCAACGTAGCAATTATTGAATCAATAAAATAAAATATTGAACAGTAATTACTGTAACAATTATTGAGTAGTGCCTTCTTACGTAAGAATCAATAATTTCAAAAATACTGTGCAATACCGTGTGCTACTGTGTAATAACGCGTATTACTGTATTTTAACCACCGGGTATTTCAACAGTATTAACGATAACAACTACGCCGTTATTTGTAAAAACTCAAATTTGTCGTTTTTCTTCACCCGACAGTTATTCGTTATGGGGCCCACAAATAGCTGCGCCGTCGTACGAATATTCTCCGACAGAAAGAATATTCCACGACCAAACGAATATTTCCCGACAACAATGATTATTTTATAACCACTTGCTTATTTTGAAAAAAATTTTATATTTCACCCATAACTTTAAACTTTTATCAATTTAACCATTTACTGACTAGTAATTATAAGAAAAATTGAATACTTTTATTTCATAAAATTTGGGGTCTTACATCAACAGTGTTAAACTGATAAAATATAACGAACATCAAGTTTAACTGCAGCGGAACAAGCAATCCATTAAAAGAGTCAAGTAGAGAATAAAATCTACTATCTTCTATGATTTAAAAGGTTTTTCAACACTGTTATCGCTGGGACTCAGCTTAATAAAATAATCCACATCATCGAATCACCCCTGCACTACGGCCAAGGATATTCTTTAGTATCACGACCACAATTATCCATGCACTACGGGCCAAGAATATTTGTGTACTCATTAATGGTCATGATCATGCCAACAACTGTCCATCAATGCACTACGGGCCAATGAGAACTTTTACCACATCATTTGTAACATTACGGTCATGATTATACCGAATAATTCCTGGTCATAATCATACCAAGTCCATCTATGCACTACAGGCCACAGATGACTTTCAACCTTTTATAAACATGAGGATGATGACAATGATATAAGAATTCAATAAAACAAGTTCAAGAATTAATTTATCCAAGAATTAACAACGTCCAAATTGTCAACATGATACTGCTTTGTAGTTAAGTAGCAGAATACTTTTCTTCTCTCTATCTATAGTTTCTCTCTATTGTTTCTCTCTCTAGAGTTCAGTGAATTCGTAAGAAATAATGAAGGAATGAGCTGATATTTATAGAAGAATAGACTGCATAGTAACTAATTCATGAACGGTCCAGATTGATTTACTTTAATCTAACGGTCCATATTTAAAGAAAAATCTTTTAAATAAAATATAATATATTCTATTTATAGAATAACTTTAATAAAATATTTTGTTTTATATAAAAAGATGTTTCTGTTTTATTACGTTAATAATACGAATAAAACAAAACTTCATTATCGCTAAATAATTCATATTATTAACTGACAATAATTGAATCAAACTGAGTGTCTTCTCACATAAGTATTAATAATCAATACCGTGTGCTACTATACAACCACACGTATAACTGTACTTTTACTACCGAGTAGTTCAACAGTATCAATGGTAAAACTTCCGCCGTTATTTTTAATAAAATCTTTTTGTCGTTTTCTTAATTCGATAATAATTTCGTTGTGGGGTCCACCAATGATTGTGCCGTTGTACGAATATTCCCTGTTACAACGAATATTCCCCGATCAATCGAATATTATATATAATAACTTGCGTACTTTACAAAATTTATAAATATTACCCACAACTATAATATTATATCAAATTAACTCCATAATATTCAAAAATGATATTTATAAAAAATTTATCTTTATTTATAAAAGTTGGGGTCTTACATTATTAGTCAATTAACTAACTTATAATAAAATTAATTTTATGATAATCAGATCCGTTTTATTTGCTTTTATTTTGTCATAAAATTGACTTTTTTCTTTTTGGGCTTTTTCGATTTCAATGGTTTGGACTTTGCGACAATTTACGGTTTTCGTATTGGAATATCAGAACAATATTTTTGTTATTAGAATATTTATGTTATTATTAAAGAAATTAGACATTTAGCGATATTTTTGTATTTATTTTAATAATACTTGAAACTTTCAATGACACTTATTGTTTTAACGGCATAATTATTAGACTAACAATATAATTGACCTTAAATTATATTTTGACACTATCTAATATTAGTATTTTGTTGGCCACAAATACAAATAATTTTAATTCACACATTTTGATTAGGATGATCATAAGTTATAAGGGCAAACTATATGTATATATTCCTAATTGACCAATCATTTTTAATCAAGATTTTTGTTACACGTGACAACAAATTTATGTTCAAATTAAATATGGATAAGTGTAAATACATGAAATATGAATGAATTAAGAAAGGACACTCACATTATCATCTTATCTTATTTCTTAAGAGTTACTATATTTTAGACGTAACCCAATTTCGTGACGAGATTTGTTTTTATATATGAGAAAAATGTATGTATACAGTCGATTATGGCGACAGTTTTTTGAGTTATGACGACAGTTTCACCTGCCGCCATAGCCCATAATAGCTACGACGACGAGTGAACCGTCGGCATAGCCCAAAAAATCTGTCGCCATAGCCCGATTGTATAATACACAGCTGTGTATATACATTTAACTCTTTATATATATATATATATATATGTAATATTTTCCTTTAACTAATCTTGAGATAGATAGTTGAATATAATTGTGCTCAAAGATAAAAAATCATTTTTTAAAAGAAAATCCCTTATATTGCAAAAATAAAAACTGGTATTAGGATAAAGTAAAATCCAACAATATTTAAAGTTTATATAGTTGGAGCACCTTCACATGCTTTTTGAATTAGAGTAATTATTTATTTTGTTGGGTTAAAGCTATTAAAAGAAAAACAACTTAAATTGGAGTGATTAACATGAAGTTTATTTTGATCAATTGATTAATACAGTATCGACACGTAGGTAGAAGATTTTTTTTTATATGTCAACACTGTATTGATCAATTTATCATAAAATTAATTTCATAATAACACGATCGTAATAATATTTAATTAAGCAAACTATTAATTAACGTGTACAAAAAGTATACACCTAGTCATGAAAAAGGGTAACGAATAGCAGGGATGATTTGGTCTTAGTCTAGATATGGTAGTTGGGATTCCATATAAATTGTGGAGTTTTATGTGTTCCTAGGACCGTGTTCCACGCTTTTGTGTCTAACAATGTCGCTTCAATTGTGATATGATTAAAGACTAAATGACTAATGAATCCAAAAATTGATTAAATTAATTAAGAAAAAAATAATTAGTGATGAGTTTTTAAATTGAAAATATGTGTACTATTATTTTATTTATTTATTTATTTATTGTAAATAGTGCATAACAATTAGTGATCATATAAGTAAGTGAATAGATATTTTTTGTAATTCTATTTTTTGAAGGCTCAAATGTTTCATTAAGAGCCGTCTCTTAATGAAAAATTGAAATATATCTAACCTCTATAAATATTGTACTCCATCCCTTCCAATTTTTGAGATCATTATTGATTTTTGAAAAACTAATTTGACATATTTTTAAATTTAAAAGTTATTCAAATATTTTATACTTTTTAGTTACCAAACAATTATACGGAAACAATATTTGTTTGGAAACAACTTAAAACTTATTTATCAACTTAACTTAACAAGATTATTTGGTAACTCGTTTAAAACAATTTATACGGAAATAAATAAATAAGCTATAAACTGAAAAAAAAAAATAGCAACTAATATCAGCTTTTTTTGTTTGACTTGTGCATTAGACATATTGTATTCAAACTCTTGTAACAAAAATTACTTTTTCTATTTATTTTTATTGCAAAAATAAAAAATAAAAAATTGAGGGAAAAAAGAGAGAGCGAACAACTAACGCCAACAACTAACGCGTCTTCAAGTATCGGCAGCAGCATTTTCATCATATTACTTCCTGCATGTTCAATTGAGGTCTCGCTGCTTCACCTACCTCCCCAATTCTGCTCCTGCCTCCAGATTTATCAGGTATCAATATCACCCATATTTTCTAATAATTCATTACTCTTCAGTTTTTACATGGATTTTATGCGTAATTATCAAATAATTATATACTAGATTTTTTGATCTCCGAATGTAATTGCAACTGTTTGATAGAATTCCCCAGAGAACAACTATACCCTTGTCTTTGTGTTTGGCCCAATGTTAGTAATCAGATCAAGACTGTACATTGACCAAACTAAATTTGCCCATTTGGTTGACTTCAGTTTCAAATAGCCAATCTGTCGCGTCTTGTGTTAGTACTGTCGGTAGAACTTGGCTTCATTTTTGTTTAACTCTGTGTGCTGGGGGGAAGAGTTGTGGTGTATAGTGTTATTGTGGAACACTTGAAAAAAAAATCCATAATGCATAATTGGGCATTGGAATAAAATGTTTGAGGTATTGGTATTTTGGATGATTGCTTATTTGTAGTTGAAAGATGTGATGTTCATTAAATTCTTGTTATTGTTATTTGCAGGATACGGGACTTTTAGTTTAGCTCTGATTGCTCTTCAGCTCCACATTATACTTGGAGTGAACGAAGTGGAACGTGACTACATGTGTTTAAATCAGCAATGAAGAGATTTGTATACGTCAATGATGATGACCTATCCCAACATCTATATTGTGATAACCGCATATCAAACAGAAAGTATACCTTGTTGAACTTTCTCCCAAAAAATTTATGCGAACAGTTCAGGTATTCAGAAACTCTTTAATGTAAATACATATATATAGCTTTAATCAGCATGTAAATTTATTAAGTTGGCGTCCCTTACAATCTAGCAAATTATTGTGACTGTTGACTGTTCTGTTCTGTTCTGTTCTGTCACTCACGATCTTTCTACGCTGAAAGATTGCACAATGCATTAGATAGTTTCTGTAAATTTTTCTTTTCTGCAAGTCCGTTTCCTTGGATAGTTCATGTACAAGGTGTGATCATAGAAAACGTACCTGTTAAATTCTGGAAATAAATCAGTGAAATTAACATCAAAAGAAATCCTTGAACTCTGCCATAAAAAGGAATGCAGTAAAAGTAAACCTTTTTAAAGACTCTAGACTATAAGTGCAGACCTAGGAACTTTACTTCGACTGATGCAGCATTCAATGACTTACTTGATAGAATAAAAGACTCGTTAGTCTGTTCTAGAGTTTTATATTTTATTTTCGAGTGTTTACAAATATATTGTATATCTTATTTATACTTCATTTATATGGATTCATGCTGTTTTACTTGAGCTTCATCTCCTAATACTTGTAAAGACGCTGCTGAATTTCAAGTTCTATCACAGACGAGTTTTTAAAAAAATAAAAATTTGGGTTTGCTTTGCTTTGTTTTAGTTTTGTCTAGCTTTTGTTACTTTTTAAGGTTTTCATTTATGGCTGCGTTTATAGTTCATCTGATATCCTTTCCATATTATGATGCATGGAGGTGTTTTTTCTTGTCAACATGATGGTTTATGGTTGTGATGTAGCTGCATATTAATAGTTTTCCTTTTTTTTATGACCACCATAATGTTTTTCAAAGCTGTACATTGATTTTACTTATATGAGTAACTCTTGGTAATATTGGTCTAGAGAATGATCATGTCAGCCTTCCCGCAACTTGTTTTCTTTTGGATTTGTGCATTGCATCTGTCAATATATTTATATAAAAAAGGTATTTTTGCCTTGTTCCTTGGTTATCATTAATGAACTTTTCTACCTTGATTCCAGCCGACTCATGAACCAGTACTTTCTGTTGATTGCTTGCCTTCAACTCTGGTCACTTATAACCCCAGTAAATCCTGCGAGTACATGGGGGCCACTCATTTTTATATTTGCTGTCTCAGCAACAAAAGAGGCTTGGGATGATTATAATAGATATCTATCTGACAAGAAAGCAAATGAGAAGGAAGTGTGGGTTGTAAGGCAGGGCGTCAAAAAACATGTATGTCTCAAGAATATAACTATTTTGTGGCTTAGGTTCTTTACTTTTGAGATTTTTTTGTTGGAAATTTGGTATACCTGTTACCCATTAGTCAAGCTGATTGGCTTTGCAGGCCATGATTGCTTCACCCTTTTTTGGTTTATGTACTATACTGTTATAGATAATGCTACTATTGTTTGACTTTTCCTCCAATCCTTCTTGTTGATTTTAATTGGGAGTATACTGTGCCAATCAACTATGAATGTCATGTAGCCAGCCATAAGAGCATTTGAACATGTCTATGGGTTTGCAACGAAGAAAATGGTTAAGATAAATGGAAAATGAGATCGCTGAGAGAATTTATGTTTAATATAAGAAAACATCTTTTGAATAACTAAACAAGAATGTTGAAACACCAATAAAGGCAATGCATTCTAAAAGAAGTGAACCCAGAAGAACCTTGAGCCGTATGGGACAATCAATTTCAATACTAGAGCAACATTACTTTTCATTGACAACAGACTGTTAAGAAGGATGTAGGGTGGAAGACTGAGTAAACGAAAGTACAAAGAATTCATTATTGGAGAAACAATTTTACATCTAGCAAAGAGAAAGCAATCTTTATCAGTGTTCTAAAAGTCGCTAGTCGGTCCCTGGTCAGTTGGCTACCGACTAGAGACTAGGAGATTAGTCGGGGATTAATCGGCTAGTCGGATTTTCAATTATTTTTTAAAAATATATATTATCCTTCCTCCTTCATAAGTTATGAGTAAATAGAATAACATAAGTAACACAAATCATCAAATAAAAATATGAAAACTAAGTAAAACCAAATAGTTTGACACTCTAAGTTCAAAACCAATTAACCAAATGAAACTAAGTAGCACAAAATCAATAGTCAATCACTCCTCCTCTTCTCTATATCACTCCAAGACTTGCTCTCCATCGGACTCAAACTCATAATCCTCATCTTCCTCTTCGTTGTCATCATCTTCCGACATAAACTCGTCTTCATCTAGTTCTCGCACATTTATACCACTTCTTCTAAACAGAAGGATCTCATCCGCTCCCATTTTTTTCGATTTTTCCCGACTTCTTCCGATTTTTCCCAACTTGTTCCGATTTTTTTCGACTTGTTCCGATTTTTTGATTTACTCCGACTTAGCGACTTACCCGACTGGGCGACTTTTCCGACTAGTCGCCGACTGGAGCCCGACTAAGTCGGCCAGCGACTAAATCAAAGGACTAGGCTCTAGTCGAATCGTTGAGGCTCCGACCCCGACTTAGTCGCCGACTTTTAGAACACTGATCTTTATTAAAAATCTAATTAATCTAATTTTGTTTTTTTGATGGTGACTAGATGATCTAGCAAACATTAGAGCATTCATTTACATGGTTGGAATTTGGAAAGTTAAGTTATTGTAGGATGCAAACATAAAAATGGTTGACAGTGGATAAAATTGCTCATATGCTAAGCTCATCTTGACCAAATTGCCGGCCTCTACACTTGAATTCAGCCACTTGTATTCATGAATTTGGCATCCTCATCCGCGAAACATTTTCTTTTTGGATTTGTTTCATGAGGTTAAGTTTTCTTGAACCATGATAAAAAGGTAATCTAAACCATCATCATGAACCATTCCTTTCTTGATTAGGACCGAAAATGGATATTGTAAACAGAGTTATGTTCAGCATATTAATCTCTAGATTATTTTTTAAGCAATTGGTGTTATATGTAGTGTTAAACATTATTCTCATTAGTTGAGGAATTTACTCTATAAAATAATATGCATGGAGAGACTCAAGAGAGTCAGCCGGTGGATGATGAGCCTTTGTGGTGCATGTGGTTGCCCCATGTCACATTGTTGATTCTTTTGTGATGTTTGATGAAGTACTTATCTTTTGATCTTTTGAGGGCTGTACGACAAGTTAATTTCAATTTGGTTTATTGATCAATTTTTGACTTCTATATTGGTAAATCAAAGTGGACAATTAATTGCCGATACAGAAAAACTTGTGAGAACTACAAGGATAAAATGTTAAACAAGTAAATCAACAAGTTTTACAATTAGATGTTACTTTACTTTATGAGATCCCAGTTATAATGGACATTTATTCCCTCGTTACTTGTTCAACTACTTTGAAACATATCTTTTAACCTTTATTGTTCGTTAACTAATTTTTTCTCCACAATTTTCCTTTATTTGGTGATTTTTATTTGTAGATTCAAGCCCAAGACGTTCATGTAGGTAACATAGTGTGGCTTCGTGAAAATGATGAAGTGCCATGTGATCTTGTGCTAATTGGAACCTCTGAACCACAAGGTATATGCTATGTAGAGGTAAGATCCTTAGCTCATGCTATTCATTCTGCGCATTTGAAGTTGAAGTTGTAATAAAGAAGTCTATACTCTATTCTATTTAACCTTATTTTTCATCCCATATGTTTAAATTGTAATAATCTTGTCTCTGTTTAATTGGATTGCCTAGTTAGTTCCTTCTAATAAAGGGTCTTAAATTGAAGAGAGTGAATCAAGAAAACAGTCAAGCATATTGGCGAGAGAAATCTAATGAATAATAACAGTTAGTTTAGATAAAGTCGGTCTTTCTCTTTAAGGATTGTAGAGGGCTCTTTAGACTCAAGTTTTTTTTAATCACTTTTTAGTATTCTATCCACGATATTCTCAGTTAATAGTGCTTATAGTTTTATTTCAACACAAGAATAGTTTTACGAAATTCACTGTTATTACTATTCAAGTTTTTACGGTAACAAAATTACAAAAGACAAATGTGATGGACCTTGTGATAACACCAATAATGGAAGCACTTCCAAAACTAACTTTTTTTGGTACTATTAGTTTAGGAGTACGTTGTAGATCAAGGATTTAGAAGAAGTTGTTTACTTTATGGGAGGAAAATAGTTGAAGTGTATTTTTATTATTACTTTAGGCTTCTGCTATGGGGCCTTTAAGTTACCTATGTAACTAATTTGTGTAGCTCTGTAACTAATGTGTGTAGAGAATAGATGGTTGCACTTTCTTCTTCTTTTGGCCTTGTTTTTCATTAGTTCGGAGAGGATGAAATTCTTGTTTCCTGTTTAATTTTATCCTCTATTTTATGAATACTTTTTTTATTACCTTTTTGGGGTTATGTCTCCCCCCTTTTGTAGGCAAACTAATCCAATGAATTTTTCCTGTTTGGGGTTATGTTTTCCCCCTTTTGTAGGTTAACTAATCCCATGAATTTTTCTTTTATCTCCTTTTGTAATTCATTGAGTTAAATAAGTGAACGATGTTTGTGATTTTGTCACTTAAGATCATTGTGAGAGCTTGAAACTTTTATAACCTTCAGGCTAATGTATCCCTTTCCCCCCTCATTTTTATTAGCACTTTGGTTTCCTTGGGAAAGCAAGAGAGGAGGGTTTGTGTTAGAGCTTCATCGGCCTTAGATGAGTTTAATTACTTTATAGGGAGTTGGGTTTGGTGGACTTGCCGTTGGAGGGCGACCCCTTTACTTGGGCAAGGGTTAGTGATTTTGTTTTTATGTCAAGGTTAGATAGATTTCTCATCTCTTTGGAGTGGGAGGAGATGTTTTCGGATATATCTTAGTCATGCTTAGCTAGACCTGTGTTGGCTCACATTCCTCTTGTGTTGGATAATGGAGGCATTTTTTTAAGCAGCAGTGTATTCCAGTCCTTTTGGTTTGAAAAATATGGCTCAAAGAAGAGGGAATTGACATGGTGAGAGGGTGGTAAGGGTATCAGGTATGGGGTACAAGGTTCACCATTCGCCTAGCTTTATGTTGGCTGCAAAAATGAAATTGTTTAAGGAAGACCTAAAAAAGTTGAACAAGTAGTTGTTCGACTGTTCAGTATTTTGAAGTATAGATTTCTAGAACTGTAGAAGGGGATCATGGATGTTGATGAGGCGGTGAGGGTGAACTTCTTGTTGGAAGACCAAAAATTGCAAAGGGACAGATTAAAAGGGCAGGTAGGTAGATTAAGGTTGGGGTTGGGGTTGGGGTTGGGGTTGGGGTGGGGGGGGGAGATTAGTTGGAGGCAGTAATCTAGAGCGCATTGGCTTCAGGAAAGTGTTGAGACTGGTAAGTTCTTTCATAGATTGACTATTACTCGTCAATTATATCGGTGAGATAGTGTTTGATGGTTTGCATATCATAGTGACGAGTGTGCAATGGTAAAGAATATACCAAACCGGTTACCGAATTATGTTTTTGGTACCGAATTACGGGTATCCGTACTGGTAAGGGCTGCTACGGTTCCAAGAATTTACATATACCAGTTTTATACCGGATTTTCTCTTCTCTTTTTTCAACCTTTACAAAATGTTCAACTGAAGCTTAAATGTATGTCCTTTTTTATCTAAAATAAATGAATAAAATATAGTCCTATCTGTACTATCTCTCATATGGAGTTTTCTATTTTTCCATCCTCTTGATCTTGGAAGCTCTATTTTTCAAATGAAAAGTTTGATTTCCCTTTATAGTAACTAGGTAGTGATTTGATTTTGTTTCATATAGGTCTATAAAAAAATGTTCCCCAATTGAATGAAATTGATATGGAAAGATTTGTTCATAAAGAATTTCCTACTACTAAAAGTAATTATTTGTGTGTTTATATAAAGTAAATTTTAACATTAAATACCTTGATAAACAACATGGTCATGTCTAAAATGCAAATGTACTAAGATTAACAATTTTGTCTATGGGAGCTTTAACTCAGATTCCCAGTGAGAAAAATGGTTTGTGTCTGGTTGACTGGTTGTTAAAAAAGTTAGCATCTTGTAAATATGACCATATAATGCTCTTACTATAAACACACCTCTCCTTTTTCTGTTTCATTCATTGCATAACCTAACTAATTTGAGTCTCTCTGGTGGACATGAAGATTTCTTTCTTTTTCACTATTTGTTTCTTGTACATTTCTGGATATATATATATATATATATATATATATATATATATATATATATATATGTAACACATCTTTTGCAGACATCTGCCCTAGACGGTGAAACTGATCTTAAGACACGAGTAATACCTTTTGCTTGCATGGGAATAGAGCTTGAATTGTTGCACAAAATTAAGGCAAGAATTTCATGCTTCTTTGGTTTGCAGAAGGTTTGGTAATTATTCTTATAAATAATTATTTATTTTTGTCTTTCCCCGCAGGGTGTGATTGAGTGCCCCCAACCAGATAAAGACATTAGAAGATTTGATGCTAATATGCGGCTGTTTCCTCCATTTCTTGATAATGATGTGTGTCCTCTAACCATAAAAAACACAATCCTTCAATCATGTTACTTGCGAAATACAGAGTGGGCCTGTGGAGTTGCCATCTATACAGGCAAGTTCTATTTTAACAAGTCCATATCATAGCTAGTCAATTACCTAGGCTGCGTAGATGGGCATTTCAACTAGCTTGGGGACTAGAAACTTCAAGGTTTAGTAATTGTTTGGTAAAATAACTAGGAGGATTCTGTAAATTCGTTGGATACTTGAATACTTGACGTGGGATGCATATTGCCCAAATTCCTCATCTGAAGAACACCTTGAAATGTTAGTTTTTCAGCGTCCCTTGTACAAATGACACCTTCTTGAGAGAAATTTGCCTAGTCACCCCCACTCATCACTACTTTCTCTGCATCCGCTGCTGCCATTACATGAAGTCTCCTGCATACAGAAATAAATATCCTCAAAATAGTGAACAGGAAATTTGTGTTTTTTTTCCTCTTTATGGACATGCCAATCATATATCAGTCCTTTGGTTGCCTTCATTGTATCCATTTTTATTATGACAGTCCATGTGCTTTTAATATAAAATTACTGTATTGTTTGAGTTATTAGCTTGTATGTGGGGATGAGATATAAACTCCCTATTTTTCAGGCAATGAAACCAAGCTGGGCATGAGTAGGGGGGTTCCGGAACCAAAGCTTACAGCTATGGATGCGATGATTGACAAGTTGACTGGAGCCATATTTGTTTTTCAGATAGTGGTTGTTATTGTTTTAGGCATAGCTGGGAATGTCTGGAAGGGTACGGAAGCAAGAAAGGTTTGTCTCAGTATTCTACTTTATCTTCCCTGTCTAGCTAAATTAGTTAGTAAATTTACATAATATGCATAGTATATTTTAGCCTCAACAAACTATTTAGCTTTTAAATGTAAGAATCTCATTTCACCTTGTACTCTGGGTATATTGAATTGTATCTATCCAACATTAAATTCATTTCATATTTACTAGCTCGTTTTCAGTGACTGGGTGGTCACCTCTGGAATAATCTTCTATGATTGAGATAGTCATGCTGCCATACCATCCCGTGATTTTGGCTTATATGTTGCTATTAATAGGATCTCAATTAGTTTAAGTTTACTTCTCTATTTTGTTATGTTTGTCAGAAGTCTAGGGATGTTACAAGGTTGTTGGCCTCACTAATGTGAAAAGGGTAGGAAATTCATAGTAAATTAACTCGCTTTTACTCTTTCGGTGCGTTTTTTTTCCTCTTCACCCCCCAATAGCTCTGGTTGTCCTGGTGTCTATTTTGCCTTCATTTTTGAACTTTTTTTGGAGTGTGGTACTTTCTGTCTTTTAAGTGTCAATCCTTCTTTTAGATGTATGTTTGTTTTGGTCTTTGCTGCTCTCTCTAGTCTTTTTATTGTCAATTCATGAATTGTAACATTGAGTTATGCTGTGGAGGAATATATGCAATGCATGTGTTGTATAGTTTATCAACTAAAGTAGTTATTTTATTATAAAGTTCATAAAATGTCACCTAAAATAGAGTGTTCTCGTCCTTTTGTTGTAACACTTGTAAAAGAAATTTATTTTCAAGCTTGAAGATAATTGATCCCTTTACTGTTCTGCCCTACGATATTTTTTAATTTACACACATTCATGGCATTTCTTTTTGCAGCAATGGTATGTTCAATATCCAAATGAGGGTCCATGGTATGACCTATTGGTCATCCCTCTGCGGTTTGAGCTGCTTTGTTCCATCATGATACCCATATCCATAAAGGTAATCATTTGCATATTATTTTTACTTCCCTTACACTGTCATTGACATCTATGACCTCATTTTTTGTTATTGTTTGAATATTTAAATATGAGGTAAAGAGAAGATTTTTGTATAGAGGTAGGAGGTGTTACTGCATAGGAGTTTCTGTTTCTTCTCTGTCATTCTTTGCATATATCATATGTCCATGGTTCATCCCTTTGGTGATTAGATTGATTATATATCACTTAGCAAAAGAGAAAAACGATTTGTTTAAGGAGTGAATGTTGCAGAAGTGGGAGAGCTAGTCCTTGTAGATTAAGCAGTTAAAGTAAACACCTGGTGGACATAAAGAATATATAAGTTAAAAAGAATTCTGCAAGTGCAAGCTAATAAGGGTACAAGTTTTGTTAAACTCCTCAGATGATTTAATGGCCCAGCTAAGTGGTTGTGTAAGTCTTCCTTGTAAGTTGATCTAGGTAGGGTTTTTATATATTCACTGTTATGTAAAGAATTTTAATCTGCCACATCCCTTACACACCCTGTTTTAGGGGGAAGAATTATGTAAGCTATTACAGTGCCATTGTGACACTGTTATGGCCGTTACAATTCTGTTACAGTATAAATCGACACCCCACAATTTTGCTTATTTTTATTTTTGCCCTCAGTCAAAAAATGCATATCCTGTCTCCAAATATGCTGCTTCAAGCTGGCGAGTATGGGGTTTTTAAACTTAGATGTACACAAAATTTTTCAATTTATTATTTAATATAAATATTTTTATTTTATTGACTACATTAGGCAGCCATGATAATACTATTGAATAAATTCACATTTTGTTGTCTATACGAGGCATTTCTGAAAGTTTCTTTTGTTGGTCATACTGCAGTTGAGATTTTAGAGTCTTTAGATTGTAAGAGCAATTTCAAAAGTTTCAAATAGTATTTAGCAAAAAAAAAAAAGAAGTTTCAAATAGTCTGCTCCTTGTTGTGGCAGGTGTCTTTGGATCTTGTGAAAAGCTTGTATGCAAAATTTATTGATTGGGATAATGAAATGATTGACCTTGAAACTGGCACTCCATCTCATGCAGCAAAGTAAGAAAGGTTTAAGTTCACCCATGACTTTATGTTCGGCACTAACGTAATTTTATGTATTTATTTATGTTTCTTGTTCTGTATGTTGCAGTACAGCAATTAGTGAGGACCTGGGGCAAGTTGAGTACATATTGACTGATAAAACTGGAACGCTTACTGAAAATAAAATGATCTTCAAAAGATGCTGTATAAATGGAACTTTCTATGGGAATGAGAATGGGGATGCCCTAAAAGGTTTGTTCTTCTATTTTCACGGTTCAGTTTTGTTACAGATTTATTCTCTCTCTCTACATGCATGCTGGGGCACACTTACTCTCTCTTGCATCGAAATGAGACATGGTGTAAGTTGATGTGCGAGAAGACCATATTCTACTTTCATACCTGGTCGATAAGTATATAACCTTCGAAGATGAAATGCCAATGCTAATTTGTGCGATTAAGAGTCGTTGTTCCAGAGTTCAATTTTATAATCTTGCAAGGGAAGCCCCGTCTTGCTCCTAAAGTCTGTCATAGTAAAATAAGCAAAACCATAACACCATATTTGTGTAGCTATAATGGCCATTGACAATGGAGTCGGTTAATAAAAAGGTGACTTTGTTAGCTGGGTTCAAGCAAGAGCTTCTCATTAGATCAAAGACTTTCATGAGCTCCGAGAAATATGTTGGACTATTAAAGGATTGTAGGTTTGTTGGACTATGAAAGGATTGTAGGTTATGTTTGGAGCTTGGGCATGTAAGTTGGCCACTATGCAGCTTGCTTCTGTCATATTTCTTGATGTTGCAACTGCTACGCGTGATTCTGTGCTCGTAATATCTCGAGTCTCATCATTAGATCTCGTTCTAATTTTGGTATCTTTTGTTTTTCTTGTTGAGAGATTTAATAAAACGAATACTTGAAACACCTGATTGCTTGTTTGGATGGGACCCTAATTCTGTCTCGCGTTGAATTTATCAAACCACAATACGTGGATATGCAAAGTCAACTTTTATGTCTGGCGGATTTTTTTGTTGGTACTTCAGTTGGTATTATTACTGACAGCATTTGGAAATTATTACACTTTTAACTAGTTTATTCCCGTGACTTTATAGCTCATATGAATTTACTTTATGTCTTTCCTTTAAGATCTATTTTAAGTTGGCAAAAAATTTAATTTGTGTTAACTTGATCCGATATCATATTTTTACAGATGTCGAGCTGCTCAACGCTGTAGCTAGTGGTTCCCGTGATGTTATTCGATTTCTTACAGTTATGTCAATTTGTAACACAGTGATACCCATGCATAGGTAATTCCAGTGTATGTATTGCTCAAAAATTCTTTCCATGTTGGTCCTCTTTTCGTAAAAGCCAGAAATATGACAAATTCTCCATTTCATTTTCTATCTTTATCTACAATAATGCCATGTGTACGATCCTGAATTATTATATCTGTAATTTATGCAATTTTCCATAGCAAAAATGGAGTGGTATCATACAAGGCGCAATCACAGGACGAAGAAGCTCTTGTTCGTGCTGCTGCACATTTGCACATGGTTTTCGTCAACAAGAGTGCTAGTTTTCTTGGTACGGAGTCTTTAGTTTTTGGCATTTAGACAAAGTAAAATTGATATTGACGGGTATGTAATAGCTTTATCTGTTTATTGGTTTGCAGAAATCAATTTCAGTGCTTCTCTAATACAATATGAATTGTTGGACACTCTGGAGTTCACTTCTGATAGGAAAAGAATGTCAGTAGTGGTTAAAGATTGCCAAAGTGGAAAAATCTTCCTTTTGTCCAAAGGAGCAGATGAAGTAATTCTTCCTTGTGCATGTACTGGTAATCCTTAATCCTTAATTTACGCTTTTGTTTAATTTTTATGAGGGATTGCTATAGGATATAGGATGTGCATATCGGATCATCTTTGAACTCTGGGAAGACAATATCTATCTTGCATTCTTGTGAGGCTTCTTTGTGTTTGTAAGCTTGTTGTGTTGCCCGATCCATTAACTAGACTGTCCTAAAGAGTATATAAATGAGTTATTTGGTCTAAGTTGGCCACTTAAGAGTGTGTTTAGGAGGTAAAATACATCGATTCATGCATGCATTGTAGTTCTCTCTATTCTTGTCTTTGTTCAGGATTTCAACTGGGTATGACAAATAGGCTTCAGAGATCACCGAGAGACTTTGTTTTTCTCAACAAAACCTTACTCCATTGTTGCATTAGTTGAGCTCAAATGGGTTTGAGCTTGACACCCCCTATCATTATCAATGGGGTAAGGTTGTTCATTCATGCATTCTCGCGGGCTTTGGTTGCGGGTGGTTTCTGCTGAATGGAAAAAAAAAGAAGAAAAAAATATCACCTTTCTATTGTTTTGTCTTTTCTTCTTTTAGCATTGTAAACTCTCAAACTCTCTTTTTCTGGAAGATTCTATGCCTCAACTGTATGCTCTTCTTCATCAGGGAAAACCTTTTCTTAGAATAGGATTCTAATGGAACAGTGCTCAGGTAGTGTTGCTCTACTCCTTACGTCAATTTTATCCTTTCAATCTTATTAAGGTGGACCATGGTTTTATTCTATATAACAGTGACGTTGTGTGTCATCAGAAAAAACAGTGTAACATCCCAGTTCCAGATCGAAAGATATGGGAAGAATGTCTGTACCAATAGTACCTTCAAGTCATAACCTTTTGGGTAAGTCTGTGGTGGGCTAGGATGACCCAAGAAGATATTATTAGGCCAGTGGTTTAAGGCCTTATTAGGAAGGATTTGATTCAATTCGATTCGGACTTGAGATTTGACCCATGATTTGTTCCGGATTCGGAATTTGACCCGGGGTTGTTTCATATGGTATCAGAGCCGACTTTCGAAAGCTCGGGTCGAGTCATCCGATTGGGATGCCGAAGGTGGGGACACGAAGGCTGGTGGTATTATTCCACAATGGAGAGAGGGAGGTCCGGAGGTGGGGACACGAAGTCGGCTGATATTATCCCACAATGGCTAGAGAGGCAAAAATTTGTGGACCGTGTGTGTGATCGGTTTTAACGGGACGTCAGAAATTTTAGTGGGGGAGTTTGTAATATCCTAGTTCCACATCAAAAGATATGGAAAAAATTTGTCTGTACCAATAGTACTTTCAAGTCATAACCTTTTGGATAAGTCTGAAATGGGTTAAGATGACCCAAAAAGATATTATTGGGCTAGTGATTTAAAGCCTTGTTTGGAAGGATTTCGATTCGGACTTAAGATTTGTTTTGGATTCGGGAATTGACCCGCCCGGGTTGTTTCAAACATTTACGTTGAGTTGTCGGAAATAGAAGAATCAAGATGAGAAAGAGTTCTAGAACTGAGATTTGAGGGTATTGCTCTATCTGTATGCTAAGAATCAATTAAGAACTGCAAAATACATTTGAAATGAAAAACAGAAAGACTGGATAAAGAGTTCAAATTTCATGTAAACTCAGTATAATTTAGCATATATTTATATATGGCAGGAAGCATAAAATCAAATTATAGAGAGAGAAAGGAGCAATTACTTTATGCTGTTTTGGAAAGTGAATAAATAATATAAGTGAATTTATCTCTGGTTCAGCTTTCTATATATATATAGATGAATGCGTGTATGCGTATTTTTTTGAGTCAATCAGGTGGGCAAGTTAGAGTTGTTCCTAGATCTACTATAGCTCATCTTATTGGTGTATTGTTTTTCTTTGCACTTTGTAAGATTTCTCTGTAATGAAAATTTTATCAAGTTGAAAGTCCTATAAACCAAATACATCTCCAAGAAAACTTCATTTTGCTCGTTTTAGGCTACTCATTACTTGCCTATTCTTTTGCCATAGAACTGGGTAAACTTATGTGCACCATCATATTTTCAGCATCTAGGGTGTCTTGCCAGGTTATTGATCATCTATGTAATCCTAACGGCAGTGGAAAGCAATTTAGTTCTATATGTCCTTGTCACTATAGCATACTGGACGCATTTTGGCACTTGCAATCAAATTGATTTCGTCATCTTTTTAATGTTTTAAGTGTAACATTGGCAATCTTTGTTTTTGAATACTTTTTACTTATTTGATTCCTAACTGAAATGTTTCAGGACAACAAAGAAGAACTTTCTCTGAAGCTGTAGAGCAATATGCTCAATTGGGATTGCGGACATTATGCTTGGCTTGGCGTGAATTACTGGAAGATGAATATCGAGAATGGTCATTGATGTTTAAGGAGGCTAATAGCACATTGGTCGATAGAGAGGTAAAGTGTGCATCTCAATAATGTGTTGATTTCTTCTTTATTTTTGTATTCACTTCCTCTTCTTCAAATATATTTTGTGTGCGACTGGGTGTGTTTGTATTCTGCATGCACATTTAATTTCTGGCTGAAGTTGGTGGTCAATCATATTTGATATCTTCAATTGTTATATTTTTAGTGGAGAGTGGCTGAGGTATGCCAGAGACTAGAGCATGACCTTGAAATTCTTGGGGTTGCTGCCATAGAGGATCGGCTACAGGTGAGCCTTTTGTCATTTTGAGGGTTGTAAATTATTTCAGCATAAGCTGTTCTATGTATTGAACATATATCATCCCTTGTTCTTCTAGCTTATAAATGCTTAGTCTTAATTGCTGTCTTTTAGTACAATCTTACAGGATGGTGTACCAGAGACAATTGAAACACTTCGTAAAGCAGGAATAAACTTTTGGATGCTAACAGGAGACAAGCAGAATACTGCCATACAAATTGCTCTATCATGCAACTTCATTTCTCCTGGTAGATTGAAATACATTTTTTGTCCTTTGCCTTATATTGATTGCATGACTCAATAACAGTCCTTTCTTTATCTTATATTTGATTGCATAAATCAAAGACAGATCAATGGCAAATTTCTAATTTTCGCATGACAAATGTTATTGGACAGGATTCCATCCCAATTAGATTTTAATTTGTTTTGCGAATTTCTAATCTTCATTTGACAAATGTTATTGGACAGAAGAAGTCCATCTCAAACGAGATTTTCATTTGCTTTCCAATTTTAAGAGGCTCAGATATTTGTATATGAACATTCTCTAAAAAGGGTACTTTTTGAAACCATTAAAAGAACACCAATAATTTATTGGGTACTGTACGAAGTATTTGAAATACGGGAAAGTTGAATAATCCGGTGACCTACCAATTGTAGAAGTAGGATTTTTGGCAAGCAATAAGCACTTAAATAATACAATTCAAGTGTTCCAACTTCTTTCTCATTTCGTGGAAAAGGTGCGGAAGGAAAAGGAAACAGCGGAGGGATCCGAATTGGACCTAAATGGGAATGACATGAAAATCCTTTTTCAAAACCTTATATTAAGGGTGTTCAACAGAGCGGGTTCAATGGATAACGGGGATGGAATAGCGGTTGAATGGTTAGACATCCTATCTTTAGAGAGAAAGAAGGGCGTGAACTTTTTATATGTCGTATGCCTACGTTTTTTGAAACCTTTCCAATCGTTTTGGTAGATTCAAACTAAGTTGTTTATCTTGTTAAGAGAAAGATGGCCGTTGATGGTTGAAGCTGAAAACAGGATTCAATTGTTGGAACTTTATTGGTCCGATTTGGTTCATAAGATACATAATACTGTATGGATTGACAAAATAAAATTTCCCTTGGTCAGTTTTGGGTATAATCTAGTCAAGTCAGAAGTGGAACACGTGAAATACAATATTAAAATGTTAATGAGTAATTCATTGGTGTTTAGGTTAAACTTTTTTATAATGATGTGGTGAAACCTGATTACCGACTTTATTATGCTTAAGTTGCTAGATATACTGTAATATGAAAAATTATGTCAGCATGGTCCCTAATGTATGGTCAGACATTATCCTAAGAAGCCAACATATATAATATTGCACCTTGAGTATTTTAATGGTTTATTGCTTTTATTTTAGAAGTTTAGCGTCTAAATCCAACTATGAATATATGACAATGAGTGAAACCATTGAAATTTATTGTACAAAATATGATAAGTTAGAGTACTCCGCTGGATTGTACTTATAAATGTCTCATCAAAATTTATATTTTGCATACTTGTTGACAGAACCTAAAGGTCAACTGCTGTTGATTAACGGCAAGACTGAAGATGAAGTATGTAGAAGTCTAGAGAGAGTTCTACTCACAATGAGAACAACAAATTTAGAACCTAAGGTATGCCTTCAGCACCAGCTTCAACTGCCCAGCCCTCTTCTGCATGGATTGTTGGCACTGTTCCCACATTTGAATTTAGTAGCAATAGAGTGAATTGGTATATGAAGTAGAAATGTATCTAATTTTCAAATGCTATTGATGATATTATATCTCATAGTTGCAAAGTAAATAGGAATACTGAGAAGTAGTGGTATGTTAAAAGTTACTTGATCTTCAAAGTTTTGTTGATTGTCTTTATAGTTCATAGCTATGTCGTGAATTTGTTCTGCCAATCACTTTTCACCCTAATTTTCATTTCTTTTACACGGTTCATTAGTCAGTTAATTTTTGATATATTAGAATGACTGTTTGTAGTCTTGCATGTATCAATTACCAATGTTGCATGTATCAATTACCAATGATATGGAGGTATTTTCTCATATTACTCTGTTTGGTATTTTTTGTCTTGAATGGGGGATTAGGAGATTTTGACATATTGTTATCTAGGTTCGCTTATTAGTTTCTTCTTTAACTGATGATGGTCATTAACCCCAAGGGGTTGCTGAAGTGGTAGATGGCATCGTGACAAGTGTCTCTAGTAGGTAACATTCATGGGTTCAAAACTCCATAAGTGCACTTTCAGGTCAAGAGGCTTAGCTAGTGCACACCCAAAGGGTAGTGAGTGCGAATGGCTCCACCCCCCCCCCCCCCCAAAAAAAAAAAAAAAACTGAATAAATGATAGTGGTCTTGGTCTGAGAAAAATAGGTTATGCCCCCTCAGCAAAAAAATCCGGTAGAATGCACGTTCTGCGCATGTTCATTGAAGCCAAATACTCCCAAGCCTTCATGTTGGAACTGCTCGATTGGGTTATATTTGCTCACGCTCAATTAGCTGTTTTTCTGAGCTCGACTTATATCTGCAACTTCCCTCAGCATCATCTTAACTACCCTAAAAAGAAGCAGATAAAGAGGTCATATGTCCTAATTTTAGGCTGCTCAACAATGAAATTATAAATGATTAACCATGGGTCTACTGTCTTCCGTGGAGAGTATCAGTAAGCTTGTGCTTTCTCCTGTTTTCCATCATAAAAATGTTTTCAAGGAAGGCAGAGCAAGTGAAGAAAGAAACTTTCAAAGACAATTCACCTTTCAAATCCCTTGCAAAGTGACAACAGAGGGTTGTACAACCAAACAAGCATCCTATTATAAGAATTGACTTATTTCTTCCTTCACTTGGTTGCCAAAGCCTTGGTTTCAGTTGATTATGATCTGCTTTATATTTGATTTCGTATATATTCTACGATGGGGTCTGGTGCTTGATTAGAATTAATTCCTATATTAATTATTTTTTATTACTAATCTTTCCTCTAATATCATTTTCTTCCATTCTACATATAAATCAATGCTGTTCCTTATAACAGGACGTGGCTTTCGTTGTTGATGGCTGGGCTCTTGAAATTGGACTTAAGCATTATCGAAAAGCATTCACGGAACTAGCAATATTGTCAAGAACAGCTATATGTTGTCGTGTTACACCATCTCAAAAGGCTCAGGTGTTCTTTTTTAGAAAATTATAGTTTCAGAAATCAAAATATATTTACATTTATTTTCGGTTAAGAATTTAGTATGAGTTTCTTCTGTATTGCTGTGTTTTCTTGTTATGTTAGTTTAAAGATTAGTATTTGTGGTGCAAATATCCCCAAAGGAAGGTAATCTATTGGTCATAACAACTTGACATTTGGAAGAGGAAGGTGCTAAAACCATCCCTAGTACACAAGTATGCCCATGTGCCTCAGGAAAACTATTATATGGATGTAGAATGTTTTATATATGGTTTTCATCTCTATTTTTTACTTATAAAAAATATATAGGTTTTGCTTGTCGCTCTTGAAGTATTTTCAATTTTACTGGTTACTATTTGTTTTTTCTGCTGTGGAATCATCATTTTTGTTCTCTCCTGAAAATTTATGTTGTTTACTGTGTAAACTTCCCCCATTGCCATGCAGAAATGTTGAAGAACTTTTTATTACATTTTCAGCTTGTAGGGCTCCTAAAATCATGTGACTATAAAACATTGGCTGTTGGGGATGGTGGGAATGATGTGAGGATGATACAACGAGCTGATATTGGGGTTGGCATAAGTGGTAAAGAAGGATTGCAGGCAGCGAGAGCAGCTGATTATAGCATTGGAAGTACGATCTCTAATAACCAACTAATGTTGTTATATATATATATATGCACACATAGTGCAATGATCCATAACCAAAGGGGAATCCTTCCAACCCAATCCTAGTCATCCCTTAACTGATCTAGAGGTGTAATAGCAACCCAATCCGCAGGATAGTTATTAGGAGCCAAAACAACTATCATGCGGAGCCTGGACCCACATAGCACATGACCTTTTTACCCCCTTCACTAAATAAAATATAGGGTCTGCACAATAGTTGTGAGGTAGGGAGCTGTCCTGAGTTTTTTCTTCTTCTCTGAACGTAAAACAACAAATCAAAATCGTCTCTTCTTTTCCTGCAGATAAATTTTTTTTCTTGTTCCTCATCCTCTTGTTCCTCTTTAAGTTTTTCTTGTTCCTCATCCTCTTGTTTCTTCTCCGAATGTAAACCCATCCTCTTGTTCCTCTTTAACCTTTTCTTTTCGGATTTTGCATAGATCTGATCCGGTGAGGACTTTCATGCTAAATGTTGTGTTATTAATTAAGAGTAGATTTGAATCCTATCTCACATATCCATTATTGGATAAACACCCATATACACATACCAAACCATATATATACACACACAAAAGAAGCTCATACATATATATACAGAAGCTTTTATATTTACCCATAATATATGCAAAAGAGAAAATATGAGATAAAATACTTTACAAATAATCATGAGTATTAATTTCAACAGCTTGGCAGAAATGGCATGAGAGAGCCCAAGAATTTCAGAGGAGCCCTCCGTCGTCCGAACAAAAATTGTTAGGCTATTGTACGAAGCCTATCTGATTAAAAAATCATCCTAATCATCCTACCACACAACTATTGTGCGGAACCTAATACCATCTGCATTCCTACACCATAACAATCATGCGGTAGGTCTGCTATCTAATACGGGGCAATAATGTCATTTCCATATGGGTTCAGGCTCCGCAGATTGGGCTGCTATTACAACGACGACTAGGATTGGGTTGGAAGGATGACGGTTCCCATCCCCCTTTGGTTATAAAATAGTGATTGTCTGTAAAATAGTGAATGTCTATAATGCCATTAATGAAAATGATGAAAAGACAAAAATACCATTATAGCCAAGCTTGGCTGTAGCAAGCCACATATTCCCTTTCCCTATATATATATATATATATATATATATATATATATATATATATATATATATATATATAAATCTTCTTTTTCTGCTTATCATTATGCTTGTGTGCGCACCTTTTTCTTCCTATATATTTTTTGATTGTGTTTTTGTAGTCTTTGGTTGTTATCTAACTTGCATTGCATTTTATAATCGATTAGTGTTGATTTGTGGTTGTCTGCTTTTTCAATCTTTGGTATAGTGATAGTGTTTTAGTATAAAGACTTCGGTTTGTATTTGACTTGCATTGCATTCAATTGAAGTCACCACCTCATTGTATGTGAACTAATACACCCTCCGTTCCACAAAAGAGTCCCATTTGCAAAAGTTGTAAACTTTAAGGATATGTTTTTCTTCCATGTTTATTCCCAAGTATAACGAGTGTTTAGTTTAGTAGTAGTGACATGGTAGGGAAATTATGTAGTCCAACTTGAGGACAATATTTTATTTTATACTGCCATCAATAAAAACAGGACTCCTTTTGTGGAGCAAATTTTTTTTTTGGAGCGAATGAGACTCTTTTTGTGGAATGGAGAGAGTAATATACTATGGGCTTCTAGATGTCTTTCTTACATGTCTTGAATGTGTAATATAAAATACTTTAGATGCTTTTGCAAATAATTTTGGTTTATGCTGAAACATGCTCATACAATTGGGTTATCTGAGTACCTCAATCACTGTTAAAATCCTAAAGCTGGTGGAAGGTTGATATTATCCAGCTCCAAGATTACTCATTGATATTTGTTGCCAGTCATCATTTAAATTTTGTTCGCAGTTTCTATGAAATGGTACGAAGTATTAGGAAATAATTCTACTTGTAATTCTCATGGATAATTATGAAAGATAATTTAAATCTAAATAGTGAAAAGGTTGTGGACGAATATCATGTGACAAGGCAAATCTGTCAAAACTTGCATGCTCTTGGGGTATATAACATTTGGTTATAGAGGTAACATGAAATCGTTCAAGGGAGATTGACATCAAAATCACAAGCTTCAACATTTTATCTCTCATGCCACTACAGGTTGTAGTGGCTAGGACAATTACAAAAGGACATGTCACTACAACTTGTAGCGGCTAGGACAACTTCAACATATTAATATTAGAGTAAAATACAGTTACATCCCTTCTAGATAACACTCACCTCCCCTTTAGTTTTTTAAGTAACAGTTAGTACCTTTGCAAGTTTTTAGGATTAACTAAATAGATAGTTACATATTTACCTTTGTATGTTATCAAATTTTAATTCTTAAATAATATATATATATATATATATATATATATACACATATAAGTTTAGTTATCCTTTTTTTAATACAATACATTTTATACATTTTAATTATAATTTTATTTGTAATTAAGACTATCTCATTTAAATTGTTGATAACTTATAAAAAAATAATTTAATTTAATTAACACATTTTAATTTGGACAAGTGATGCAAATATTAAAAAATTTAATTTAAATTATTTATGGAGCTATTCTAATTGGAGTGATTGAGTATGTTGATAGTTTAGTTTTTTGTGTTTAACAACAAAAATTATTATTTGAATTCTTAGTTTCATATTATGATTTTTATATATTAAATTTTCTTGAATATATGTCAAAATTTGGGATGTTTATAATTTTGATTACATTTTTTTATTATACAGTTGACATTGTTTTTGTGTAATGTTGAATAAAAAAATATAATAATATTTATTACTACTTCTATCTTGTAAAAAGATGTTTCTTTTAATATATTTTTCTTTTTTTTGAGTAACAACATTTGTTATTTTTACTGTAAATAATTATGCTCAAGTGTGACTTATGTTTAGTTTAATATATGAGAAAAATAATTAATATAATTTTTAATACTTTTTTTATATGAATAATAAGATTTGTTCTGTAATAATAAGTTTGTTTCACATAAATTTTAATATCTGGAAAAAATAATTATAATTTTATTGTGTTAATTTTTACTTTTTATGGGTATTAAAATTTTACTTTTTAATTATAAAAAAATATATTTGAATATATATCACGTAAAATTTAATCTTTGAGAAATTTAATTAGCAAAAGTTGTATGACTTTATTTTCCTGATAAAATGAATGTGAAACCCCAGATTTTATGAATAAATATTTAATTTTTCTCGAAATAATTTTTTTTATATTAATGTGTGGATTTGATATAATAGTTATGGGTAGTATTTATAAATTTTGCAAAGTATGCAAGTTGTCATATTATATTCAATTGGTCGGAGAATATTCTTTTTGTCGGGAAATATCCGTACGACGGTACAATTATTGGTGGACCCCACAACGGAATTATTGTCGGATTGAGAAAACGACAAAAATACTTTATGAAAATAACGGCGGAAGTTTTACCGTTGATACTGTTGAACTACTCGGTAGTAAAAGTACAGTAATACGTGTGGTTGCATAGTAGCACACGGTATTAATTATTAATGCTTATGTGAGAAGTCACTCAGTTTGATTCCATTATTGTCAGTTAATAATATGAATTATTTAGCGATAATGACGTTTTGTTTTATTCGTATTATTAACGTAATAAAACAGAAACATCTTTTTATATAAAACAGAATACTTTATTAAAGTTATTCTATAAATAGAATATATTATATTTTATTTAAAAGATTTTTCTTTAAATATGGACCATCAGATTAAAGTAATCAATCTGGACCGTTCATGGATTAGTTACTATGCATTCCATTTTCCTATAAATAGAAGCTCATTCCTTCATTATTTCTTACGAATTCACTGAACTCTAGAGAGAGAAACTATAGAGAGAAACTATAGAGAGAGAGAAGAAGAGTATTCTGCTACTTAACTACTTCCTTACTTCAGCTCTTCTTTAAAACGGTAGGGAATATTATTTCTTTTATATTCATGAAGAGAACTTCTGTTATTCCATTTGTTATTATTCTGTTGGAATAACCAGTATACGCGGTCTACCCTATACTTGGTGACATTCTTCTATTATTCTGTTGGAACATCCTGTCTGTGTGTTTTACACCGGACCTGGTTCCGTTTATTATTCTGTTGGAACATCCTGTCTGTGTGTTTTACACCGGACCTGGTTCCGTTTATTATTCTGTTGGAACATCCTGTCTGTGTGTTTTACACCGGACCTGGTTCCGTTTTTATTATTATTCTGTTGGAACATCCTGTCTGTGTGTTTTACACCGGACCTGGTTCCATTATTTATTATTCTGTCGGAATATCCTGTCTGTGCGTTTACGCCGGACCTGGTTCCATTATTTATTATTCTGTTGGAATAACCTGTCTGTGCGGTCTATCGCATGCATGGTGATTTCTTTTGTTATTCCATTCTTTATTATACTCAGTTGGTTAAGTTTTGACTTCTATACTCCATGAAATTTGTGGAATATTCTTGATAGTTGCGTTTCATCCAGTATCTTTTCAAGAAAATATTCTTCTAAGTATTCTTGAATTTTACTCCACAATGCAGTATCATGTTGACAATTTGGACGTTGTTAATTCCTGGATAAATTAATTCTTGAACTTGTTTTATTGAATTCTTATATCATTGTCATCATCCTCATGTTTATAAAATATTGAAAGTCATCTGTGGCATGTAGTGCATAGATGGACTTGGTATGATTATGACCAGGGATTATTCGGTATAATCATGACCGTAATGTTACAAATGATGTGGTAAAAGTCCTCATTGGCCCGTAGTGCATTGATGGACAGTTGTTGGCATGATCATGACCATTAATGAATACACGAATATCCTTGACCGTAGTGCAGGGGTGATTCGATGATGTGGATTATTTTATTAAGCTGAGTCTCAGCGATCGCAGTGTTGAAAAACCTTTTAAATCATAAAAGATAGTAGAGTTTATTTTCTACTTGACTCTTTTAATGGATTGCTTGTTCCGCTGCAGTTAAACTTGATGTCTATTATATTTTATCAGTTTAACATTGTTGAAGGCTAATGATAATTTATTCTGCATTATCTTAGTCATAATATTTCTTACTGGGCTAGTTGAGCTCACCCTTTCTTTCACTGTTCTCTTCAGGAAATGAGAACGTAGCTGGGACAAGTCGGGGTACGGAGTGATGGTCCGAATGATAGTATTAGTTAGTAGTCCTCACTATTCTATGTAATGGTGTGTTAATAAATGTAATGAGGACTCCTTTTGAGTATGAATACTCTCTAGAAGATAATATTTGTATTCAAACTCACAGTTTATGTTTTGTCGTATTGTACACGACAGATGTATTAATCAGTTGTATTTGTATTCTGTACTATGTATCTGACGACCCAAGATGGGTGATGTATACCTAATTTTGGGGGCGTCACAGTTGGTATCAAAGCTTAGGGATATGATCCCTGGCTAGGATGTGAGAATAGAACTAGGAGGGGAGAGACGGGGAATTCCTTCGCTAGTATGACCTACCTAAGTTTATTTGCATGGTATTTAATTGGTCGGTCATAACATAAGGATAATATATGACATATCAATTAATTTTTATTTTGTGGCAGTATCTGAAAATGGCATCCGAGAATGTTGAGAATAGCAATGGAGCACAGACGACTGTTGATTCACCACACATCAATAATCATGATAATGTGCATCAGGAAGGTGTCAATCCTCATGCAAACAACAACACTGACCAAATGATGAATGATCAAATGTTCAGAGGCTTTATGCAATTCATGCAACAACAGGTGAAAGCGGCTCCTGTCCACAACGTAGGTGGAAATACTGGAAACTCTCAGGCGGTCACCGCTAAACAGTTTAAGGAGCTGGGACCACCGGAGTTTAAGGGAGAACCCAAACCACTTGTAGCTGAAACATGGATAAAGCAGATCACCAAGATATTTGATGTCTTGGGTTGCTCCGAGGAGCAAAAGGTTCCCTTTGCCGCCTTTATGTTGCGAGGAGAGGCAGATTACTGGTGGGAATCGATAAAGCGTACTCAACCTGCCGCACTGAAGATGTCTTGGGAGAAGTTCCAAGATCTGTTTAACGACAAATACTTTCCCGAGAGTATTCGTCACATGAAGGAGGTGGAGTTCATCAAATTGGAGCAGAATAATATGACCGTGTCGCAGTACGAGGCAAAATTTGCGGAGTTATCCCGGTTTGCGTCCCACCTGGTGGATAATGAAGAAAGAATGACGCGGATGTTTTTAAGAGGTTTGAAGCCGGAGATACGTCAACATCTTGTTTCTCATAAACTGTGTTTGTATTCAGATGTTGTAAATAGGGCTCAGTTGGTGGAGCGCGATAACGAGATAACGCAACCAAAAGAGAGCAGCCGGCAAAATGATAATACCAGTGAGAGCAGTCATCGAAGCGGTGACAACAAGCGTGGAGAGAATCAACAGGCCAGAAATGGTAATCACTTCGGTGGTAATCAGGGCCAAAACAATAAGAATGAACATTTTAAGAAGAGGAGATTCAACAATGATGGAAAGATGTCAGCACCAGCACCTGTCGTTAAGGAAGGAGAACGATCACCTATCATATGTTTCAAACGCGGAGGGGAGGGGCACATCAGTCCAAACTGCGCGATGCCGTCCAAAGCATGTTATAATTGTGGAAGAGAAGGTCATTTAGCCCGATTTTGTCGTTCACCGAAGACAAGTTCAGATAGGATGGAGGCACCAAAGACCGTCCCAGAAAAGCCAAAGCCAGTAGTTTAAGAGAGAGTATTTTTTTTTCGTGACGAGGAACCTGAATAAAATTATCACGGGTATGTTAGTCATAAACTCTTGCGAAGTCTATACCGTGTTAGATACCGGTTCTACTCACTCTTTTATTTTACCTAGTTGTGTTAAATGTTTGAAGTTAACTCCGGAGAACTTAGACTTTGATATGTCTGTTTAAACTCAGTTGGGAGAAACCTTCGTTACCTCTACTATTTATAAATCTTGTTCAAATCAACACTTTCACGTTACCTGTCGATCTTATCTCTTTGAAAATACTTGCCTTTGATGTGATTTTTTGAAACGATTGGTTCACTACACATCATGCTTCTCGTAAGGTTGTTAGCTTTCATATTCCTAACCAACCTGTTATGCAAATTCAAAGTAACCAAACCACTAAAGTCAATCATTGTCATATCAAGCCATAAGTAAAAATCCCCGTTCCTTTCGCTGTTGACTTCCTGGTGTGGAATGCACCGAAGCTAGACTTTCCGTAGGAGACGTTGTAAATGGTGATGGCAAGTTGATAGGTATCAATGTGACGTGTTATCCAAGTCTTGGATGAGGGTCACAGTTTTGAACGATATTTCTATTGTTAATAAATTTCTTGACGTATTCTTGAAGACTTCTTAGCCTACCCCAGAGCGTAAAATTGAATTTTGTATTGACCCCAGTACAAAACCTATTTCTTAAACCCTCAAATATTTCTTCAACTAAAACGAACGTATTATGCGCCAAAGACGTTGGCTCGAGCTGTTGAAGATTACGATCGTACCATTCAATAACATCGTGGAAAAGTGAACGTGGTAGCTGACGCGTTGTGTAGAAGATCGTATACGGTTACAAGTGTGAATATTCGAACCCACGTGAAGATAACGAATATACGATTAAAATCGACTTTAATCGATAAAGTTAAAGCCGCTCAAGCTACATATTAAGAGCTGATAAATGTGAAGAAGAAGGTTCAAGAGGGCGTTATTCTAGAAGCAAGAATCGACGAAGAGAGGAAATCTCAACTCTCGATTTAATTGGCCCATTTGAAATCCTCGATGAAGTAGGAACTGTGGCCTATAGACTCGTTTTACCGCCAAGTATGTTGCGTGTTCAGAACATTTTTTTTACGTATCGATGTTACGTAAATATGTGGACGACCCGAACCGCATTATTAATTTAAAACCGGACGAAATAGCGAAAGATTTAACGTATGAGGAGATACGTGTTAACATCTTGGATAAGAAGGATCATATTCGATGCTTAAAGGTTATACCTCAAGAGTTAGAATTTGAAGTGAAGTCAAGGTATCCTCACATGTTCGGCATACCAAGTACGTACGTAAATTTCGAGGGCGAAATTCTATAAGGAGGGGAGATTGTGAAACCCCAGATTTTATGAATAAATATTTAATTTTTCTCGAAATAATTTTTTTTATATTAATGTGTGGATTTGATATAATAGTTATGGGTAGTATTTATAAATTTTGCAAAGTATGCAAGTTGTCATATTATATTCAATTGGTCGGAGAATATTCTTTTTGTCGGGAAATATCCGTACGACGGTACAATTATTGGTGGACCCCACAACGGAATTATTGTCGGATTGAGAAAACGACAAAAATACTTTATGAAAATAACGGCGGAAGTTTTACCGTTGATACTGTTGAACTACTCGGTAGTAAAAGTACAGTAATACGTGTGGTTGCATAGTAGCACACGGTATTAATTATTAATGCTTATGTGAGAAGTCACTCAGTTTGATTCCATTATTGTCAGTTAATAATATGAATTATTTAGCGATAATGACGTTTTGTTTTATTCGTATTATTAACGTAATAAAACAGAAACATCTTTTTATATAAAACAGAATACTTTATTAAAGTTATTCTATAAATAGAATATATTATATTTTATTTAAAAGATTTTTCTTTAAATATGGACCATCAGATTAAAGTAATCAATCTGGACCGTTCATGGATTAGTTACTATGCATTCCATTTTCCTATAAATAGAAGCTCATTCCTTCATTATTTCTTACGAATTCACTGAACTCTAGAGAGAGAAACTATAGAGAGAAACTATAGAGAGAGAGAAGAAGAGTATTCTGCTACTTAACTACTTCCTTACTTCAGCTCTTCTTTAAAACGGTAGGGAATATTATTTCTTTTATATTCATGAAGAGAACTTCTGTTATTCCATTTGTTATTATTCTGTTGGAATAACCAGTATACGCGGTCTACCCTATACTTGGTGACATTCTTCTATTATTCTGTTGGAACATCCTGTCTGTGTGTTTTACACCGGACCTGGTTCCGTTTATTATTCTGTTGGAACATCCTGTCTGTGTGTTTTACACCGGACCTGGTTCCGTTTATTATTCTGTTGGAACATCCTGTCTGTGTGTTTTACACCGGACCTGGTTCCGTTTTTATTATTATTCTGTTGGAACATCCTGTCTGTGTGTTTTACACCGGACCTGGTTCCATTATTTATTATTCTGTCGGAATATCCTGTCTGTGCGTTTACGCCGGACCTGGTTCCATTATTTATTATTCTGTTGGAATAACCTGTCTGTGCGGTCTATCGCATGCATGGTGATTTCTTTTGTTATTCCATTCTTTATTATACTCAGTTGGTTAAGTTTTGACTTCTATACTCCATGAAATTTGTGGAATATTCTTGATAGTTGCGTTTCATCCAGTATCTTTTCAAGAAAATATTCTTCTAAGTATTCTTGAATTTTACTCCACAATGCAGTATCATGTTGACAATTTGGACGTTGTTAATTCCTGGATAAATTAATTCTTGAACTTGTTTTATTGAATTCTTATATCATTGTCATCATCCTCATGTTTATAAAATATTGAAAGTCATCTGTGGCATGTAGTGCATAGATGGACTTGGTATGATTATGACCAGGGATTATTCGGTATAATCATGACCGTAATGTTACAAATGATGTGGTAAAAGTCCTCATTGGCCCGTAGTGCATTGATGGACAGTTGTTGGCATGATCATGACCATTAATGAATACACGAATATCCTTGACCGTAGTGCAGGGGTGATTCGATGATGTGGATTATTTTATTAAGCTGAGTCTCAGCGATCGCAGTGTTGAAAAACCTTTTAAATCATAAAAGATAGTAGAGTTTATTTTCTACTTGACTCTTTTAATGGATTGCTTGTTCCGCTGCAGTTAAACTTGATGTCTATTATATTTTATCAGTTTAACATTGTTGAAGGCTAATGATAATTTATTCTGCATTATCTTAGTCATAATATTTCTTACTGGGCTAGTTGAGCTCACCCTTTCTTTCACTGTTCTCTTCAGGAAATGAGAACGTAGCTGGGACAAGTCGGGGTACGGAGTGATGGTCCGAATGATAGTATTAGTTAGTAGTCCTCACTATTCTATGTAATGGTGTGTTAATAAATGTAATGAGGACTCCTTTTGAGTATGAATACTCTCTAGAAGATAATATTTGTATTCAAACTCACAGTTTATGTTTTGTCGTATTGTACACGACAGATGTATTAATCAGTTGTATTTGTATTCTGTACTATGTATCTGACGACCCAAGATGGGTGATGTATACCTAATTTTGGGGGCGTCACAATGAATATTTATTATTTTTTGACATTTATATTATTTATTACACAAGTTCATAATTTAATTAATTAGATCAAGTTAAGTACAAATTATAATATACAAATTTATATTTAATAGATAAATTAAACACTATAACTTGAAGGGTGTATTAGACATTATATTAAAAATATTTTTGAATATTAGTTGTTCAACCACACTAGAGGTAGTGTTACATATATTGTAGACTAGAGGGGTACTGACTGTTACTTGAAAAACTAAATGGTGTTGAGTGTTATTATGATTATGTAAAGGGGGTGTCAGTGTATTTTACTCTTAATATTAATATTTTGTAATATTATTAATACTAATATTAATATTTTGTACTATTAGTATTAAAAATATTTATATTAATACTAATAACTAATATGAATATTAATACTAATATTACTATTACTATTATTATTAATAATATTAATATTAATAATATTACCAACTAATATTAATCGAACTATGTAGTTCCAATAATTTACTTCCTCCGTACCTAATTTACTCATGTATTACGTTCTATTAGGTACGGAGGGAGTAAATTATTGGAACTACATGGTTGAATTAATATTAGTTAATAATATTATTAATATTAATATTATATTAGTTATAATAGGAAAATCAGTATTAATATTCATATTAGTTATTACTATTATTACTATTAATATTATTAATACTAATATTACAAAATATTAATATTAGTATTAATAATATTACAAAATATTATTAATATAAATATTATTAATACTAATATTACAAAATATTAATATTAGCATTAGTAATATTACAAAATATTAATATTAACATTAGTAATATTACAAAATATTAATATTAATATGTTAAAGTTATCCTAGCCACTACAAGTTGTAGTGGCATGTCTCTTTTTAATTGTCCTAGCTACTACAACTTGTAGTGGCATGTTCGTTTTTTTTGGATTGCTAGACTAGTTCTCTAGCAACCGGTTGCCATGGATGCATACCCTATATATATATATATATATATATATATATATATATATTATATAGATGGATATATATATATTTATACATGTGTGCGCTAAACAAGGTACTTCTTACCATTTAAAATAAATTCTGGGTTTGCACTGCCTCTGTAGAATGTAGAAACTTCACTAAGATTGTTTCAAGTTACAAAGAAATTTCATTTCTGCATTCTTTATCATTATCATTATCATGAATTTATTGTCTGGGTATTATTGCCTTTTTATTTTTTCTTTTGTATCCTGGTTCATGCTCTCCTTTAGTGGAATGCTTTATTTATATTTGCTACTAGATTTTCTTCTGCTTCTGAATCAGAATGCATACTGGTAGTTTGTTATCATATCTTTAGCATCACACTTCATGTATATACTTCCTTGGTCTAATGTATTGGTTTGTTTTCATAGCCTGTTTGCTATGTATTTAGATCTGGCGTACTCAGTTTCTTAAATTGATGTGCAGTCACTGCTTTGTTTATTTGAAGCAATATTCTGGCCTTGGCCTTATGTTCTAGATTTTAACATCTACAACTTACCTTGGATTGCAGAGTTCAGGTTTCTGAAAAGATTAATACTTGTCCATGGACGATACTCTTATAATCGTACAGCATTTCTGTCCCAATATTCTTTCTACAAATCCCTTCTGATATGTTTTATCCAGATCTTGTGAGTTTTCGTCGATTTTATTCCTTCTCTATTATTTTTTTGTTGTTGCTAGTTTAAGACAGAATTTAAACTAACACACACTTCTCTATTATTTATGTATCTTATGTTTCGTTTCTTAATTCGTTGCAATATACCAGTGGACTTAATTTTTGTTTTATTATTTTCTTCAAATGTACTAACATTATACATGTTCGTTTTGTTTTCTTAATTGGTTGCAATATAGCAATGGACTGAATTTTTGTTTTATTATTTTCTTCAAATGTACTAACATTAGACATGTTCAGTTTCTCTTTTATTTCAGGTATATCTGGAACTAGCCTTTTCAATTCTGTCAGCTTGATGGCTTATAATGTTTTCTACACCAGCATTCCTGTTCTAGTCAGTGTCCTTGACAAAGATCTTAGTGAAAGAACTGTGATGCAACATCCTCAAATATTATTTTACTGCCAAGCTGGAAGGTTTGGTTTTTAATCCTCTTTCCCAATGTTCTAAAAGGCGCTAGGCGGGAGGCGGACAGCCGGGGAAGCTAGAGCCTAGGGGTCTTAGGCGAGATTTTTTATTTTAAGCCAATTTTAATATTTTATCTTACATTTATCCAAACAAAACAATAATATGAAACAAAACAATCTATAATAAAGATAATAAAGGCATTTGCTTAAAGTTCAAACACATATCCATATTGTCAATGTCAAAGTTCAAACAGAAACATGCAATTGTTCAAGTTCAAACATATCTTTAACGTATTAGTTTTATTCATAAACAAGATTGCTATTAAATAATAAAATTTAAAATTTCAAGAATTCAATTCAATATTAAAACTTAAGAAACTAAACATAAATTTAAATTTTATTGAATTAAACTAAATATTACAAATGTATCATCATTTATATAATTTGAAGTTGGTACAAGTTCAAAAAATTACAATTATAATAAAATTATCCATTTTGACCTTTATATTGTTCACTTATTGTTGTGATTTGATATGCTACAACATGCATTATGAATATGGTAAATCATTAGAAAAATAAATATATCAAGATTTGGTTTGGGTAATTATTAAATAAATAAAACATCTCCGCCTAGACTCCTCCTAATTTCTTGCAGGGATTTTTTTGCCGCCTTGAGTCTAGGTGAGACGCCAGGGAGGCCTAGCGCCTAGGCGGAGCCTAGGCAGGGATTTTTAGAACACTGCTCTTTTCCAACATTATTGATCACTTTTGTGGAGTAGATCAAAATTTCCTTTTTCATTTTAAATTTAAGAGAGAGGTCATATTTGTTGGTAAGGGACTGGGTCATTTGTTGCACTTTTTTAAGTGCTCTTTTTTTTTATTAGTCTACTAAGGGTGGACTTCTTGTTCCCCCATTTATTGTATCCTTTCTTTTTTATTAATAAATTCTGTTATAAAAAAATAAAAAATAAATTTGCTGCACAAACTTATATGCTTCCTGCTGATTGTTCAACTAAATTGGAGATTATATGAATCAGGCTTCTTAATCCAAGTACTTTTGCCGGATGGTTTGGACGATCGCTCTTCCATGTGAGTGCTGTATATCTTCCATTATGCTGAGGTCTGGTTTATGTATTTGAGAAGTCTTTAAAAGTCCTTGAGGAAATGAAATTACTTCTGTTACATTGAGATTGGAATTGAAGCTTATGAAAATTTCTGAATTTCATTATTGAGCCAAAAAGTTAAGGAACTCATTGATATTAGTAAATTACATCTTTAAAGTCTCCAGGTTCATTCGTGAGAGAGGTCGCGGGCGCGGTTAAGGACCTTCGACCTACCTGATGGATCTAATAGAGTGGTCTCTAAGCACCTCTCCCTAGTTCCCATCCCTTTTTCAATGAGCACTCAGAAGGAAATATCTGGAGACCTATAAAACGTTTTTGATTCTTTCCGATCCGAAAATGTTTATTTGGATAAAGTCCTAGGGAGCTAAGTGATACATCATATGGGCGGTGGGAGCTTCCTCTGGAATCCTGCACTGTCCGGGATTGATCTTGAACGGGGGACCCACTCTGCCCTGACAAGGACCCTGGAGATTTAGATGTGGAAATTGTATTACGCTAGTCCCACATCAAAATATGTGGGATTTACCGGACCACATATAAAGTTTTAACTGCACTAAATTTGGCATTCCTTTTGGGTGGGATTGTGGTGGGCCAATTTGACCGATGTGCTCTTGAGAAAATGGATCAAGTCTTAATCTGAACTCGGGTCATTACACCCACAACTTGAAAATTTATTTATGAGATGAAGATTCTGTTTAACCTTCCAAGTAAATCAACCCTGCTAAAGTATAAGATGAAAATCCAACTATCTTGCAGAATAGTTTGTCAAAGAATCAAGTTGTACCGAGTTGGAACTAGATTGCGAAGCCTTAATAGATCAATTCAAGTACTTCGAAATATGGTAGGATGTACAACATCAGATATTTTTTGTTTATCTTCTTATAATAGCATTTGGTTAGGGGTCCTGTTTCCATGTGAGTTGTCAATTGCTGCAAGTTTGAAATATGGCGTTTGGACATTGCGAACATTTTAATTGTGTTCAGTTACTTTAGTTGTTTCTTGTGCCTTTGCTTAAGAGTCGCAAATAAATAAATAAATCAGGATTCCTGTTTAGCTCACTATTCTATTTATAGCCCTCTATGCTGCAGCATACACGTCTAACAAACAAAAGCAATTTTTGATCTTATGAGTTGATTTTCTTTGTTTACTTAATTGTCTCTCTTACTGCTTCTATAGTTCAAGTTTCTAATACTTAAAAAGAGATTTCAGGCAATTGTCGTCTTCGTAATCACTATACATTCTTATGCCTTTGAGAAAAGTGAGATGGAGGAGGTCGCAATGGTGGCACTCTCTGGCTGTATTTGGTTGCAGGCTTTTGTTGTGGCATTAGAGACCAAGTAAGCTACCATCTTCATTTTGATCATTTTGACTCTCTTGTTGTCCATCTTGATCAGCTACATGCAATCGGGTTTCATTATTTTTTCAAAAACTAAAACGAGGGGAAAGTCAAGTGGATCTTTTCCCCTTTCTCTTCAAGATGGCAAGAATTATGTGGCTATTCATGTGATAGTCATGCCAGTTCACCTCTATTTATAAGACACTATTTTATGAGTTTCCTCGTATTTATGTGGATTGAAATTGCTTCTGTTGTAACCACAAGTTTCTGTTTGATGACGTAGTTCCTTCACAATATTGCAACATCTTGCCATATGGGGGAACTTGGTTGGATTTTACGTCATCAACTGGATCGTCAGTGCTCTGCCATCATCAGGGATGTACACAATCATGTTCCGCCTGTGTAGACAACCATCTTACTGGATTACTATGTTTGTGAGTTTTCCTAACCAAATCATGCTTCCATGCATTTCTGGGTGCACTTTTCTCTAAGCAACACCTATGGCTTCTCAAGTTACTATTTACGGCCTACTACATACATTTATCTACAAAATTAGGAAAATTTGAGTAAAATGATTTCTTTTAAAAGAGGTGGCTCCCATCTTTGATAGCATGCCTCAACTATAGTGGGATATATGATTAGTCTGTCCTTATGACTCACCTGTCTGGTTTGAAAGAATTCCTGAAGTACTAATTCTATGTGCGGTAACAGTTGTGCACTAACAAAGAGAAGATGGCATGTGGGTTTTACTATTTGAATTAGTGACGAGGGTTCTGAATTGGACCCACTTACTGTTTTCTTTCTGTTAGTGCACAACTCTTAAGTGCACAGTTAATGTACATAGAATTACTCTTCCAGAAAGTGTCATGATGTGTAGTAGTTTGCCCTAACAAACCATAAGAAAACAGTGGAGAACAGCTGACCCCTTGATTTGTTTGGTGAAATGTATGCTAACAAGAAACTGTAATGCTATTTCAGCTCATTGTTGCTGCAGGGATGGGTCCAGTGCTAGCGCTGAAGTACTTCAGATTTACATACAGTTCAAGTAAAATTAACATACTCCAACAAGCAGAACGTTTGGGAGGGCCCATCTTGTCACTGGGAAATATAGAGCCACAGCAAAGATCTCTAGAGAAAGAAGTTTCTGCATTGTCAATTTCTCCACCCAAGAACAGAAGTCCTGTGTATGAACCTCTTCTTTCGGATTCTCCAAATGCCACGAGACGGTCTTTTGGGCCTGGGCTGCAGACCAGATATTCGTACAAGAAATTGTAAGGACAACAAAAACTTAAAAAGTTACCAGGCAACAAAAACCAAACAAAGAGGAACTCAGTGCAAAGAGTACAGACAATGCAGTATATACCACACCTTTAGGCTGCCATTTTTCCCCATTTATTCAAAATGAACGAGTTACTGCTAGTATACCACATGAAAGAAAGGCATTACAGCAGTAAAGTTTTGTAAATTGTTTGTTGTAGCATCTTCTGGAATGTAAATCGAATTGGAAAACTCGCAAGGATCTATTTATAGCTATTTCATATGGCTGCTCAAATGAGCTTTTTCTATGATCCATTGATTATAACAAAATTATTGCAGTTTATTTCAGCAAACTGCATAAACAAAAAGAACAAACAGGGCCATTGTCTGAATTATTTTGAAACAAGTTGAGGGTTGAAGCGTCAAGACCACATTAGCATTAACAATAAATTCCTAATGATTTAGCAACTTTAGTCGGCAAGTTTTATTTAATACACTATCGAACTTTTAATTTTTTAAATTATCTCATTGAACTAATTATTATTTTTAAATTGAGTCATTCTGTTAAATCCGGCTCACGGCTGTTAAATACTTCCAGCTATCTATTATCCACTTCCCTCCCCCAGAATCAAACAATCCCAAATCTGAAACCTGACAACAACAGTATCCAGATCAGAACAATCAAAAAGTATAAACAAGTCATAAGGCCCATTCGACAATTACTAAACCCTGATTTATTAACAAGATGAACAAAATGCACATATAAACCAATAATTCTGGCAAAAAGGAAACCCCAAATCCAATTACACAAGGGGGTACGACAATTCGACGACCCCAAAACCATAGATTTTGGCCGAACAATATAGAAGCAATCGAAACGACCACCACCAGAGCAGCAGCACAATTTCAAAAATATCACTGGACGTCAGAAGAAACCCAACTAATGAAGCACTTAATTGACCAAACAAAACCCATATCTGAAATGAGGAAGAACCCCTACATAACAGATTGAGTATTAAAAAACACCAATCAAACGAAATAATACCCAATTTGTACTAATGCAAACCACAGATTAGCAATCTAATAACAACAAATCAGAATGGGATATCAAAAATGAGAACAAATCCATGCAATTAAATCAAAACAATATATAAGCAAGCATGAAAATAAAAACGCAATATTTCGAAGATAATCCATCATGAAAGCGTGGAAAATCAGATAAATTGAGGCAGCGCCACAACAAAGAATCAACCAATCACTTCTTCAAAAGTTCCCACGAACAGCCCATGCCAAACCCAACAAACAACTAGATTAGATCCATTCTCTTAAGGTTTCGATCACCAAGAATAAAGCTCCTCTACTCCCATAGCCTAAGTCACCAGACTGTGCCTAAAAGGCTAGAAAAGATGCTTTCGAGTTAAGTCACGTCGGGCCATGTTATTTTCTTGTTTTTTTTCACGTCCATGTCCGATAATGAGTTAACAGAAGGACTCAATTTAAAAATAATAAATAATTTGAAAAATTAAAAATTTAATAATGTATTAAATAAAACGTGTCAATTACAGTGATTAAATCATTAGTTTTATTAAATTAAATAATAGAAATACAATTAAAAGATGTAAATTCTGTTTGTTAATAAGTTGTTTTTTGGATTCCACCTAATTTCCTGTTGATCAGTATTCCCTAAATTTTCAAAATTAAAATATCTCTATATTGATTTATAATATTATAAGTTCTCTAAAAAGTAAATAAATAAATAAATAAAACTTTTTTTCACTTGAGTTAGTAGGCATTATTGCGGGGAAGTGGGGAACCAACACAAACCGAAGAAGGAAAGATATTTTGTATTAGGAAAGACTGAAATTGGGTTGAAGAATTGAGATATTTTGCTGTTAGTGATTGAACTGTTTAGGAAGTTGGGATGGGGAACCAGTGGTTGAGAGGTGATGGCTCCGATATATCCTATTCCAACTGGGTTTTCTTCTCCCAACTCTCTCTCTTATCTGACCATTTGATGGCCACTTTTCCTCTGCTTTCTAGGGTTCAATATACCAATTGGCATGGGTTTTAGGCTCAATTTGAAATGGGTTTTCTCTGTTCAATCCCCTTCCTTAACCAACTCAGCAACCTGGCCCTCTTCTTATTCATGTGAGTCAATCATCCCCAGAATTCATCTCTCTGTCTCTCTCACACACACATATAAGACTGTACTGCAGTTTCTAATTTGGTTGATATGCAAAGATGAAAATGTTATAGTAATATTATTATTAGTTGGGTTATGTTTAATATTTCTTTTATTTATTGATATTGTAGAATTTAATTTATTTATAATAGGTTTGTTCCACATGAATGTTTAATGTGTTCAGGATCTTCAGATAGCGATTCAGTTAATAGTTAAGTTGCTAAGATTGAATTCATCTGGTGCTTGATTTTGTAAATATATAGACGAGTAGGAAACACCAAATACATTCATATGGGTCTGTTGAACATTTATTTGTCCGACACTGGTGCCTGAGAATTGTAAATATGTATCCCCTATCAAGGCTTATAAACCTTATTTGTTCTCACTTGTGAAGTTGCATATCCATTACTAATATGTCAAGGTGCACAAAGCATGTCTTATTTTGGTTAGCACCTCACCCAGGTTGCCGAGGTATAAATATTGTGAGCTTTGTAAGCAGTACCCAAAATAATAATCTCTTTGGTAATTCATCGACTTAATATTCATATTCTAAATGGAGTCAATATTTCAAACTGTGATGTCTTCAAGTTCCTTTAATAACATAAATGGTCAAAATCTTTCAATTTTCTGTCTTTTACTTCATTTTGTTGGTATATTCAACAACTGAATAGAAAACCCAATGTATGATCCTGATGTATTTAGTAATTACCTTATCTCATGTCTGTTCAATGTACCGGTTATGTCCTATTAACTACCTTGATTTGTATTGATGCAGTTAGAGGCATGGAGGGTTCCTATGACTCAGCACGGATATCTTTTTCGTCTATTATTTCTGGAGAGAGTGAGGCTTTGTACAATGATCCTCTGAGGGCACATATTTGTTCATCTGCTGTGCAGACCTTATCTAATGATTACACAGAAACAGAACAAATAAAGGTTCCCTTATGTTTACGCTGCAGCTGAGAAGTTGTCAATATTCGTACAAGTCCACCTATTTTCATTGCATGTTATCTGGTTTGTGATATTTAAGTTCTGATCACTCAGGTAAATGTTCACAAGAGGTCCTGTGGTGGCATATATAATCTCATCAATGACAATATCCAAATGCCCGCCAGAGAAGATCAATCGACTTTCCTAACAAGCTTACAGGCTAGCAAAACATCACATTTCAGGGTATTGATGAATAATCTTAATATGTTGGAGAAGACATTTGCTGATTCTGACATGGTAAGGTTGGAAAGAGATATTCTGGTGCAATTAGAAAGGCTTGGAGCTCTAAATCTATTCCATGCCTCTCTATCCAGGAACAGATCCCCAACTTTAGTTGACTTGTCTGACACGTCAACTGAGTCTATTGAAGAGCTTCATATGAATAAGCATGTGGATGAGAGCATGGCTGAGATTGTTGTTCATTCTGGAAAGAAGGAAAAAAGAAAAGCAAAACGTGTGAGAGCATCAGAGAAGCTCTCAATAACTAATCATGAGGATCCTCAACAACAATTGTCTTCTTCAAGAAGATCATTAAAATATAGTGGTAGGAAACCTAAAATCACTAGGAATGAAGCTGAGATGTCAAGAGGCATTCAGGTACATTCACATCTCTTACTGCTCCATGCTTCATGAATCTCTTACACTTGCGTATAATTACAGTTGCTTGCAAAGTTGGAAAGAATCAGAATGATATTGGAAGAAGAAACTGGGCAAGCAGCTAGCTTAGGTAGCTGGGCAGAAGCTGCTGGAGTCGACAAGAAGACTTTGCAGCAGAATTTATACTTTGGTTGGTATTGTAGGGACGAGCTCTTGAGAAGTACACGATCCTTAATAATGTACCTTGCCAGAAACTACAGGAGTGTCGGAGTGGCCTTTGATGATTTGATTCAGGTTGGACAACCACATTCCTAAACATTAATCTGTATAGTTTTTATAATTTTTTAAGATTCATTTAGTGTAACAATGTTCGCATAGTCATACATATCAGCATGGTTGAATACACTTTTCTCCACCCTACTTGACCTCTCTTTACAAATGCTTCATTGTACTGAAATTTTTTTCATTTGACTCACTGAACTACAATTTTTTTACGAACCGTTACAAATTCTGTTAAATCGTTTGACTTTTAACGGATTGAGTACACATGGCAGATAAAATTTGATTATGTCATATATATATGTCCACGTGACATGTCATGGTGAAAAAAATAAATAAAATACCCAAAAGCCAACAATTAAGACAAGTTAAGCAAATAAAACAATAAAAAAAATAACGAAATAAAATCTTTTAACTTCACAATTATAAAATAGAAAAAATTAATAACTTAAATATGATATATATATATATATATATATATATATATATATATATTGCTAAAAAATTAATTTAAAAAAATTAATATAATAATAATAATCCCTCAATTTCAAAATATTAGATAATTTTATATTTTTAAAGTGAACCTAAAATATTTAAAACTTTAGAGTAACTTATTATTTTATAACAATTTTATTTCTTATAGAAGTCCTAAATTATATGTAATTGGCAAGTTAAGTTGTGAAATTATTAACTATTAAAAATAATTAATAGTTAATGTTAGAGAACCAAAATTCTTTTTATGGTCTTACAAACTTTAATGTTAATTTATTATTCTACAATAATTTTATTCTATAGTTCTTTAATTACTTAGTTATACAATAAATTTTAACTTTAAAAACATGTTTAGAATTTTATTTTACTCAACTTTAGACTCTAAATAACTAAATATTAAAAATATAGGAAAAATATTATGAATTATAACAATTAATATAAGAGACATTTATTTAATTAATGTAAAAAATAATTATTACTTTTATTTTGTGATTAAAATTTAGTTAATTTTTAGAGGTAAAAGTCATAATGGTAACTTATTATTCTACAACAACTTTATTCCTAAATAACTATATATTAAAAATATAGAAAAAATATTATGAGAAAATTATAATTAATATTAAAAGTGTAATATATATTACAAAATATATTAATGATTAAACTTTAATTACTAATTTTATTTCAGTGCTCGGGAGCCAAAACGAACACGCCTGCTACCTACGGTACTGGACCCTCGACCAAGCATTCAACCTTTGTCGAATTGGAACAAATACCACTGCTCTAGATAGGATATATTTAGTTAATCAATGTTAGAAAAAAAATCTCACTTATATATAGTTATTAAAATTTAAGTTACCATTAAAAACCAAAAACCATGATGGTAACTTATTAATTTACAACAATTTTATGTCATAGAATTCCTTAAACATCAAGTTTAGGTTTTTAGGTTTCACTCATTTTTTAACTCTAAATAACTATGTATAAATTCGAAAGATTGAAAATAAAAACTAAATATTAAATTTAAAAACTATATAAACTGAATATTAAATTAAAAAAAAAACATATTACTAACATCAATTGCAAGTCTTTGATAATTGGTTGTTTGAGCAAAATTTACAGTCATTCTATAATAAGTTAAATTAAAATTCAAAAAAATAATTTATAATCATTATATATATATATAGAGAGAGAGAGAGTGAATAAATAAGGAATTAAAAATAAACCCGTGGCGCTTAGCTAGTTTTGCAGAAAAAGGCATTATCTATAATAAGTGCTGCAGAAAAGGAAGTCAACTGAATGTCTCTCCCAAATCTCACTCATGCAACGGTATTGATACTGGCTTAAAATATAAAGTCCGTGTTCTCACCAATTCTACAGGCGGGTAGCTTTGGCGTCTTGCAAGGTGTAGAAAGGTTTGACCACACTAGGGGATATAAATTCTCAACCTACATCCAGTACTGGATAAGGAAATCAATGTTGATGCTGGTGGAGCGGAATGCTAGAGGGGTTCGGATTCCTGTAAGCATTTTTTTTCTTTTATCACATAATTTCTTCAGTTAAAATTTATCTTGCTAATACTCTATATGGATTTTCTGTAGTTCGCATTAAGCAAGGCCATTAATAAGATACAGAAAGCTAGGAAGACCTTAGGTAATAGCCTTGGGAAATACCCAGATGATGATGAAATCGCAAAGTTCACAGGTCTATCCTTGGCTAAAATTGCATCAGCTGGCAAATGCCCGAGAGTCGTTGGTTCCCTTGATCAGAAAATTGGGGATTTTACCAGTGCAAAGTTTTTGGTACGACTATTCTTCTATATCATCTAGAAATTTGTGCACTTGTCTTGCGTATGACACAAATTATAATGTCTTTCACATTAACTTTGATCTTTCCCTTCCCCCTACTTTCCAATGTTTGTTCTGTCAAATCTATGCATTTCTAATTTAATGGAAATGCATTTCGCAGGCAACATGATATCACCTATTTTGGGAATGATCTTCCATGTTTACCGTGTTTTTGTCGTGATTATGCTCTTATACTAGTTTTGGCACTTATGACACAGGAGCTTACACCAGATACATCAATAAAGAATCCTGAAGAAACGGTCATTAGGCAGCACATGATAAAAGACCTGAATAATCTTCTGAATGACTTGGATCCCAAAGAAAGGCAAGTTTTGCTCCTAAGATTTGGGCTTCGTGACCATCAGTGCAAGTCACTACAGGAGATTGGGAGGCTTTTCTGTGTGAGCAAAGAGTGGATAAGAAAGATAGAGAGGACAGCACTAACAAAACTAAGAGATAGAGAAACCACCCTCCACAGCTTAAACCGTTATTTGAATATGTAGTTCCATATAATCAGTAAGCCAATGTTCTTTGTAAAATGTATGCCCTGTTTGTATATCCTGGCAGAGAAATCAGCATCAGAAATACCGATAATGTTTTCATCTCAAAAATAGATATTCAACTACCCCGCGTTGATGATAGTTAATTCTATAGTTATGTATTGGAACTTTGAAATTAATGTCATCCGAGTTTGTGAAGTTGCAGAATGGTGTTTGTTCTTCCTCTTTCCTGCTTGTTATTTCTGTTTCTAGGTTTGTAAAGCCAGCGAGCTTTGATGCGGTTTAATGGGAGAATTTTGAAGACTCAAAATTTGGTCTTGGATTATAAGATGGCTCAGTTGTGAACCCCCTAATCTCTGTCTATTACCCTTTTAAAATCCAATACAACTTTTATATTGATGATCTAAAGGTATGCTTGTATTTCAACAAAGTGGATGACAAAAACACAGAACGAAGTAATAAAACTTCAACAGGCTTTTACTTTAGGCTTTAGCCAACATAACATTCTTGCACATCTTAAACAAAAATACACACCCCAGCCACCCCACTATATATTTCTAGGGCAATGACAAAGCAACACTGTTGTTGGATTGCTATTTAAATCAATTCAATAATTTCTTTTCTCCAGAATCACCATACACCCTAATGTCAAATTGCTTGGCAACTGCATCAAGGTCTGTTACCTAGTTGAGCCGTCGCATCTTCTGTTCCGGAATAAGGATAATAAATGAGAAATAAGTATTTAATTTGTAGATGATGTCTATAGCTATTTTAATTAAAAATTTGAGTGTGTTACAATGTTTTCTCGCAGGAAGTGAATTTCATAGCCACAGCTTGAGTTTTGCATTTGTGGATAGGTTCCCAATTGTGTATTGGTCATCTATTGAGATTTAATCATCTAAAGAAATGTGGATTTCGAGGCATATATATTATGCATACAAGTGATATAGCTAGACAAATTAAATTGTGTATTGGTCCATAGAGATCTGAAGAAACGAGGATTTCAAGGCATTATGCATGCATATGAGAGAGATGCAAATTGATCTCACCTGATCATTGCACCTACGAGAAATTAATGGATACATAACCAAAGAAGTTGTGAACCATGCAACTGCGAGTGATTCAAACTATCATATATATATATATAATATTAGTGTCATTGTGAACTACTATGAAAACACATTGCATGGGTTAAATAAAATGTAAAGCACTATCTAATACATCATATGAGAGTGAGACATAATCATCATCACTAGAGTGCATGCGTTCAAATTAATATATTGAAAATGAGGTATTTCTAGCTTAAGAAAAGACAACAGCATAACAACATGACCAACTACAGAAAACAAAACATGAAACGAAAGTGAAGGACATCAAAACTCAATCATGTAATTTATCAAAAATAAAAACAAATACCTTAATCATGTGTTCAAGACTTTGGGGACTTTAATGTATGGCTCGGCTCCTCATAGTTTGGAACACCGGCTATCATCATAGGCTCCCTACAAAAGGAAAAGGTTAACTATAAATTAATCACTTGTTCGAGTTGAGCCGGATTTTTCCTACCCAAGCTCGATTCGAGTCGTGTTTTATATGAGCTTTAATTTATAAAAGTAGCTTGCGCGCGAGTTGATGCTCGAGCGAGCTGGACAAGACAGAACTTAACTCGATGATCATGATATGGGTAAAAATGATTTTGATCGAACCCCGCTCGCTAATGGAGCCGGCCGGGTTTAGTCGTCGATAAGCAGCCCGGTTTGTTTGCAGCCCTAGTGAAAATTAAGTGCATAAACTCTTACCTGTTCTCAAATGTTTCAGGCAAGTCATCACGCCGCTTGCTTAATTCCTTCAGTATCTGCAGGTCCATCAGAAAATTAAATTGCAAAACTGGTATATTTAGCAGCATACTTCAGCAAAATAGTTTATATATTTCTATTTTCTATTAAGATGAAGAAAATATTTTGAAGTACAAGCTAGGCACATTTCTTCCCCATGCCACCACTATCTTAGCTACATCATATCATAATTTGTTTATATATGTGCACAAACAAAATGCATGTGTACTGTTAATTATTTGGTGTGCCGGCCGGCCGGCCGGCAACTAGTATATATATATGGTAATTACATTTTCTCCTAATTCAATTACTAATAGTTCATTTCATCTCATATATATCTTAGTAATAGTTACAAATTCTCTGATAAACTAAATAATAAAGTTAAGTATTGCTGGCTAGCTATTCCATTCAAATAAATCAAGCTGCTAATGGGGAATTAATGATCTCGTTATAGAGTAAAAATCATTATAAAGACGTGCAAATGGATACAAGCTATATGTGCAAATTACATGCAGTAAATGAAAATGTTAAAAGATAAACAAATAATTAATTAATTGGTAAACAAAGACAAGTTTATTTGGAAGTGTCTCAAGCACCTGCCCTAAACGCTCTGAAGGTCTACAGCTTGAAGTTGCTCTGAAGGTCTACAGCTTAAGGTTAAAATATAGTTAACTTAATTGTGATTTATAAGTAAAAAAAATTATTATCAATTTAAATCACAAGTCAAAAATTAAGTTAAAATAAATTATAAAAGTATTCAACTCATAATGACTTACAAGTTAAAATCAAATATAAAAATTACTAAAAATGATATTAATAAAAAAAGGGACAAAATAGACATTATATTTAGTCAAACTAACTTATTTTAAAATGACTTATAAATCATTTTAAAATAAATTACAAATACTTACTTTTTTTTATTTAAAAATCAATTTATAAGAAAAAGTAAGTCATTGTCAAATAGAAAAATAGTGACAAATAACTTATAAAATGATCTGCCCAACATTCTCGTAGAGAGAATGTCTACATGTATGTATGAAATTAATGTAAAAGGCTATAGCCAGAGGGTATCCCAGAGTGTTAATATCTCCATTTTTAGATAAATTCAATCTTAGGAATAAAAAAAAATCATTATTTTTGAACACCAACAGTTGGTGCAATGTTCAAATGACGTCTCGAGACGAGATGGTTCATGGGAAACGGGCAATGGAAATTAGTCTGACTGCAATTGGGAAACTCCCGGATATCAAAAAGAAAAAGAAAATATATACATACATACATATATATATATATATATATATATATATATATATATATATATATATATATATATATGAACATATAAATTTTTATGTGATTTGGTGAACTTTATTATCAATATCATGACAATGAAAGTTTAATTAATCTTAGTCCTCAAAAAATAAATTTATTTTACAATATTTTAATAATGGTGCTATACAACCTCAAATTAAATAAAAATTTACGTTTACTTATATTTTTGTATTAATTTTCTATCTACAACGTTAAATTTTATTAAAAAAATTTGAGAAAACTCATTTTATAAAACTACGGTATATATCGGTATCTTCTGCAAAGCCCATGAAATTATATTTAAATTGTTTTAAAAATAAAATGTTAAACCTTATAAAAATATAAGAAAATAAGAGAACATGAAAATTTTTATACAATTTATAAAGTCAAACCTCTTTGTCTATTTGTTGAAATTCCCAAATATATGTCAATGCCAAAGATTTATTTATTTTGAATAAGATCTTTACATTGTTAACTTTTCTAGAAATCATAGTATGGCTTATTTTTTTAATGTTTTTATTAATCATATGGTCGGATTTTTTTATAAAAAATATATATTTTTAAAAGTCCTTTCTAGAGCAAGTTTATAGTTCAACTTCACTAAATCATGTCTTAGGGGGAAGGTTATTTTAAGTGTAAGTAAATTATGTTAGCAAACTAAAAGGTGGTGATTTTAACAAGAGAGATGCTAACTCAAGACAAATGTAGAAGTTGCTAGAGGTGTCTCAAGTCTTTACAAATACACAAAGATGGAAAGATATAATCTATATGGTATGATATATATTGCCTGTCAAGATATGTATATTCCTGATATATTTCACATATAGCATGTACCCTTTTTCTTTCGGACTAGGGTTCTCTCCATTTCAAATAAATGGAGACTCCCCATTTCATGGTCCAGATTTAAAATGTACTCTCTCTCTCTCCTGCCAGCATGATGTTACATTCCAACACATTTTCTATATAATAGAGATGTGGAGTAGCTGATAAAAGATGGGTCATTTTTTACTGCGGCTAAAGAAGCAGAACCCAAGTTACATACTCTCTGTTTCGGGGAAAAGAAAAACTGGCCCCATTTCCTACAGTCGTGGTTTTGGGCAAAGAATCAGATGCAATGCTATGCACATTCTCAGTTTCAGGCAGAGATGTTACCACAGTAGTTAAAGAGGCAGTTTCCGTTTCGGTGGATTTATTGGCTCCATCTTTACCACCACCTACAGTATAGAATTGGAAATTATCAATATCAATAAATCATAAGTGGCATATTATTTATTTAATCATTGAGGTCATGAGTATCTGGTGATTACTGTGTGTGGCAAAGGTCACCAAATCAAACGAAATTACTTCTCATGAGCCTCACTAAAACTTGCTGCAAGTTTAACATGTAACGGAATCTAATATAATAAGAAAATGTTATTTAAAACTACAAGTAAAAATGTTGGAAAATAAAAAATAATGAACTGCCATTTATAGCTTCTCCCTCTCTTGTAAATGGAAATATAAAGAGGCTTTTAAGGGTTGAAATTTATTATTTTTTATGTCGAGAAATCAGATGAATGAATACTAAATTGTGGACAATATTTCTATTAATTCCAAATATCTGCGTATTATATTTTCTAGTTTCAATGTGTGTAAAGTAACAGAATCACAAATTTATTTTATAGACATAATACATTAATGTATCCTTCACAGGATATATCAAGCTCGAAATAAGATATGATTCAGGATTTGTGATTAGCAGTTTATAATTTGTTACTCTGGGAGGATTCAAATATGAAGTATGAGCTAATCTTTTAATGCTAAACTTGTTCCATCCTTTAAGAACTAGAAACACACAAGTATTCTATATGCTAAAATCAACATTTTCTTATTTAATCTTGAATAAAGTTTATTATTTCGTAACACCTAATAGTCTTATACTTTAAATTTAGTTTAAAGCTAAAATAGAATTGCAATAATATCCTTATTGACAAAGAAACGGTCTGTTTAATGCTCTCATATTCCTTAAAAGAGTATTTGTTGGGGGAAATCATTTCTATAGGAACACCAACTTCTGAAGAACTTACAGTACTTACAGAATTTCCAGAAGGATGGATGAAGTTCTTCATCTGTGAGACACATCGAGAGATTGCCTTCACTTCTTCAGCAACCAAGTGATTCCACTGTTTCTTTGAGCTTTCTTTTAATTCTTCTGAAACAGTGACCGACTTTATTCCTGACATCTTGAGAGCTGAGTTTTGGGAGGCAGGGACTTACCTCCAAGCCAGCTTCACCCATGAGTATTTGCAGCTTCCGTCGGGGATCATTCAAATTAACCTCAACGTCCATGGGCTTTACCTCTTCACAAGTTTTGATTAGAAGTTAGAACATAAAGAGCTCCTAGTTCACCTTCAGTAATCCCTTCACCTTCTTTCCTTTGAATACAAGATACACCCATATGGACATCTTCTGTAGCGAATAGAAGGGAAGCAAGCAAACTGACACATTCAAGAAACATATCTTTCTCAAGCATCTCGTCTACAGACTACAGTACTCTTCAACAAGAAATCTACCTCTAATAAATTAATTTCATGGAGAACCCCGTCAACAGTCAACTTTTTTGTAACTTTGCTATGTGGCAGGGACACACAACCAAGAGAGTTATTCACATTTTTCTTTTCTGTCAGAAGTGACAAGGAAATATCGAATTCTTTCTGAGCTTTGGCCTTGTCGCCATCCAGAATAGATAATTGCCCACTTAACCAGAAAAAGCGAACCCAGAAGGAACTTTTACTGCTCAACAGAGAACCAAGCTGAGAACTGCTTTCAGAACTCTCTGTTGAAGAGCAATGTTCATCCATAGACAAGCCACATACAAGTAATGGATGCTCCAAAGCAACAAACTCAATGACTTTACAAAGATGATAAGATGCCTCAGACATTAAGTCAGACTCCATCGACGAGTCTGAAGAATGACACCCAAAATCATAATAAAGCTCAGCAAGAAAGAGACTACATTCAGGTTTCCTATCCCCTCCCCAGTGTCTTGTCAATTTCTCCAACTCCAGAAATTTAGTAAAAGCATCCTGATATAAAATACCTCTACAAGAAACCTCTTCTAAAAGCAAGTGGGCCACGTGATAAGCGCCATAATTTTTTGAAGCTTTTTGGGCAAATTTGGTAACAACGTCAAATTCATTATCCAATGGATTGGACACAACATCAGCGCAAGGAAAAGAACAACTTGTATCACCAGTGAAACTTTTAGTTCCAGATCCACCCATGACAAAAGGTTCGAAAGATTGAATAACAACTTTAGCCAGATCCTTACTGGTGGAAAAATCTAACTCTTCCTTATCTAGTTGATGACTTCTACATCTTTCAAGACGAGTGCTGCGCCTCTCTTGAGGTTGTTCCTCAAACATACTTGCTTCTTTCACCCTACAACTGTCACCTTTCTCAGAACTACAATCAGTACGAGACATATTTTCATTATTTAGGGTGACTGTAGATCCTCTCCTTTCCGCAAACCCCATAGTATTTTCAGGACTTTGAGGCAGATGTATAATTAATCTTATATCCTTTCTGTATGATTCTTCGGCCACTAATTTAGAACCACGTCCATTTGACGGTAGCAGTATTTCTAGGAGTTCTCCAGCAAGGGCGGTCCACGTAGCTTCTGCAAGGTGCACGTCTAAGTTCTGGTTCAACTTTTTAGCTGCAACACCCTCATCTAAATCATCATTGCTGGCTTTTCTCTTGTCCAGGAATTTCAGCCGGACATGTTTCGGTTCCAGCTTATCTATACCTCTTGGAGTAAATGGAATTGGTTCGGACTCTTCAATGGTATTTTTCACATGCAAAGCACAAGCATGGGAAGGCCAATGTCTCCAAATCAACTCCGCAACAGAAAGACAAGCAATTTCATCACCAATAGCAATCAGAACCTCCAATAGTTTCTCCATGCAATTCCCTAAATGCATTGTATAAGAATATAGAGCATAAGTGTGATACAATCTATGGAGGAAAATATGTTTACAATGGTCAAGGGGAAGAAGAAAACTTTCCTATTAAAAAATGTAAGTCCCACAACCAAATAAATAAAAAAGGTCAGGAATGCTAAATATAAAAAGAATAAAAATACTTCTAAGAGAAAGGAAAATGGAACATAAAGACTCTTACAGTTGTTGGGACTGCAAACAAGCCCCTGTTCAAATGCCCAACGGGAGATGCTCAATAAGCCCATTGAGCATGACAATGTCCCCAAATGGTTCCAGACAACAGAATCTTTGGAATCAATCTCCACAGCTTGGAGGTAGCAACTTAGAGCACTCTCATGATAGGTAGAACCTTGTTGGAGGAAAGCAGTAGCAAGGTTCTTAAGGGTCAAAAATCTGCAAAAAGTAAATTTTTAAGGCTCGCTATATATTTGTAAAACAATACGTACAATTGAATTTTGCTGATGTTTACACATCTTCATTACTAAATACCAGAAGTAGTAAATCAATCAAAACTCATTGGAATTTGTCTATTCGGGTAACATTTAATCAAGCTACAAAATTTCCCTGCAACTTGAGGACAACGTGGGACATCTGAATGGCAATTTTAAGCAACAAAATTAACATGACCCTGGTCAACCTATAAGAACTGATTCCTTCAAGTTATAGCAAGAAGCACAAGCATTTGTATATGCAGGCATATGTTTTACCAGTTTGATTCCTCCTCTACGACAACCTAATAGGAGTAAATTAATACAACAAAATTATTTTATCCTAAAAAGATTATTACGTAAACTGACTCAAATATCTGAACACCAATAGGGCAATCATATACTTTGCATGACATCCACCACACAGGTGATTATGCATGCAATCCCAAAATACCCTTAAAATTAATTCGACGGAGAGTAGGGTACTGGAAACTACCCCTTCAACATAAAAGTCCATGAAGAAATACCACAACCAGAAAACACGACATCTAAAATGAAAAGACTTTCTAGATTTACTAACCACAATACTATACATTAGTAATGATGATGAGGCACAAACCTAAACATTAAATTTAAGTAGAGATATAATCAAAAAATGTATAAGCTCCAAAGCAGAAGGTTTGATGAACTTTAAGTAAACAGAGAACATGGAGCTTAAATATGAACCTGAGCTGTAAAAGATGGCCATCACTAGCACTAACATCTGCCTGCAACTAAGAAAAACACAAGTGAGAAAAGTACATCACTAAGAGAATTTCTCAGGAAAAAAAATATCACGCACATCTGGCACCTGAACACTTGACAGAATAGGGTCTTTTAACACTCCTTCTAAAAGCTCTTGAGCCTTGACATACTCTTTAGCTTGTAACTTCCAAAGTCCTTCATGAAAAGTTTGCGAAAGATGAAATTCCTGATAATGTCAAATATATATGAGATCATGAGAGGCATGAAGAGAATACTAAAATAATTAAAAAAACAGCTAAAGAGCAGAAGATAAAATGAAAGACAACAATATACAATACCTTTTACCACACTAGTTTTAAAATTTAGAGTCGAACCTTTTATCCTTTTAAGTAAAACAAACTTTTCAATTAAAAAATTATATGGATAATCCAGGGAGAGAATAACACTTAATGTTTCTTAAATCAGAAGAAAACTGATGCGGGACAAAATACAGAAGTATTAGTATATTATGAGAATAATGTCTCACATAAATATATAGAGGAGTTGAAAATTTTAATTTGATTATTAGTCCTTGGATGGCTCTCACCAACAGATTGAAGGTTGAAGCTAACATGTTTATTTTTGTGCTTGAGTGGAATAATTACCGAAAGAAGCTAACAAAACAAATATATTTGAAATACATTTTTCTTTGGCATTGAAGATTTCAAGCTCAACATGTAAACTCAGGTTGAGTTTTCTTGAAGTGGGAGAGAATGATGGTCGCTCATTCTTGCAAATATTCTTTTAAATTTGCAGCTAAGGAAGTATTACCAGAAGAGTCTGAAGTAGAGGAGGAAAGGTTAAAGAAGAAAGCATTTTATTATTGTCTTCTTCTGTGATGCAAAGTAAAGTTATTACAACTTTGGAGATATGAATAAAAGAACCGGAATTAAGAAGTTGGGAATTGTAATATTCTTATATCAAAGATATTGAAGGATTTTTATAGAAATGTATTATGTACTTTATATTTAAGTTAGTAGATGTAGAATTCATTTAATTATGCTAGATTGACATTATTAGCCATGTCTAGAAATTTCTGACAAGGAAATGGGTTATTTGTAAGGTTTTAAGCCCAGAAAAACTCAATGTTGATATTTATTTTATTATTTTAATAACAAAATTTAATTTCATTTTGCATAATTAAATGTGTCATAAATTTTGTCCATACTTGTACATTTTATAATTTATGTATATGAAGGAGTGTCATATACATACATAAATTATATGTTATATATAATTAAAGAAATATATTGTTCTCAATCTTAGATGAAAATAGACAAACCATTCTAGTAGATTGTAATACACTTGATTGGATGATTTGTCTTAAGTCATATAAAGTGAAGATTTTAATCTAATGTATTGGTGTATTTTTGAAATACATAGAATTGGATCGTTACGAAAAATTATTTGTTAAATACTGTTATTATAAATAATTTTTCAATTACTATTAATGTGCAATTACTCTTAATCCTGAGAGAATAATGAACTTGATTTTATAATGTATGTCACTTTAATATATTAAAGAGTGAGATTTTAAATTCAATCAATACCTCAATATGTTGGGTGATATATGTTATGAAATTAGGAACATGTATTTTTCAAGATAGAATTCTACAATTAAATTATAATATCTCCTTGATATAATTTATTGGTTGATCACCAGAATCTTGGTCAAGTATTTTAGTAATTCAAATTACTAAAGTATTAATTTAATTTATTAAATTAATGTGTGATCAAAAGTTTATAAATTATGTAGTCTAGGATATAAGCAGTAAACGTAGTGGGTTAACAGTTTTATTCCTACACGCGTTTATGGATATTACTGTAGAGGAGTATTTTTGCAAAATACTAATAGTGGAAGGATTTAATTAATTAATATTAGTTCTATTAATTCTAGAATGCAATTATAACTATTTAGTGGAATTAGTTATAATTAGTATTATATTGGAGTCTTCAACTCCCTGTGGAATTAGTTATTAATTCTAACTGCAGTATTTTGAGCCCACATTCAGAAAAGTACGTAATATCAAAATAAGGGTCATAGAGAGGGAGGAAAAGCCATTATCAAGATAAACAAAAATTCTCCATTGTGCTACAACAAAGCACGAGGTATGTAATATAATTTATCAGATGAAATTTATCAGATGCATAGGATTCACAATACCTTGATGAACACATTGATCTAATAAACTGTTCACAATATTGCATTTTTCTAGCTTGATAACTAGTGACCACCCTTTTGAGTTTGTATTAGATTCTATGCCTTGAGATAAATTCACCAAGTTGGATTAAATCCGGAAGCTCATAGCATACCCAATGTACTATTATCTGTAATATATAGTATCATTTAATATATATATATATATATATATATATATATATATAGATATGATAAAACAGAAAATATTAATAAATAAATTCGAGTCTTTGAATTCACAAAGTCTCCTTAAAGCAAATTTATTCCCCCACAGATGCTAAGGGTTAATTGAATAATTGCTTCCCAAGATAAAACGGATTTCAATTCTTAATTAGTAACATCCAAAGGTCTTTTGTTTAAATTTGAATCATTATTTCCATTATATGGAAAAATATTCTCAAAGAATGATGCATCTCTTGATTCAATAAATGTATTAACATGAATATCATTAATATCAGATTTATGAACAAGGAAGCGATAAACACTGCTGTTATTTGCATAACCAATGAAAACACAGTCAATTGTTTTTGGTTCTATCTTAACCTTTTTAGGTTTAGGAACCATTACCTTTGCTAGACACCCCCACACTCTTAAGTATTTATAGCTAGGTTTATGACCTTTCCATAGTTCATAGGGTGTTTTGTGAGATTTCTTATGAGGCACTTTATTAAGAATATAATTGGCAGAAAGCAAAGCTTCCCCCCACAAATTCTGGGGTGCTCCAGAACTGGTTAACATAGCATTCAACATTTCTTTCAATGTTCGGTTCTTGCGTTCAGCAATACCGTTAGATTGAGGTGAATAAGGAGCAGTAGTTTGGTAAATAATACCATGAGTAGAGCAAATCTCTTTAAATGGTGATTCATATTCACCACCTCTATCGCTTCTTATTGCTTTAATCTTTTTGCTAAGTTGATTCTCAACTTCATTTTTATAAAGTTGAAACTTTTCTACAGCCTCATCTTTGCTTCTTAGCAAATATACATAACAATATCTTGTACAATCATCAATAAAGGTTATGAAATATTTTTTTCCACCTCTAGTTTGCACAAACTTTAAGTCACATATGTCAGTGTGAATTAAATCTAGAGGTTCAGTTTTCCTTTCAATAGAATGAAAGGGTAATCTAGTCATTTTTGATTCCACACAAATTTCACATTTATGTTTTTGATTAATATCAAATTTAGGCAAGAATTCTAAATTAATTAATCTACGCAAAGTATTATAATTAACATGTCCTAATCTAGCATGCCATATGTTTGAAGACTCTAACAAGTAAGCAGAAGAATTAATTTTATTATTATCAATAGACTTCGGTACAATAGTCATAATATTCATCTTAAAGAGCCCATCATTCATGTAGCCATTTCCTACAAACATATCATTCTTTGTAAGTACAAATTTATCAGACACAAACACCAACTTAAAGTCATTCTTGCTAACTAGTGACCCAGAAACTAGATTCTTGCGACTATCTGGCACATGAAGCACTTCATTCAAAGTCAGTTCTTTGTCAGATGTCATTTTCAGTATAATCTTTCCACGTCCTTCAACCTTTGAACTTGAGGAGTTTCCCATGAAGAGTTGATCAACATTTTTTACTGGTTTGTAAGTAGAAAACATCCATTTGTTGGAACAAATGTGGCGAGTAGCCCCAGTGTCCACGTACCACTCTTTAGGATTTCCTACCAAGTTACATTCAGATATAACTGCACAAAGATTCATGTCTGAAACATCTTCAGAAAGCTTTTCCAGTTCTGTCACATTTGCTTGAGGCTTTTGTTCTTTCTTCAACTTCTTTGGCTTTCGACATTCATTAGATTTATGTCCTGGAATGCCACAGTTGAAGCATTTGCCTTTGAATTTCTTCTTGGCCTTGAAAGTCTCTTTGCCATCACGCTTCCTTTTGTTGTTGTTTGGCCTTTGTTCTACAACATTTGCCTTGGCTTCAATGAAATTCTTCCCACTTTTCTTCTCAGATCCTCGATTGTCCTCTTCAATCCTTAGTCGCACGATCAGTTCTTCAAGATTCATCTCTTTGCGTTTATGCTTCAGATAATTCTTGAAGTCTTTCCACGATGGTGGAAGCTTCTCAATCATTGCTGCAACTTGGAATGAATCACTTAATGACATTCCTTCAGAATGAATGTATGCAGAATTACTTGTAATTCTTGAACCTGAGTGATTACTGCTTTAGAATCTATCATTTTATAATCTAAAAATCTACCGACTATGAATTTTTTCATGCGAGCATCTTCAGTTTTATATTTCTTGTCTAAAGATTCCCACAATTCTTTTGCAGTTTGGATTGTACAATACACATTATACAAAGTATTATCTAATCCATTCATCACATAGTTCCTGCAAAGAAAATCTGCATGTTTCCATGCATCAACAGCAGCCACTTTCTCCTTGTCAGTTTCCCCTTCAACAAGAGTAGGGCAGTCCTCTTGTAGAAACCGAGCCAAATTCAATGTTGTGAGATAGAATAGCATTTTTTGTTGCCAACGCTTGAAATCAGTTTCATTAAACCTTTCAGGCTTTTCTCCATGAGACATACTCACGGAAGGAATAGTGCTTGTAGAAGTTATTTCTGTTATACAAATAAAGACTATTGTCAATAGACAGAAACAAATTTCTGTTTGTACAAGATGTAACAAATTTGATGAATAATTATATATTAACACAATAATATATATTAGTAATAAAAATAAACTGTTATATGAATTTAAAACCAATAACAGAATAATGATATTAATATGCAAACAATTTTCTGTTTACATAAAACACTATTTCAATTACCGAATACATATAAACATGCAATTTATTAACATGTAATATAATAACAGAATTAATTAACATGTAATATATACTGTTAATATTATAGAATACTATATACACAAAAATCGAACAACAGAAGTTGTAGAAAATTTGTTTACAAATTATATGCAAAAAATAAAATAAAAAAAAACTCTGTTTATAACTTCTTTATAGTTGGACAAGATATTCTATAAGCCTTAAAGGATATAAGAACTACCGAAATTATAAAGTCAGGTTGTCTTGGAATGCATGTGTATGTAATATACTAAGGAGACTTGAAATTATAAAGTCAGTTAACATTTAATTTTTCATGCACCATGCATTTTAAACATGATGTACTCATACTAACATATGAAACCATGCATTTTGCATAAGGAGCAGTACGTACAAGGAAGCGACCAAGAACACTTACTTTTAGGAGTACAGAACTTTTCAGTAATGTTGGACACTTGCTTTAATAAGGAATATAGCAGTGCATAAATTATTAACAGGAAGATATCAACATTGACTTATATGCAGAAATTGTCTTAAGACATTCTGAAAAAATTCTAGTAATATGCATGCAACAAGTAATATACAACATATATAGATCCTTACACTTAAACACATAAAACAATTATCATGCATGGCATGAAAGGAAAAAAAAAAAATTGACGTTGCACCAAAAATTGAATCACAGTAATGCACAGTAATAATAAAACAGAAACATTCCAGAAATGCAGTTTTTTTACAAAATAAAAACTTGTTTTAAAAAAAACAATTTCTTATTCACATAAAACAATTTTCTGTTAACATAAAAAAATACTATAATTACAGAAAATTTAAAGATTTGCTTTAAGATTGTTATCTGTAATATATAGTATCATTTAATATATATATAGATATGATAAAACAGAAAATATTAATAAATAAATCCGAGTCCTTTGAATTCACAAAGTCTCCTTAAAGCAAATTTATTCCCCCACAGATGCTAAGGGTTAATTGAATAATTGCTCCCCAAGATAAAACAGATTTCAATTCTTAATTAGTAGCATTATAAAATTAAGAATTCATCGAACTGTTATGTACTGAACTTACATGAATAATAATAATGATGACACATGTAAAAAATAAATTGAAAAAGAAGAAAATTCTTACTTTTGTTTGTCTGTCAAAAAGTAAATTAGGAGCAATAAGTTGTCTGTAGACCTGGCAAACGGGCCCAAAGCCCGCGGGCCGGGCCGGGCCGGCCCGCCAAAACCCGGGCTTTGGGCCGCTGTTTTTAAGCCCATGAAAATCCGGGCCTTTTTGGCCCGGTCCGCCCGCCAACAATTAATTTTATTTTTTTTTATTTTTAAAATAAAGTGTTAGGTTGTGAGGCTTGAACACAAGACTTGTAAGTAAATAAATAAGAGTTCAAACCAACTGAGCTACAACAACTATTTGTTTTTAATGTAATCTTCAATATATTTTAACTATAATTAAAAATTAATTAATAATACTAATTTATAATACTATTACAATTTTAATTAATTGAGATATGTAGTTAATGTATATAATTAATTAATCATGTTTATTTGTATTATTGTTTATTATTAATTATTTTATTATTTTTAATATGTATTATTATTATTTTTGGTGTAACAAAGAGTTTGCAAAAAAAAAAATTAATGGCCGAAGCCCGCGGGCCGGCCCGGCCCGGCCGCCACGGGCTGGCCATTTCCAGCCCACCAAAACCCGGGCCTTTTTGGCCCGGCCCGACCTCGGCCCGCCCCGCCCCGCCCCGCCCCGCCCGTTTGTCAGGTATAGTTGTCTGTCAAAAGTGTGCCTATGTAGTCTGTCAAAAGGTGAGCCTATGTTGTCTGTCAAAATTCACAGGAAACACAAGGCATATAACTTGGAAAAATAAGGACAGGAACGGCGGGATGGGAAAAACAAGTATTTCTCATACGCGCCCATCTTCTTTAATTTATAGAAAAATTAACGGTTTATTACCGTTGGTGCACAAACTGTTTTGACCCGACCCGAGTCAAATTTTCTCATTCAATTCTATTTCCAACATGTACCACTTATTGCAATCAAAGGTATAACACTAAAAAGATTGCTAAACCCTAATTTTAGGTGATTTCAAGATAATATTTTAGCATAAGCAAAATTAGGGAGAATTGACATGCTTACTTAATGTCTCCATTTTTTGCTTTTTTTTCTTCTTATATATTATGTCTATTTGTTAGTAAACTAAGCATCCAATGAATGCATGTAATTACAGTAGAACTGAGAGTACCTGGGCTTCTTTAGTTGGGGCTAAGGGTTCCCATTGGCCTTTAGAAACTGTATCATTTATAGCTGCAATTGAGAACTGCATAAAGGAAACTCATCAGAGACTTATCTGAGTACTAATCCAATTATAAATAAATTTGGAGAAAACGAAGCAACTAAGTGAAATATACCATTCTTCGATCGGTCGTTGACTCGTTGTGCTATCTTCCGAGTTTAAGCGGTTTCGCCCCCTTCAACTTGTCTGTTATTTTCTGGGATGTTCATCAATAGTGTTCCTTTATTTCTTAATTCTTGGTGACTAAATTACATTTTGTATCCCCTAATTTTATCCCATTTATGTTTTGCACCTGGTAATTTAAAATTGACTAAAATAAAAAAGAAACCTTTGAATTTCTAAATTACATTTTGTATCAACTACTTTTATCCCATTTATACTTTGCACCTGGTAATTTAAAATTGACTAAAATGCAAAATGACCTTTGAATTTGTACTTTTCTTTTAGCAAAGTTGTTCTTTTAACCTTATTTTTTAGTAAAATTCTCTTTCAAAATTACATTAAATGTGCAAAAGGGACCCTAGACTTTATGACTAGCACTAGAAGTTTTTCCCCTACACAATGTAAGTTGTATTTAGTTTTTGATCCTATATATCATTAGGTAACTGGTTTTGCTCTTTTTGAGTTCATGATTGCAAAACCTTCTTCTTCAATGATAAAGCATGCTGTTTGTTTTAAATGGGTCTCATTATTTTAATTTATATTTTTGATATATTTTTTTTGTAATATTATATTTGTTATCAAAAAGAATATCTAACCATCTAGCACCATCATTTTCTGTGTGACGACACTATTTGTGTACTCAGGGAATGCCTTTATTTTACTGCCATGACCAGAACCACAGTCCTGCAGGAGTGCCCTCAAGCCACCACCGCTGCCCTCACATGCCACCCTTATCCCTTCACACACTTCAAGGTGAAATGCTAACCCTATCTTGCTGCCACAAATACACCTCCCCCCTTTCTCACCTATACATATATGCCCCTTTTTCACTCCCATCATCTCATCTCATATATAGCACAATCACTCACTATACCAACTCTGAGCTAATCACAGCAGTCTGGTCATGGATCAACAAAAACCCATGCCCCAAAGAGTCCATGAATCAGCTCCAAACACACGCCAAACAGCTAGGTTCTTGGCTGCTGCAGCTATTGGTGCTGCTTTGCTAGCCTTATCCGGGTTAACCTTAACCGGGACAGTGGTATCCTTGATCATTGCAACTCCTTTCCTGGTCCTGTTTAGCCCTGTCCTAGTCCCAGCTGGGATAGTGCTATTCTTGGTCACAGCCGGATTCCTGTTTTCCGGCGCTTGTGGCGCGGCAGCGATATCGGCATTGTCGTGGATATACAACTACGTGGCCGGAAAACACCCGGCGGGGGCAGACCAGCTGGACTATGCAAGATCAAGGATAGCAAATAAGGCTAGGGATATGAAGGAGAGGGCTAAAGAGTATGGGAATTATGTTCACCATAAGGCTCAGGAGGCAACTCAAACCCAATTAGGGTCTCAAAATTAATCTGCATGCATGCATGCATTTGCATTTGGCTCTATAATAATTGGTGTAATGTCCCAAAATGGAGTCCCACATTTCCACCTCTCATTCTGTACTCTAGAATGTGTAATGTCCCATAATTGTGTCCCACATCTTGGTCTCTAGAATTAACGAGTAGTTTGGTTAGTGTTTAATTTGCTTCGTTCCCCCTTTCTCTCCCCATCTCTCTGTGTTCTTCATGCATGGATATGTGGGATTATGTAGCTTGTACTGAACCTCTTAATTTGTTGTTGTTAATAAACTCTGTTTTTTTGACAGTTACATCCATAGTTTATGAACAAGTCTGGTTTAAAGTACAAATAATTAATTAACAACTTTTTACGTATAAATAAAATCTCTGGAGAATATTTTCTTTTACATGAAAATTAATTACTTTTTGAATTTTTACGAATGAATTAGTATTGTAGTGGTTTTTTTTTATAGATAATTTGCAATATTATCGACTAAGATAATATGTATTTGTATAAATTTAAATTTTTTTAAAATGTCTCAATAGGGGGAAACACACTGTGTTTTGAAACAGAGGGATTATTAATTTTGATGGAAACCTGATTCATTAAGTTGATTAAGGATTAAAACATTTCCTTTCAAATTACATGAGGTTAAATGGCTTAGTTTGTTGTTATAAGTAAGTAAGGGTCTAACTGAGTCGAGTATTGAGTTGTTCATATTTGGTTCACAAAATTTATCGAGTATAAAATAAAGTTTGATTGAGTTCGTTTAACAATCGAGTCAAACACATTCTCGAATCGATCAGTTTGAACTTTTCAAATGAATATGATCCAAGTATCAATAAGAAAATGCAATTTGAGAAAGTTTGGATAGTTTATCAAACTTTAAAATTTACTCATATTTGAATCATTTATATTTCGAGTCGAGGTCAAATCGAATTTTTAATCGAGTGAACCAAACTGTTATTTTACGAGTTTAATTACAAGAAGGTTTGATTGTTGAAGCCATGTGGCACATGATGTTATTCATCAAGTATTATTATTATATACTAATTAAATAAACAGAATTAAAAGATGAACAATTTTATAAAAAATGACTTACTAGATGTAATTGACAAACTTTTAAAACCAAGTCAACTGTTGGACAGTCTCTCCTTAAAGCAGATTTCGTCCTCACTATCGGTGCTTAAAGATAGAACAATGGACGTCTACTTCCCAGGATAAAATAGTCTTCAACTCTTATAAGAAGCACTTCAATGGAAAAGTTTCACGAACCAACAAAATTTAAATACTCTCTATAATTTTTTAATGAATGAACAATGAAATTAATTTTTAAGAACTTGTGAAGGATTAAAGATGAAGATGAAGTGATTGTTTTGGGTAGATTTGAAACCTATTTATAGGTTTTCAAATACCCTTTGAAGATATACATCCTTTCAAAAGGTTACATCCTTTTGAAAGGTTGCACCCTTTTAAAAGGTTACATCCTTTTGAAAGGTTATATCCATTTAAAAACATACATCCCTTTGAAAGGTTATATCCCTTTAAAAAGATACATCTCTTTGAAAAAGTATAAACCAAAGGTCACACCTATTGATTTTATTTCATTCATTTATTTATATATATATCCAACACATGATAGATAGAAGAGACTACATTATTAAATTTTGAGAAGTGTTATAAAACCTTATCAAAGTATAGAAATATACTCTTATAATTGCTGCATAAATTTAGAGAGAATAAGTAAGAGAAAGAGAGAGAAATTCTTCAGAGAGAATTCTCCTTTTATTTTCATTCAGTAGCACTCCTTTATATAGGAGAAGAAGAAGAAAAGTGTATGAGAGAAGTCATGGGAGGTGTATGAGAGAAGTCAAGGGAGGTGTATGAGAGAAGCAATCAAGGGAATCAATTGTATAATACTTCCCCTGATTCCCTACGATAAAAGATTATGTCTCATTAAAAACCTTGTTAAGAAAACCCAGTGGGAAAAACTTAACGAAGGGAAAAAGAGTACATATCTTTTACATAAATATCTTAACTGACTGCCTCGTTAAAATCTTGTCAGGAAAAACCCATTGGGATAAAAACCGTGACGAAGGAAAAAGAGTACAGTCTTCCCCTCAAAAGGAATTCATTACTCCTTGATGAAATGTTGTCATAAGTCTTTCAGTCGACACATTTCGATCCTTTTTCGAAGTTTTGCAAACGTTGCACTTGGTAGCGACTTCGTGAATAAGTCGGCTAGATTATTACATGATCGAATTTGATGCACATCTATATCACCATTCTTTTGTAGCTCATCTGTGAAGAAGAATTTAAGTGAAATGTGCTTTGTTCTATCTCCCTTGATGTACCCTCCTCTAAGTTGAGCAATGCATGCAGCGTTATCCTCATACAGAATTGTAGGAATGTCTTTGATTGATGGTAATCCACATGACTTTTGAATATGCTGAATAATTGATCTCAACCAAACACACTCTCTGCTTACTTCATGTATAGCGAGAATTTCTGAGTGATTTGAAGATGTAGCTGTCATGGTTTGCTTTGTGGATTTCCAGGATATAGCTGTGTCACAATATATAAATACATAACCTGTTTGTGATCTTCCATTGTGTGGATCTGATAAATATCCTGCATCGGCATATCCAACCAATTGTGACGTTGAATTTCTTGGATAAAATAACCCAAGATCTATACTCCCACGGAGGTATCTCAAAATATGTTTGATCTCATCCCAATGTCTCTTAGTCGGAGAAGAACTGTATCTTGCTAACAGGTTGACAGCAAAAGTAATATCAGGTCGTGTACAGTTTGCAAGATACATAAGAGCACTTATTGCACTTAGGTATGGAACTTCAGGTCCAAGAACTTCTTCCCCACTTTCTAGAGGCCGAAATGGATCTTTATCAACTTTTAAAGATCGAACAACCATCGGGGTAGTCAAAGGATGAGCTTTATCCATATGAAAATAACTGAGAATCTTTTCAGCATATGTGGATTGATGAACAAAAATTCCAGATGCTAAATGCTCCACTTGTATTCCCAAACAGAATTTTGTCTTTCCAAGATCTTTCATTTCAAATTCATCTTTTAAATAAGTAGCAGTTCTTGTGAGTTCTTTAGGAGTACCTACAAGATTCAAATCATCCACATATACAGCAATAATGGAAAATCCAATTTGTGATTTCTTAATAAAAACACATGGACATATTTGATCATTTATATATCCATCTTTTATTAAATAATCACTAAGTCGATTATACCACATACGACCAGACTGTTTCAACCCATACAATGAGCGTGATAACTTGATTGAATATATGTGACGTGGCCTTTGTGATTCAGCCATTTTCAATCCTTCAAGGATTCTCATATAAATCTCACTTCAAGTGAGCCATATAGGTATGTTGTTACAACATCCATCAGACGTGTATCCAAACCTTTCATGGTTGTCATACCTATCACAAAGCGAAAAGTGACTCCATCCATTACGTACTGGAGAGTCTGTATCCTGATAATGAATACCAGATTTTTATGAAAACCCTTGAGCTACAAGTCGGGCTTTATATCTCACAATTTTATTTTTCTCATTTTGCTTTTCGTACAAATACCCATATATTTCCAAACGAGAATACACCCAGCGGTGTTTGAACTACTGGTCCAAATACTTCTCTTTTCAATAGAGATTTTATTTCCAACCGGGATTACACCCAGCGGTGTTTGGACTACTGGTCCAAATACTTCTCTTTTCAATAGAGATTGTAGCTCAATTTGAATAGCATCTTTATATTTTGGCCAATCTTTTCTTTTCCGACATTCTTCCACGTTTTGTGGTTCAGGATCCGTGTCAGGAATCAAAGTAATATCTTATGCTATAAAGAAAGCAAATATATCGTTAATCATGACTTTGCTTCGATCTCATATTTTCTCATCATGTACATAATTTATTGAGATCTCTTGGTGTTCATCTCTTATCCCTTTACTGAGATTTTGAACCTCTCCTGGGGCTATTCCCACTCTTGGAATATGTGCTACTTCTGGAGCGGTTTGTACCTCTTCTGGGGTTATTCCCACTCTTGGAATAAGTGATACTTCTGGAGCGGGTATTCCTTCTGGGATTCCCTTATTTACTTTTGATTTTTCGTGGTACAGCGTCTCTGCACCAACTTGTCTTCCACGCTTCTGGTGTGGTTTAGATTCTTTTATTACCTTATTTGTCAATTCTTCAAGAATTGATTTTTCAATAGGTATTTCTATCTCTGCTGGAGTGTTCACTGCAGGTGTATATGACTTTATCATTTTTCTAGTATCATTAAATGCATCTGGCATTTGATTTGTAATATTTTATAAACAAATAATTCTTTGAACTTCAATTTCACATTGTCCTGTACGAGGATCAAGTGAATTTAAATCTGATGCATTTCATGATATTTCAGAGGATTTTTTTTATTTTAAATTTTCCCTCCTCCTAATGTTAGAAATACAGATTCATCAAAATGACAATCTACATAACGTGCAGTAAAAACATCTCCAGTTAAAGGTTCAAGATATCTGATAATAGAAGGAGAATCAAAACTAACATAAATACCTATTCTTCGTTGGGCTCCCATTTTAGTTCTTTGTGGAGGTGCAATTGGAACATATACCGCACTCCCAAAAATTCGAAAGTGTGATATGTTGGGTGTCTGTCCAAGAACTAACTGCAGAGGAGAAAAATTTATGAAGAGCCGTTGGTCTTACTCGAATGATGGCTGCAACATTAAGAATTGCATGACCCCAAACTGAGGTAGGTAAGTTAGCCCTTAACATTAATGGTCGTGCAATAAGTTGAAGTCTTTTTATTAAAGATTCAGCTAAACCATTTTGAGTATGAATATGAGGAACGGAATGCTCAATGGAAATTCAAATAGTCATACAAAAATCATTAAAAGTCATTGATGAAAATTCAGCTGCGTTATCAAGTCGAATTGACTTGATTGGATGATCCGGGAACTGGGCCCGTAACTTGATCATTTGAGCAAGAAGTTTTGAGAAGGCAAAATTTTGAGAAGAGAGAAGACAAACATGAGACCATCTAGTTGAAACATCTATTAAAACCATGAAATATCGAAATGGGCCAAACAATGGTTGAATAGGTCCACAAATGTCTCCTTGAATTCTCTCTAGGAATTTTGGGGTTTCTTTATAAATTTTTACTGGTGATGGTCGAACAATTAATTTTCCCCGAGAACACGCAGCACAAGGAAATTCACTACTAGGAAAAACCCTTTTATCTTTGAGAGGATGACCAGTAGAATTTTCAATAATACGACGCATCATAGAAGTACCTGGATGACCGAGTCTTTCATACCAAAGTATAAAGGATTTGGGATCTATGATTTTTGGAATCATAACAGTATAAGACTCAATTACTCTAATTTTCATAGTATATAATCCAGAAGAAATTGAATGAAGTTTTTCTAAGATATTCTTTTTTTCAGAGATAGTAGAAGTAATGAGAAGATATTCATTATCATTCTCATTGGTTGTTTCAATGTGAAAACCATTTAGTCGAATATCTTTAAAACTAAGCAAATTTCTTCTCGATTTACTAGAATATAGAGCATCTTTGATAAAAACTTGTGTCTCATTTGGTAGCAAGAAACTAGCTTTTCCAAATCCCTCGATTAAATTTGATGTGCCAGAGATAGTTCCTACATTTCCCTTAGCTCTGATCAGTTGTGAAAAATATTTCTCATTTCGAAGGATTGTATGAGTTGTTGCACTGTCTGCTAAACATATATCCTCCATATCCATTAAAAAAATGGTCTGACACATATAAAAACATAAATAAGAAAAGTTACATTTTAAATATAATTTTATTCATGAGAAACACATACCACATATAGAATGAAAACTAACAATATTATACATGCAAGGTGTTTAATTAAAAACAAGAAATTAAACGATATCCCAAAAAATACTCTCAGAAGGTTCAGTAATATCATCAACTTTTTTCTCATTGTTGGTCATTGGTGAATCATCAACAATATTCAATTGATGATTAACAAAGTTTATTTCTGCCTCCATTACTTTGTTCTTTTGAGACTCCTAGAATAAATTAGCCAGATGCCTCGGTGTACGACAGGTACGCGACCAATGCCTATTCATCCCACACCTAAAACAAACATCTGGCTTGTTCTTTTTCTGTGTTGCATTATCTTTATTTTTACCCGACCTAAACATTTGCCACTTCTGGTGGCCTGAATTGTCGCGGTTCTGAAATTTGTTGTTACGACGGCCTCGTTTATTCTTTCGTCCCCAAGGCTTCTTATTATATGACCATCTATTGCCACGTTTATTCTGCTGGAATGACGTGCTGTTAATATCTGGCAATGGGGTAGCACCCGTTGGCCGCACTTGATGGTTTTTCAACAACAATTCATTATTCTTTTCTGCAACCAGGAGGATAGACAATAAGTCACTGAATTTTGTGAACTTACTCTGTCTATATTGTTGCGACAGAATCATATTGGTGGGATGAAAAGTTGAGAGTGTTTTCTATAACATTTTGGGAGTCAGAAACTGGATCTCCGCACAAAGCCAAAGTAGAAGTTATTCTATAAATATTGGAACTATATTCCGTAATTGATTTGTAATCTTGTAGCCTTAAATTAAGCCACTCAAATTTGGCATTAGGGAGAACAACCAATTTTTAGTGGTCAAATCTTTCCTTCAGTTGTGTCTATAAAGACAAAGGATCTTTGACTGTTAAATACTCAGTCTTTAATCCTTCATCAATATGGTGACGAAGAAAAATTATGGCTTTTGCATTTTGTGCCGAAGTAGCTGTATTTCCTGATTCAATGGTCTTTTCTAACTCATTTGCACTAAGGTGCAATTCTGCATCAAGTGCCCAAGCCAAATAGTTGTCTCCAGATATTTTCAAAATAGAAAAATCTATTTTTGCCAAGTTTGCCATCTATTCTGGGTTAAAACACAATTATTATTTATTAAAACAATAAATAATTGCATGTATGAAATATGAAAAATAAACTACGTCACGACCTCAAGTGGTGATAAAAATACAAATATAAATATTCTTATATTTATGTTATTAGCATAATGCAAATGGATCTTCACCCGGTATGCGGTAGTTCGCATAGACAGATTATTCCAACAGAATAATAAATAATGGAATAACAGAAGAATTTTACCATGCATGCGATAGACCGACCGTACAGACAGGTTATTCCCAACAGAATAATAAATGTGGAATAATAAATAATGGAACCAGGTCAGGTGAAATTCACACCGACAGGATATTCCGACAGAATATTAAATGCGTAATAATAATGGAACCAGGTCAGGTGAAATTCACACCGACAGGATATTCCGACAGAATATTAAATGCGTAATAATAATGGAACCAGGTCAGGTGAAATTCACACCGACAGGATATTCCGACAGATTATTAAATGCAGAATAATAAATGGTAAAAAAAGTTCCCACTTAGTCTTGTAAGATTAACAAGGATAGATAGTACCATTGTAAATAACAGAATTTAAATGCAATTATAAGAATAAAATTATATTATTGGTGGTATAGCCCAACCAGTAGTATAATAATAAATTGCAAGAATTTAATTTTACCGTCTCAGTTGGTTAGAGCTTCGTGCTGATAACGTGTTATAAAACCTTATCAAAGTATAGAAATATACTCTTATAATTGCTGCATAAATTTAGAGAGAATAAGTAAGAGAAAGAGAGAGAAATTCTTCAGAGAGAATTCTCCTTTTATTTTCATTCAGTAGCACTCCTTTATATAGGAGAAGAAGAAGAGAAGTGTATGAGAGAAGTCATGGGAGGTGTATGAGAGAAGTCAAGGGAGGTGTATGAGAAAAGCACTCAAGGGAATCAATTGTATAATAAGAAGTGAAATTGTACCTATTTTTGGGACGGAGAGAGTACTTGATAGACGTAATTATTAAATTTTGACAAATAATCAGAAATACCAAATTAGTGCAAAAAATAATCTTACCACAGTACAAAATGACATTACCACGGTAGAAAATAATCTAAGTATGGAAATCCCGATTTAACTTGTCTGATAGAACAATAAATATTACAAAGTCACACTGACCGCAGCTCAGGCATCCCCTAAAGATCCATAACTTTGAAACTCGTTCCTACATGCCCTAATCAATTCATTGCATTGCCTACATATTAAAACTGGCAGTCAAAAGGGGCAAGTGCTCTGATTTTGTGCATGCTGATTATGTTATTTACCATTCTTGTCATCTACCCAAAATTTTGCTTCCTCTTTTTTCACTTCATTGACTACTTCTGTGCCCAAGAAGCTCGGCTGATTGGTTGAAGAAAGAAGCCTTGCCCACATCCTGTCCGTTATCACGACCTTGTTCTGCCATTCAATGATGCGCTGCAAACAGAATATCCAATTAACACTCTGACTAAATGGCCGAAAGTAAAAAAAGGTTCCAGGAAATTGTTTCTTCTTTATTTCCTTACCTCTAACTAAGAAGCAAACAAATGATATTCAAAGGGAAGAACAGAGAGTGAGGGATAAAATCAAATTAATCAGTTTTGAAGATTTTTCAGCAACCACAAAATCAAATTAATGTTTAATAATCAGAGTAATGTAATTAACTAAAATTCAGGAGCGAATCTAAACAGGCCCGCCTTGATATTCTACTCTCTTCCGAACCTCAAAGGGAGGAAGAGAAGAAGATAAACTAGTGGTCAGTGGTTATAATGCTACCCTTCAGAACTCTGAAAACATCATGAGCAGAGTCCTACTTCAATAGTAATATTATGGATAAACATGGTCGTAGAGGAGGCCATGCTGCACAACCAATGCTTGGGTTTCAACCTCAAAACATCTTTAACAGTGTTGAAAAGGAAAGTACCTCACTTCAAATTCAAACAACGAAGAAATGTATGTGCACTTCTTCCGTATCAACTGAATGCGTCATAGGAAACCAACAATGGTTTATGCAGGGCATTTAAAAGTAGACATGAGTATGCCTACAGAAATTTTATCAGGTCTACTTGGGGGACTTTAGTTCATATTGAGTTGTAAGAAGGATTCAAGAGATACGTGGTAGCGAAGGTGCATCATTGAATCTAATATCAACATAAATCAAAAGCGGAAATCTGGTCTTGAATCAGGATGTACTTACATTGAAAGGAATGTATGTCTGTCTCCCATTAACCAGCCCACTTGTGTAGCCTGTGTACCCGGCCATCGCTCCATGAACACAACTTTGAGCAAGGAGCGTGCAGTACACATTATCAGATGCATTACCTGGAATAGCGCGGATCATGTACGTAGGATCTGCCAGACAAGAAGATTAAATCCAATTGTATTACATAAGTTCCTATGTCCTTGGTAGCTGTAATTTTTAGAGAAAGGTAGAGAAATTTACTGACCTATATATTTAAGAGTAATAGACAACTTATGTCTCGCAAAATGATCCTGCAACAGAAGGAAAAAGTAAATATGTCACCCACCAGAATCATACTATCATAGCATAAAATTGAAGGGGGGGGGGGGGGAAGTTCATCTAGCGACTTTGCGCTGGTTGAGGAAAAGATTACTATGTAGGACTCCAAGCTTTAACTATCGGTCTCAGTTATAAAAATATTTTCGGGATTTTGTTGTGCTAGTCCAATGTAAGTTAGGAAAACAGAAATCATTCACACTGAGTCTCTAATTGGATTGCTTATCCCCGAGGAAGTATTCTGTATTCCTCAATCACTTATAATAAATTAATGCAAATTTTTGTTATAAGAGATAGCAGGACCATAGGCTCCAGTATCCAGACAAACTGATGAACTAAAAGGAATTTCATTTCATGGACGAAAAGTGAATTGGATTTAAATCCAGAGAAAAACACACAAGTTTGTACACACATGGACAAGGATAATAAGATTGTGTTTTCAGAAGCCCAAAACTGAACATGTATATAGTAATACCTTAATCTTTTGAGAAATCCACAACCCAACATCTTGCAGTAGCTTGTTCCCTGAAGCATCTTGCTCATTTGCGGATTCCAAGCTCTTTGAAAGAAGCTCCTGACCCGCTCCTTCAGCTATAACGATAACCATGTGTCCATCTTCTTTAAGTCGTTTCTCCACATACTCAAAAAGTCCACCTTCTCCTTCAAGATAGAATGGTGACTCCGGAATCAAACACAAATCCACATCACGGCTGGCAAGAGTGGCATACATTGCAATGAAACCTGCACCAGCAATTGCACGAGGATTGAAGAATGGCTTATTGAGGAAAAAATTATTGGAGAATCAATTGATGAGCATGATTAATTATGTGGTCAAAGAACGGCAATCATACAAGTTGAAATTATAGCAAGTTTTCCCTTTTCTAATGTTACTCATTCTAAACCTCAAGAGAGTATTCTTAGCAATGGAATAGGAGCAAGTTTTATCTCACAGCATAAGCAAGGATTACAGATCCTTCTATTGCTTTAAAAAAAATTGTTAAGTAAAACAATATATATACTCTAGATTACTTTTTATGACAAAATCATATGTATGCTTACAGAGTATAGCCATTAATTTATTTTCCATTATAAGAAAATCATAAACAAACACATGTATGAATGGTACCCTAGATATCATCTTAGCTATAATATCTTGAGTCATATGAAGGTGAATTACCGCTGTAGCGACCCATTAGCTTCACTACACCAATACCATTCTCAGCACTTTCAGCTTCAACATGCGCAGCATTGATGGCCCGTTGAGCTTCCTCTACAGCAGTATCAAAACCGAATGACTTGTCAATGACCTGAGCCAAAATGTAATCCACCACAGAACTGTTAATAAATTATAGCAAGCACTGTAGAAACTACGGGTGATCACACTAACAACATAATCCAGCGTACAAAAGAGGACATAATATCGCCTCAACCAAATCAATGAAATCTTACATGGAAATATTTTGAGCATTAATGCACGAGCTTACCCTTACCCAAAGTGTCAGGATTAGATAGGCTGGATGAGTTAGTTTTACTATTGCATGAACTTGCAATACACAAAAAGCAGATGAAATCATGAAACTATTTCAAAGTAAATAATAAGTAAAGGTTAGAGAATGGCATATACCGGAATGTCATTATCAATAGTTTTTGGGATCCCTGCAATAGCAACTTTCAGACCACGCCGTCTAACTTCCTGCAATATGAGAATGAGAATTTTAGAGAAAAGCTAACATACATAAAATATAACTCTGGTATAGATACAAGATTCCAGGATGACATTGACCACACATTAGGTGTTGAATTATATCATAGCAGGTACCAATGTGATAATTTCACAGAGGGGTAATTGACACCATGATACCTAAAGGATTTTTTTTTTCATTTGGGTAGTATATTTGGATACTATATTTACTATTGAAGAGGGTAGTAGAGATCGTTAATCAACTGTTAACTCAAATAGCGAGATTCAAGTAATGAAATAGCTTATCCCCAATGTTATTAGCGATAACATAGATTTAGCCTATTTTGAGAAAGTATGAACAACTTGGCCCATTTTGAGAAACGGAACCCAATTTAGGTTGCAGCAAGGGAAAAAAATCTATTATGGTTAGGGAGTAATGGTCAATGCTGCTTGCATAATTCAGTTGTTGGGTGGTTATAACTACACCGGTTAGGATGTAAGGCATAATTTCCAGTCAAGCTGTTCATGAACTTCCTTTCTGTCTTACAAGAGGAGAGATTCAATCGGCACATTAGTGTAATTTTCTCAGAGAGATTCAATCGGCACATTAGTGTAATTTTCTCAGCCAAATCATATTCTCAAATGTTGTTGCTTGGCACTAAATTATTTTTGTTTCATGAATTGACTCGAGTTAATGATATATTTGGGAATAGGGTTGTCATCGACACGACCCGACCTGGTTTTTAGCTTGCCGAGCTCAAACTCGTCTAAAAGTTAAACGAGTCGAGCCAGGCTTTAAACGAGCCTAAAAGATTGTGTATGAGCTAAACTAGCCGAGCTTAAATTCAAGCTGGGCTTAAGCGAGTCAAGACTCACCCGTTTAATTTTTTTTTTCATTTTTCATATTTTTTAAAAAAAATATAAGTTCAATTAAGCCGTCTACAATCATAATTTAGCAATAATCATATACTTGTGATACATTTTAAAAAAACTTATATTATGATCTGGGTAAATTTGTCAGTATATATCAGTAATTGGACATTAGTCACATTAATTACCAAGTGTACAGTATATATATACACGGTCCGTCTCTCCAACGAACCATATGGAGCGAATCAAAAACGAACTGGTTATAGCGACGGTTTTTTCCGTTGCTATAGCATAGAAAGCCGATTTTCAATGCTATAGCGACAGGAAAAAATCGTTACTATAGCCGATTCGTTTTTAATTCGCTATATATATATATATATATATATATATATATATATATATATATATATATATGGGAAAACTGAAAAGTAATATAAGGCATGCCTTACCAAAGTTTGGTTAAGCCTACTTAATAAAACGACATAGTTTTAGATAAAATTTAAAATTAAAGATTTTTTTTATAAAACCCAAAAATAGAAAACTTAACTATGACAAACAAGATTTTTGTAATTTAATTTGAATATTTATTGAATCAAATAAATATTTTTCGATGATTTAATTATTGGGTTAAATAATTAATTGATGAATTTGTGGTGGATTAATTTAATTATGTGTTACATTGATTAAATTAATGTGAAAATTTTATTATTCAAAAGTATGCATTTAATTGAGCTTATTTGATTAAATGAATTATTTAATAAGCATAATGTTATTCTAATTAATTTAATAATTAATTAGAGAGTTAATGACTTGACATAATTAATAAATGAGAATTTAATTATGTGACTATGTGATCTAATGTGCAACTATTCTATTTTTTTATTTAATTGAATTAAATAATATATATTTGATTTAAATGGGTGTGACATTATAAAACTATATAATAAGAGTTTAATTAAAATAAATTGAAAAAGAGAATTAAAGTTGTAGCCAAACATGACCTTAGGGAAAGTTGGCCAGTTAACACGGGATTAACCGACCATAACTGCCCCAGTATGCGCACTTATATCAGTTATTATTTTCATTTACGCATTTTCTTGAGGCCTATGTCTGAGATACAGAGAGAATTCAGAGAGAAAAAGGGAGAGAGTTTGAGAGAAATGAATTTGAGGAAGGAGATTTGAAGAATTATAGGAGGAATTCTTATCATCCTAAGAGAGAAATTATGGGTAATTCTATAACCCAACTTTTAATTTAAATACTTAGAAATTTTTCATGAAAATTGGCTTTTAGTTTTCTGTAATTGAATTTTCATGGCTAATTGTTAAATCTATGATATTGTATATGTTTATTAGCTTGTATAATACAATTATATATGATCTATATGTGTTTTAGAGTAATTAATCCATGAAATCATGTTCAAATTGGAATTTTATAGTTTACAGAGAAAAAAATATGAATATGGTTTGTAAGTACAAAAATTTATGTTTAGATTGCATATTAATCGATAAAATGATGAATGATTACGTTTATACATATAAAAACGAAAAGAACGAAACTTAAACGGATTGATTTGGTGTTATAACAAATCTGTGATTTGTGATTTCATGAAATTTGACGAAACTTTGAAAAATAGCAAGAACATGAAAATTATGGCTTTAAATCATGTTGTTTATGTGACTTAAAGTGTTTAAAACATGCTAGAAATGTCATTAAGTGTTTATGTTAAGTTTAGAACAGTTGGGTAAAATTGTATTAATTGTCTTTATGAAGTTTTGACATAAATTGGCCCTGTTTTGTGTTCTTCACGCGAACATATGGTTGAACTTGTGTGAGATTTTGGCCTAAATTGGTTTTGTTATGTGTTTATTGCGAACTGCAAAAATTAGGTCTGGGTAACCCCGCCCCGGCGGGTAAAAAAATTATAAAAAAAATTTAAAAATTAAAATATTTATAAAATGAAATTAATATTTTAGTTGAGATATTTATGGAATAAAATAAAAATTCGATGAAAATTATTATTAAAATATTTATAAAATGAAATTAATATTTTAATTGAGATATTTATAGAATAAAATAAATATTCGATGAAAATTATTATTAAAATATTTATCAAATAAAATGAATATTTTAGTTGAGATATTTATGGAATAAAATAAATATTCGATGAAAATTATTATGAAATAATTTATTCAAGTGTAATAATAGTAAGGGAATGAAAATATTCTAATTTAATTAAGTAATTAAATTATAAGGGTAATGATTTGTTAAATAAAATGGAGTTTATATTAAACAATTAAGTGAAAATGTGACTAATGGACAATATAATAAGAGAATTATAAAAATAAATTAGAAAAGGTCTTGTGACCTTATAAATGCTATGTTTTGTAACTGGTTAAACCACGTTAAAAAAAATGATGCCTATGAGATGATATGATGTTTAAACTTAAGATTTGAGATTACAGTCCTTTATATGTGAATGATGGTAATGAGCAGAATTTAAACCAAGTTAACAAGTTGTATTAAAAGAGGGAACTAAACCTATAAGGTTAGTATTAATGTAACTAATGAATGTCGTGAATACATATGGTACGTGTGTAGGACTTGTGGTAAACGGGAGTAGTAATCGTTTAGCCTACGCACGAGGCAAATTCATAAACCTTGTTTCTTTACATAAAGCAAGTTCCTTATTCTATCTTGTTTATTATTGTTCAAGTCAAGATTTTATATTAGATGTTATCATTTTTTAAAAGCATGATTTCTGTTATAAAATACTTCTTCGATTGTATACCTCTTGAATTTTATTATTCAAATTGAATATCAATTATTGTTGAACCTTGTAAGACTAACGAACCCTTATTGATTCGACTAGTCCATAGTTGATGAACGCTCTAAATTTCAGAACCATTGTTGAACTTATCCAAACTCAACTTCTTTTGGTGCGGACTCTAATATCAAACTGAGATGAACAACCCTGTTATAGGGGATTAATTATGCTTTAACGTTAAGATATTGTGCACAGTATGATACTAAGGTTTGATCCCCCTAAGTACGAGAAGAAGAGTCCATAGTCTTATGACTGTTAAAGGTTTCAAGTATAAACACTTGACAACCTAGGACGTAATTCAAGGTCTTATGACCCTCAGAAATTCTTTTGATTCTTGTTATTCATTCTTGATTCAAAAGTCGAGTTTTCTTATTTCAGAAGTCTTTGATTCATTCGCATGTTATTATTTTATTGTTATATTATTATACTTGTGGGCAATCATGCTCACTCTTGCGTAATAATAACATTACAGTTAAAAACGAAATGTCCGACGAGCCTTCTAATAGCAAAGGCAAGGGCAAAGTTAACAAGTGATGAAGACTTGTTGTTTATTTGATGTATTTATGTTTCAGACTTATGTTAAAGTTGTGTAAGACTTATTATTTGTTTATGTTTTCGCATTTAAGATTTAAGGTTAGTATGACCTTGGATTGATGTATTTACATTCAGATGTTGTAACTCCATAAGGAGAGGATTTATTTCTATCTATTTATGATTTTTTATTTATTGTGGGTAAATAGATACATGAGGTTTGGACAGTGAACACCAAATCCCGTGAGAATTGAAGTACCCGAATTTGGGGGGTGTCACATTAACTACGTCGTTTTGTTAAGTAGCCTTAGCCAAGTTTAGCTATGGCAATACATTTTCCCATATATATAATAGAGTGATAGAATATAAAATTATATACCTTTTTAACACATTATATACTAGATACATATATTGATGACTATATTTTTTTAGTTTGCAATTTAGTAATGATGATATAATAATTGATTATGATAGACTTTAAAAAGATAAGAACTCATATGAGACAATAATTTTTTGTCGTTTCGACTAAAATATATATATATATATATATATATATATATATATATATATATACAGTCAGGATCAAGAGCATTCTCCTTAAATAGCATTCTTTTATTAAAACTACGTCGTTTTGGAGGGATGCGGTGGCATTTTTGTAAATACGCGGTGGCATTGTATTTACAAAAATGTCACCGCGTCCCTCCAAAACGACGTAGTTTTAATAAAAGAATACTATTTAAGGAGGAATGCTATTTAAGGAGAATGCTCTTGATCCTTACTATATATATATATATATATACACGAGTGTGTGTGTGTGTAGATGTATGTATGTATTACAATTAGAATTAAAACATATCATACACAAACATAACTAGGAACTTAGTTTTAATTATGTTTATTTGTATTATACGTTTTATATAAATAAAATAAATTTTTAATTAAATAATTGTTAAACGAGCAGGGCTCGAGTCGAACACCATCATACTGCTCGAACTTCGCTTGTTTAACTAAATGGGCTAAAGGTCTTGTTCGAACTCAACTCATTAACGAACTCGAGCCGGGCTAAGTCGAGCCGGGCCGGGCTCACGGGCTGCCCAGTTCGTTTACAGCCCTATTTGGAAATTTAGGAGATTTTACTTTTATTCGTTTACATTTTGTATATGCCCATCACTTTGGCAGTTCTGAGAGGTAGTAATACTTTTTCACTATCTGAGAGGTGATACCAAACTCAAAATATGAAGTATTCAATGCAAAGTAACTGGCAAGCATGAAGTTGGTCAATATATATTAGACTGGAGTTGAAGTGAACACTTTTAACAAATGTGGCCACAAATAGATAAAAATAAACAGAATAAAGGAAGATCTATCAGATTAATTGTGGTATGAAGTTGTTGACAACCGACCACTAGAGCAGTGTAAAGAACTATATAAGATTATTCTATTCTAGACATTACAGGAGATAAATAAAAAAAATTAGTAAATATGTTCCATGGAAGGCACTTAATGATAGAAACAAGCAGTAGAAAATATCGTGGTCCAGTGGTGAAGTAAGACCATGACAAGTATATAGCAGAGGCTAAGAACAAATTTATGGTGTAGTGTGTGCAGATGCATGTACAAATTTCATTAATAAATGACAAGGGAGAGCTTTAACTACATAAATAAATTTGACAAGTTTCAGCTGTATCATACTTGTCAGGCTACAATGTAAAGCCAGTTTAACTTTACCCTCCCTCGGAGGCATCCTAAAATTTTTTGGGAGGTGGTTATTCCCCTGAAAAATAATTTACCTCGTAAATAACAGCTGCACCTCTCTGAGTCCCATCCCCTCCAATTATATAAACCTGAACCACTAACACAAATCATTACCAATACATGCTTGATGAAGCAAAAAACAACAGACACCCAAAGAAAATATCGATAAACCCTGACAAAGTTGAGCATGATACAACACAATGTTGAACTACACCAACCTGATTAATTCCTCGGTCCTGAATGCTGTCAACTATCTTTGAGGTATCATGGCCCCCTCGAGATGTCCCAATGATTGTACCACCACGTTTATGGATGTCATTTACAACCTTTGGTGTTAAGGGAATGGTATTTTTTGAATAGAAACCTTTGTATCCTCCCTACAGCATATAATTATTAGATAGTCAAAGAACCAATAAAGAATCATTTAAAGTAATATAACCATATAACTAGTCAATTTTCTGCTATTAAAATATCTTCGTAGAGATTCTAAACAAAAGAATATTATGAAAACTAAGTTTCCTTCCAGCAATTATAATGAAGCCGAAGCTGTTTCAAAAATCTTGGGGAAGGTACAGATATGCTTCACACAAACCTAGGCAAAGGCTCAAAAGTATCATAAGACGTTTCCTTATGATACATGCAAAAAGCTGATTTTAATATCAATTTTTTTTAGGTTGACATGTTTCAAGATCATGGACCCCTAAAGCTTGGCATCCATGCTGCGTATTAAAGTAAGCACTTGATTTGAAGAAGGAAAAATTAATCCATCAGCATAATTAATTGAACTCCATTTAACATCAAAGATGCAAGAAATTCCAATTTGATTAAGTGATTGCCTTTTTAAATAAAAAACTGAGTCGTAATAATGATATTCATACAAAGAAAATTTTCACTGAAAATATGTACCATCAAAAATTTCAGCAGACATCCTAGAGATCTAATGATATGAGCTACCCTGAAATCTTTTCCAAAAAGAATAGCTGTAATTCAACTTCTGCATACTAAGTCGCAGCAACAAGCATGTATAGGCACACACATAAATTAGAGCATCATCAATCAACAAGCAACTAACTTCACATTTTGGAAATGTATATAGGGTCTTACAGAGTAATTAGAATTTTAATGTCATGATGACCTTCATATGAGCACATATTTTCATCAGGAAAACTACAAGAAGCAGAAGATTGAAATGGGAACACAACTTCAATTTTATCAATGCCTTTAAAGATGAAGTCTGATTAAAACAGAATATTGATCCTAAAACTCACTTACATCTATTCCAAGGACTTTAGTGACGCCATACATATGATAGAGGGCACATACAATTTCCCTAATCACAGTATTTAGCCCAGGGCACAACCCACCGCATGTTACAATACAAGCATGCACCTCATCTGAATCAAAATACACCTGTGGCATTGAAGATTGTCTTAATAAAAGTAAATGTATCAAATCATTCATTCTAGTAGGACTCTTAGGAGGAAAAGAGACATACCTTCTGGCGAGGTCCAGCACGCCGAAAATGTGTTCCCCTTGGACTATCCTTGTGAACAACTACCTATAAAATGTAAATGGCCAAAAAGTTATAGAACTGCCCCTGATATGCATGTGAAGCAACTATGGAATTTGCTTGCCAAAAGGGGATAACATAATAGTGAAACGCATCGGTAAAATTAAATGCAGATAACTTAAAACAGTACACAAGGTGGCCTGGCCATCCAATACCATATAACAAGCTGTAATTTCCTGAACAGATGCCTAAATAAAACTAATAAAAAACATGACCTTACAATCAATAACTGGTATATAATCCTCTTGCACATACACTCAAACTAGTAGGCAGCATACAGTTGTGAGTCTTCCATGTGTATTTCTTAAGTTTGTAATTACTTTTGTTTCTTCCAATAAATCTGTAATCTGTACAGCTATTGTTTTTAGTATAAAAAACTTCTTTTATTTGTTGGTGAAGCCACCTAAGGTTGTTGGAATATACACAGAGCATCAGAGAGAGGGAGAGAAAGGTGAATAATGGAGTTAAATCAAAGTGCGAGACATAAAATATTATGGGGTATAGATTTGAGGAGCGGAGTAAGTAAGAGGCAAACTAACCTTTTGGGGTACAGTATCATCAACGTCAACAAAGTACTGTCTGAAATCAAAAGGACATCAGAAAGCATAAATCTGAATTATTCAAAATCACAAGCAACAAATGTAGTCAAATGTCAGTTTGCAGAACAGATAAATTAAATTTCACTCACTTTACAACTGAATATGCAGGATTGAATCGCAACGGATTGGGATAGGTCTGCCACGGCAAACAAATAATAATTAATGTTCGTTACCGAAAATACTGCATAGGATACAGAAATTCAAGAAACAAGCTTCATACACACACACACATGCTTGTCTAATACCACTGAAGCTGTGAAGCACATGTACCAGCAAATTAATAGCGATGGTAGTTTAGATATTGGCATAAAAGTCATTAAGTACAAAAGAAAAGAGTACCCAGAAAGTTCAAACACAGAAAGAATTATTGTTGCCTTTGTTGGATGCAGCTATCTCAACAAATCCAGCATGTCAATCATGACCAATTTCATTTTAACCTCTCAGTAACTCAAAACAATTGACCTATACTGAAGGCACTATTTTAAAAGTCAGGTGTTCTAAGTAATAAACATCAAAGCTGAAATTATTTCCTCTATGAAGAAGAGTGCCATCAGAGAAAATTGATCTCCAAAACAGTAAAAGTTATCTCATGGCTTGTATTTTAAAAGGATGGAATGAAAATTCTCCACAAGTTTGGTTTTTAGAACCAGTTAGTCATCAGTCATCCAGCATCCTGCTAGCAGAAGCCCCTAGGTTGAAAAGAATCAATTCAATAATCCTTTTTAGAATATCATTTGAACTCTTTAGCCTGAGCAGTTAGTCTCACTTAGTCATAATAACTTCAATCATCCTTATTGCATATCATTTCAGCCCCTCCAATACATATACCCAATTATGAACTCTTTATCAGGGGATCTTACCAACTTGGATAGTTCATCAAATTTACACCACTCTCAAATTGAAGTGATTTCTTAAGATATATAATCTTTATTTATAGAAGATTAATCAAAAGAGAGATCAAAAAGTGACCCGAATCAGCTTTAGCGGATAATTTTTCATTTCGATACACATAAAGAGAAATTAAGTAATGAAAACACTACAAAGTAAATCAGCAAGATAAAATCAGCCATAGACTCGTACACACATGCATATATAATATACATATGTATACACATAAACAGAGTGAGAAAGCTTACAGGGAGATCATCAATATAATCGGTCAAATGAGGTACATCTTCAAGCACATATCCATATTCACCAGTTTCTACTTTCATCTGAGTATTCTTCTCCTCAGTTCCCATTATTTCTCTCTCTCCTCAATTTCTTCTTCTTCTCTCTCTAAAACCTTAATAATTCCCTATAAAATGAATAAAACTTCCAATCACGATGTGAAGAAAAAATTATATGAGAGAGTGATGACTAATGCTTGATGGTTGAGCTTTGTACATAATATTGAAGAATTACGTGTATATATAATTATATATATACATATATGTTGTCATACAGATTCCAAACTATGGTAGTCAGAGATGAATGATGTGAGCCGGTGTGAGGTTTAGATAAAATTATTGAAGAAGTACCTGTATATATAATTATATTATATATACGTATATACTGAGAATTGTGATACAGATAATTAGATATACTAATAATAAAGTAAAATATTTTATATATTTCATTTGTCCTCTTTAAAATTATATTTTGCACGTAAATTTTTTTAAAAAAGAGTAAAATTATAAAATAAACAAGTAAATTTTTTAATAGTTTCAAAAAAATACTATTTAATAAAATATAATTAATTTTAAATTTTTCATTTACCTTAATAAATTATTTAGACCGTCTAAAATTTAAAATAAATTCTATTATCTAATATAGACAAGAGGTACACATAACTATTATATATATATATATATATATATATATATATATATAATGTAGAAATGGGATCCCAGTTCCCATGTTCTGGTTTGAAGCCAATTTTCCAAAACAAGTGGCGGCTTTGTAGGGCTTCCTTTTCCTTGCATCCTGTATGTGTCACGGTTGGTTTCAACTATTTTCACTTTTTGTCTTCTAGAATTTTTCAGCACGTCAATGAATTTTTAGAATAGTGATTCGGACCAATACGAATTTTTTAATTATCATTTACAGCCCTACTTTATAGTATTGAAAGATTTTTAATACGCATACTATTCATATTTACACATAATTAGGAGAATCAAAGACATACCTCTTGAAGCGTGATTAAGCCTTTGATGCGGAAAACCTCCTGTTATTCTTTGACCCAACGGCGTCTCCTAACTACGATCGAGAACGGAGCACTGAATCACAGGACGTAACAATTAGGGTTTTGGTCTCGATATTAGAAGCTCTGTATATTTTGGCCAACTGAATAATAATGCGCATGAATCGATCGACTGGGGAAGAATGAGTATTTAATACGTAAGTGGTTAAAACTGCTTCCCCACTTTCTCCCCATGATCAATCAATCTCATGTTCAATCCCACGTTCTCTACTGACCTTGTCAATTAGAGAACGGTTAATTAACCCAAATGGGTTGGACCCTCCATGGGCGCCCCAATTGGATATCCACAATCCAACATCTCCCACTCGCCTATGGTGGGGACGATGTAATCCTCATATCTGCCAAAACCAGCTCAAACCAAAACATGTAAACCTCTAATTGTCAAATCGTGCGACCGCTGAGTTCACCTGCAATGCAGGAGCTCTATATCAAACCTGTTAGGGCCAACATAGAGACATCTACCCTTTCAAAGAAATAATACGGGAGTTCTCACGTCGAAATTAATTAGTTCACGTAGATGCTACAACCCATAAACTCAGAGTACTCCAGACACATTTGAATTTTCACTAGGTTAAGCATCTCTAACCCCTCAGAGAGCCTTACTTAACCACCTTTGGGCCCAAGTCCATTTCATATCTCACTTATTACTATATCGCTATCAAAACGCTATAGTTGTCGACAATAAGTGCAGAACGAGGTGAAATCAAATTATCTTCCCTTTGCCCTAATACTACTCAGAAATGAATCAACTGCTTTCCCAGAATCGGTCCTTATAGTCTCATTAATCCTGACCTTAGGAATCGAAACCAAAGTAGCAACATTAATCCATGTCTTTACAGTATAGTCAAAGATCACAAAGAGCATTTGACGTAGGAACAAAACTTGTCCTACAAGACTCACACGGTGAAGAAGCATGGATTCATTCTCTCACCTCTTTTACATGGTCACTAAGCACATGTAACTCGCTCACAACATATTATTCTATAGCCTTGTTGTGCGGAACTTAGAACATTTCAAATTGCTCGCTTATCTAATTGCCATATTTGAAACTTCGTATCCGGTTATCATGTTACGACAGACAATCTCATCTACATGAGCATATGTCATATGGTCGTGCTGTACGGATCTTAGTTCAGTCACTTCATAAGCGCCTAACTCGAATTTTTCAGATTGCTCGCTTTCCAAGCGCCAAACCTAAAATTTCGTATCCGACTATCAGTATAGCTTAATATAGATGGTGGGGCATACTATATTTGGTTAATCCAAGTTAACCTCATCTTGGCTCATGCCAAGGCAACATCGTGTTCATTTTGCTCACTACTAAGCGCCAATTGATTGCTATCAAAAATATCAACAGCTTGCTACTCAAAGTGCTAATAAATGAACTGTCTCAACCTTGCTCGCTTTTCAAAGCACCAAGGGTGATTGCTCGTGTGAGTGAGCCAATCAACCCGTTGACATATATTTAATGTGTGTGCATTTCTAATATGCATAATAAACTATGTGAACATCTAAAATTTATCATATCCTCTAAAAAAACCAAACACAAGTGGAAATAAATGAAACTCGCATAAATGATAAAAATCTCGAAATAACAATGAATATCTCTAATAAAAGCCAAATAATGAGTGATATACAAGAAAATAATAGAAAGTACATCAAATCTTACGAAGCCCTAATGAACTAACATGCCTACAAAAAGTATCTTTAGGAATTGGCTTCGTCAAAGGATCGGCTACCATAAGACCAGTGGGCATGTACTCCAATATCACCGCATTATTTGCTATGATATCTCTGATGAAGTTCATCCTCAAGTCAATGTGCTTCGTCCTGCCGTGATACTTAGGGTCCTTAGTGTAATCTAGGGCCGCCGTGCTATCACAGTAAACAGTCACAGGATCTGAAGCATGAGAGACGACACCAAGATTCTCGAAGAATCTCCTCAGCCACATGGCTTCCTGGACAGCTGACGTACAAGCCACAAACTCCGACTCCATCGTAGAAAGAGCAACGCAAGTATGTTTCTTGCTACACCATGTGATGGCACCACCATGTAACAAGAATGCATATCCTGAGGTCGACTTGCGCATCCCCTGGTTACCTCCCCAACTAGCATCGGAGTAACCAATTAATCGCAGGTCCGGTCCTCTATAGCATAACATGTAGTCCAAAGTACCTTTCAAATATCGCAAGATCCTCTTGATTGCCTTTCAATGAGCAATCCCAGGGTTTGACTGATACCGACCGAGATAACCGACTGCATATGCTATATCAGGCCGAGTACACACAACTGTATACATTAGCTGTAAGACCCCAACATTTATAAATAAAGATGAATTTTTTATAAATATCATTTTTGAATAGTATGGAGTTAATTTGATATAATGTTATAGTTGTGGGTAATATTTATAAATTTTGCAAAGTACGCAAGTTGTTATATAATATTCGATTGGTCGGAGAATATTCGTTTTAACAGGGAATATTCGTACAACGGCACAATCATTGGTGGACCCCACAACGAATTATTGTCGGATTGAGAAAACGACAAAAATATTTTATTAAAAATAATGGCGGAAGTTTTACCATTGATACTGTTGAACTACTCGGTAGTAAAAGTACAGTAATACGTGTGGTTGCATAGTAGCACACGGTATTGATTATTAATGCTTATGTGAGAAGTCACTCAGTTTGATTCAATTATTGTCAGTTAATAATATGAATTATTTAGCGATAATGACGTTTTGTTTTATTCGTATTATTAACGTAATAAAACAGAAACATCTTTTTATATAAAACAGAATACTTTATTAAAGTTATTCTATAAATAGAATATATTTTATTTTATTTAAAAGATTTTTCTTTAAATATGGACCGTCAGATTAAAGTAATCAATCTGGACCGTTCATGGATTAGTTACTATGCATTCTATTTTTCTATAAATAGCAGCTCATTCCTTCATTATTTCTTACGAATTCACTGAACTCTAGAGAGAGAAACTATAGAGAGAGAGAAGAAGAGTATTCTACTACTTAACTACTTCCTTATTTCAGCTCTTCTTTAAAACGGTAAGGGGTGTTATTCTTTCTTATTCATGAAGAGAACTGTTGTTATTTCATTTCTTATTATTCTGTTGGAATAACCTGTATACGCGGTCTACCCTATACTTGGTGACATTCTTTTATTATTCTGTTGGAACATCCTGTCTGTGTGTTTTACATCGGACCTGGTTCCGTTTTTATTATTATTCTGTTGGAACATTCTGTCTGTGTGTTTTACACTGGATCTGGTTCTGTTTTTATTATTATTCTGTTGGAACATCCTGTCTGTGTGTTTTACACCGGACCTGATTCTGTCTTGTTATTATTCTGTTGGAACATCCTGTCTGTGTGTTTTACACCGGACCTGGTTCCATTATTTATTATTCTGTCGGAATATCCTGTCTGTACGTTTACGCCGGACCTGGTTCCATTATTTATTATTCTATTGGAATAACCTGTCTGTGCGGTCTATCGCATGCCGGGTGATTTTTTTGTTATTCCATTCTTTATTATACTCAGTTGGTTAAGTTTTGACTTCTATACTCCATGAAATTAGTGGAATATCCTTGATAATTGCGGTTCATCCAGTATCTTTTCATGAAAATATTCTTCTAAGTATTCTTGAATTTTACTCCACAAAGCAGTATCATGTTGACAATTTGGACGTTGTTAATTCTTGGATAAATTAATTCTTGAACTTGTTTTATTGAATTCTTATATCATTGTCATCATCCTCATGTTTATAAAATGTTGAAAGTCATCTGTGGCCTGTAGTGCATAGATGGACTTGGTATGATTATGACCAGGGATTATTCGGTATAATCATGACCGTAATGTTACAAATGATGTGGTAAAAGTCCTCATTGGCCCGTAGTGCATTGATGGACATTTGTTGGCATGATCATGACCATTAATAAATACACGAATATCCTTGGCCGTAGTGCAGGGGTGATTCAATGATGTGGATTATTTTATTAAGCTGATTCCCAGCAATCACAATGTTGAAAAACCTTTTAAATCATAAAAGATAGTAGAGTTTATTTTCTACTTGACTCTTTTAATGGATTGCTTGTTCCGCTGCAGTTAAACTTGATGTCTATTATATTTTATCAGTTTAACATTGTTGAAGGCTAATGATAATTTATTCTGCATTATCTTAGTCATAATATTTCTTACTGGGCTAGTTGAGCTCACCCTTTCTTTCACTGTTCTCTTCAGGAAATGAGAACGTAGCTGGGGCAAGTCGGGGAACGGAGTGATGGTCCGAATGATAGTATTAGTTAGTAGTCCTCACTATTCTATGTAATAGTGTGTTAATAAATGTAATGAGGACTCCTTTTGAGTATGAATACTCTCTAGAAGATAATATTTGTATTCAAACTCACAGTTTATGTTTTGTCGTATTGTACACGACAGTTGTATTAGTAAGTTGTATTTGTATTCTATACTATGTATCTGACGACCTAAGATGGGTGATGTATACCTAATTTTGGGGGCATCACATTAGCTTTCCTATAGCATTGGCATACGGATAATGGGACATCTTCTTAATTTCCTCGGAAGAAGTAGGGCATTGTTCGGGTCCAATGGCGTCGCCTTTAACAATAGGAGTGTCTATGGGTTTGCAGTTGATCATCTAGAATTGCTCAAGAACCTTCTTAAGGTAGGTCTCTTGAGATAAACCAAGAAGCTTCCTTGAGCGATCTCTAAAAATCTTAACTCCGAGAACATAAGCTGCCTCCCCCATGTTGTAAGACCCCGAATTTTATGAAATAAAAGTATTCAATTTTTCTTATAATTACTATTCAGTAAATGGTTAAATTGATAAATGTTAAAGTTAAGGGTGATATATGATTTTTTTTCAAAATACACAAGTGGTTATAAAATAATCATTGTTGTCGGGGAATATTCGTTTGGTCGTGGAATATTCCTTCTGTCGGGGAATATTCGTACGACGGCGCAGCTATTTATGGGCCCCATAACGAATAACTGTCGGGTGAAGAAAACGACAAATTTAAGTTTTTACAAATAACGGCGTAGTTGTTACCGTTAACACTGTTGGAATACCCGGTGGTTAAAATACAGTAATACGCGTTATTGCACAGTAGCACACGGTATTGCACAGTATTTTTGAAATTATTGATTCTTATGTAAGAAGGCACTACTCAATAATTGTTACAATAATTACTATTCAATATTTTATTTTATTGATTCAATAATTGCTACGATGAAATTTTGTATTATTGTTGTTCAATAATTGTTGCTGCACAGTATTTCCCATTATCAGATCAATAATTCATATTATTTGAATAGTATTATTAGATAGCATTATTGGCAATGTCTAGAAAGTTCTGTCTAAGGAGAGGTTTGGTCATCTAATTGCGCGCCAGTAAGGAGAAAATCCTTATTGGAAAGCCCCCTCTTTCCTGGGAACGGCCTGGTTGTCATAAATGTGATTCTGTAATATTATTTGTGAATAATTAATTATTGATTCATATGATAAGAAAATATTTATTTTATGTGGATATAAATGAGGGATATATTTTTGTGGTTAAAAAATGAAGGAGTTAATGTTGAGATTTTTATCCGTATTTTTGTCGGAATGGAGGTATTAAAAATGAGAGTTTTTGAGATATTTTGCGGGGGTTATAATTTTTAATCCGACCGTTGGATCGTGGTAATTTTTGGATATGTTATACATATATAAGTTGAGTATATGCCCACAAATTTTGAACCGTTAAAAATGAACGTATGATTTATTATGAATTTTACGAGATGACTGTTTCAGAAATTGTTGAATTTTCGGAGTTTATCATTTTGGTGGAAAATTCTAGAATTGGTGGGCCCCACTTGTGGTTGGTGAAGAAATGTGCTGAATTATATTTCAAATGTGGTGGGTGAGAATAGTAGCTGGTAAAGCCATCAGGTTGCAGGTCAAACCTACCAAAATTTTCCTATAAATAGAGGGCTAAGTTAGAATTGAAAATCACACCAAAAACATAAGCTTTCTCTCTTTCTCTCTCTATATTATGAAGCATATTTTGTGAGTATTTAGATACTTTGAGAGTTGCTATTCAGTGCAAGTTTCCTTCGGCTTTACATTCCAGTCAGAAGTACTGCTCTTTTGAGGTAAGGGATAGTAAGGGACTGTAAGGGATTGTAAGAGATATTAAGGGATTTTAAGGGTTGTTATGATTTTCAGTTTCGTAATTTTTCTGATCTTCAAAAATTCTGGAAAAATTTGAAATGATATTTTGATGAGTTTTCTTGATTGTGTCCAAAAATGGTGATTTTTGGATGTATAGATTGAGAGTTATGAATTTTATGAGAAAATACTATTTTAAAAGTAACAGCTTATAATTCCTTGTGGTTAACTCCAAAATTGATGAAATTTTTATTGGAAGTACATGTATATGATAGAAGTATACTCTGTAAATTTCAGAATTTTTAGACAAAAGTACAATTTTTGATAAATGTCTAAATATTCGGCTATTTTGGCCATATGAAAAATAATAAATGACTTTTAAAAATTCTGAGAAAAATATATGTTCACTATGGGACTATATTATGCTAAATCCCAGAAAAAAAATATTTTTGAAACTGATTTGGTATTTTTCATAAAAATGGTCTAGTTATGAGTAAATGAATTAAATATGTTTTGTGAAGAAAGAAAATTGGAAAATAGGATTTTATGGCTTGAGAATCCTATATGAAGTATATGCAGATTTTTGATGAGGGTTTTGGTTATTGATGATGAAATTGTAAGAGTTGGCATTTTATGATGATTAAATGCATTAATTAGTAAAGTGTAAACAATTAAAATAAATTGTTTATAAATTTAAGTAATGTTATTCTTTCAATATCATTATACCGAAATATTGGTATGAATTTTATTGTGGAATTTCTATCTTTTGTGTCGGGGTTACTATTCATGAGTTACTATTCACGATTTACTATTCATGAGTTACGAATATTACTCTTGAGATTAAAACTATATGTTGATCATATTATTTTTATCATCATATATAACATTTTTATAACCCTGATGTTTAAATTCTCTTTCACTGGAGTGTAAAGATGGGTAGATTATTGGTATGATCATGACTAGGGTTCTCTTTGGCCTGTAGTGCAAAGTTGAATTGTGACTGGTATGATCATGACCATTGAATTTATAATTGAATATCTTAAGCTTAAGTGCAAAGGTGAATTGATCAACATGGTTATAATTATTGTTTATATAAATTCTGAAATGATTATATATTTCTTTGAGATATGAATATATTTGGCCTGTAGTGCAAATATGAATTGTTGATGAATATCTTTGGCCTGTAGTGCAAAGATGAACTGTTGTTGAATATCTTTGGCCTGTAGTGCAAAGATGAACTGTTGTTGAATATCATTTACCATATGTTCTAAATCTCTGATTTATTATTGATGAAGACTATTGATAATTTATTTATCTTTAGTCATGATATTCTTTACTGGGCTAGTTGTGCTCACCCTTCTGTTCATAATTCCTTTCAGGTAATAAGAGTGTAGCTGGGTCGAGCGGGGGTAACAAGGGAATAGAACGGTGGTTATCATTTAGTAGTTATATTTGGTGAAGAAAATAGGGTGAGGCGAACCCAACGTTGGAAGGGTGTTTTGTCACTATCATATAAGATGTCTAATGACATACAACCTCGTGTCATCATAAGACAGGGTTGTGCTCATCCACTTGCTGAGTATATCTATGGGCACTACCTATATAATCTTGGTGTTTGTTTGAAGTATAATTCTCAATTAGAGACAGTGGAGATAATGATAAGTCAAGAGAAGACTCACCATTGGGAAGAATATGATAGTAATCTTCTCGTTTTTCTTTGGGGTCTATTGGGTCAACCAAGGATAATTCTGTGGCCATATGATATCTATCATAAACTAGATGCGTGGCCTCCCATGTACGAAGGTTTCCTTGAGCACTTCCCAAAGATTCTAATTTCTAAAACAATTTTTGACTATACCTTTATATAAGGTGTTATTGTGAGATGATGTCCACGGTTGGAACATGAGTCACCTTTGGTATATATTTGTATCCAAACTCACAGCATATGTGTTGTTGTATTTTACACGACAATTGTTGTAATAAAGTTGTAGTTGTTTTCTGTACCATGTATTTGACGACTCAGAATGGGTTGGGTGAAATGGACCTATTTTGGGATCGTTACATTTGGTATCAGAGCTATAAGTAAAGAGCCCCGAGCCTCTCGCTGGTGACTTCCTGTTGATGGGGGATGCACCAAAGCCAGACTCTCCGTAGGGGACGCCGTTCTGCGGTGGCAAACTGATAGGTATCAATGTAAGGTGCTGACATAGGTTGGTGTCCAGAGTTACATTTGGTATCAGAGCTTGGGGATATGATCTCTGGCGGAGATCGGGGAATACAACTAGGAGGGGAGAGATGAGTAAATCATTCGCTAGTGTGTCCTACCTAAGCTTATTTGTTGGTCAGTCATAATATCGGGATATTATGTGATATGTTAATTTGTTAAATTAACACTTGTTTTGAAGCTGTAATCTAGAATGTTATTTGAAATACAGGAGATGAGCAATGGAGAAATTATGATGACAGAGAAGATGGAATTTGTGACGACCCCAAAATAGGTCCATTCCATCCAACCTATTCTGAGTCGCCAAATACATTGTACAGAAAATAACTACAACTTTATTACAACAATTGTCGTGCAAAATATAACAACACATATGCTGTGAGTTTGGATACAAATATATACCAAATGTGACTCATGTTCCAACCATGGACATCACCTCACAATGACACCTTACATAAAGGTATAGTCAAAAACTGTTTTGGAAATTAGAATCTTTGGGAAGTGCTTAAGGAAACCTTCGTACATGGGAGGCCATGCTTCTAGGTTGTGATAGATATCATATGGCCACAGAATTATCCTTGGTTTACCCAATAGACCCCAAAGAAAAACGAGAAGATTACTATCATATTCTTCCCAATGGTGAGTCTTCTCTTGACTTATCATTATCTCCACTGTCTCTAATTGAGAATTATACTTCAAACAAACACCAAGATTATATAGGTAGTGCCCATAGATATACTCAGCAAGTGGATGAGCACAACCCTGTCTTATGATGACACGAGGTTGTATGTCATTAGACATCTTGTATGATAGTGACAAAACACCCTTCCAACGTTGGGTTCGCCTCACCCTATTTTCTTCACCAAATATAACTACTAAATGATGACCACCGTTCTATTCCCTTGTTACCCCCGCTCGACCCAGCTACACTCTTATTACCTGAAAGGAATTGTGAAGCAAAAGGGTGAGCACAACTAGCTCAGTAAAGAATGTCATGACTAAAGATAATTAAATTATCAATAGCCTTCATCAATAATAAATCAGAGATTTAGAACATATGGTAAATGATAAAAATTTTAACCATAGTTGCAGCGGAACGAGCAATCCATTAGAAGAGTCAAATAGACTATAAAGTCTATTATCTTCTCCATGTTAAAAATCCACCAACAATATTTTATCCATGTAACATCACTCAACAGTTCCTTTCCACAATCATATGAATAACTCATAATCATAATTGTGACTATAAATTTTTCTTCGCACCCAGGACGAAGAATATTTTCATCACCTGTCTTTACCTGAAACATCAAAGATCATGGTTATACCAAATCACAATTCCTGTTTATAATCATACTAACAAATCCATCTTTGCACTACGGCCCAAAGATATTCATCAACAAACCATCTGTGTACTACGGGCCAAAGATATTCAACAACAGTTCATCTTTGCACTACAGGCCAAAGATATTCAACAACAGTTCATCTTTGCACTACAGGCCAAAGATATTCATCAACAATTCATATTTGCACTACAGGCCAAATATATTCATATCTCAAAGAAATATATAATCATTTCAGAATTTATATAAACAATAATTATAACCATGTTGATCAATTCACCTTTGCACTTAAGCTTAAGATATTCAATTATAAATTCAATGGTCATGATCATACCAGTCACAATTCAACTTTGCACTACAGGCCAAAGAGAACCCTAGTCATGATCATACCAATAATCTACCCATCTTTACACTCCAGTGAAAGAGAATTTCAACATCAGGGTTATAAAAATGTTATATATGATGATAAAAATAATATGATCAACATATAGTTTTAATCTCAAGAGTAATATTCGTAACTCATGAATAGTAACCCCGACACAAAAGATAGAAATTCTACAATAAAATTCATACCAATATTTCGGTATAATGATATTGAAAGAATAACATTACTTAAATTTATAAACAATTTATTTTAATTGTTTACACTTTACTAATTAATGCATTTAATCATCATAAAATGCCAACTCTTACAATTTCATCATCAATAACCAAAACCCTCATCAAAAATCTGCATATACCTCATATAGGATTCTCAAGCCATAAAATCCTATTTTCTAATTTTCTTTCTTCACAAAACATATTTAATTCATTTACTCATAACTAGACCATTTTCATGAAAAATACCAAATCAGTTCCAAAAATATTTCCTTTCTGGGATTTAGCATAATATAGTCCCATAGTGAACATATATTTTTCTCAGAATTTTTAAAAGTCATTTACTATTTTTCATATGGCCAAAATAGCCGAATATTTAGACATTTATCAAAAATTGTACTTTTGTCTAAAAATTCTGAAATTTACAGAGTATACTTCTATCATATACATGTACTCCCAATAAAAATTTCATCAATTTTGGAGTTAACTACAAGGAATTATAAGCGGTTACTTTTAAAATAGTCTTTTCCCGTAAAATTCATAACTCTTAATCTATACATCCAAAAATCACCATTTTTGGACACAATCAATAAAACTCATCAAAATATCATTTCAAATTTTTCCAGAATTTTTGAAGATCAGAAAAATTACGAAACTGAAAATCATAACAACCCTTAAAATCCCTTAATATCCCTTACTATCCCTTACTATCCCTTACCTCAAAAGAGCAGTACTTCTGATCGGTATGCAAAGCCGAAGGAAACTTGCACTGAATAGCAACTCTCAAAGTATCTAAATACTCACAAAATATGCTTCATAATATAGAGAGAGAAAGAGAGAAAACTTATGTTTCTGGTGTGATTTTCAATTCTAACTTAGCCCTCTATTTATAGGAAAATTTTGGTAGGTTTGACCTGCAACCTGATGGCTTTACCTGCTACTATTCCCACCCACCACATTTGAAATATAATTCAGCACATTTCTTCACCAACCACAAGTGGGGCCTACCAATTCTAGAATTTTCCACCAAAATGATAAACTCCGAAAATTCAACAATTTCTGAACCAGTCATCTCGTAAAATTCATAATAAATCATACGTTCATTTTTAACGGTTCAAAATTTGTGGGCATATACTCAACTTATATATGTATAACATATCCAAAAATTACCACGATCCAACGGTCGGATTAAAAATTATAACCCCCGCAAACTATCTCAAAAACCCTGATTTTTAATACCTCCATTCCGACAAAAATACTGACAAAAACCTCAACATTAACTCCTTCATTTTTAACCACAAAAATATATCCCTCATTTATATCCACATAAAATAAATATTTCCTTATCATATGAATCAATAATTAATTATTCACAAATAATACTACAGAATCACATTTATGACAACCAGGCCGTTCCCAGGAAAGAGGGGGCTTTCCAATAAGGATTTCTCCTTACTGGCGCGCAATTAGATGACCAAACCTCTCCTTAGACAGAACTTTCTAGACATTGCCAATAATGCTATCTAATAATACTATTCAAATAATATGAATTATTGATCTGATAATGAGAAATACTGTGCATCAACAATTATTGAACAACAATAATATAAAATTTCAACGTAGCAATTATTGAATCAATAAAATAAAATATTGAACAGTAATTACTGTAACAATTATTGAGTAGTGCCATCTTACGTAAGAATCAATAATTCTAAAAATACTGTGCAATACCGTGTGCTACTGTGCAATAACGCGTATTACTGTATTTTAACCACCGGGTATTCCAACAGTGTTAACGGTAACAACTACGCCGTTATTTGTAAAAACTCAAATTTGTCGTTTTCTTCACCCGACAGTTATTCGTTATGGGGCCCACAAATAGCTGCGCCGTCGTACGAATATTCCCCGACAAAAAGAATATTCCACGACCAAACGAATATTCCCCGACAACAATGATTATTTTATAACCACTTGCTTATTTTGAAAAAAAAAATTCATATTTCACCCATAACTTTAAACTTTTATCAATTTAATCATTTACTGAATAGTAATTATAAGAAAAATTGAATACTTTTATTTCATAAAATTCGGGGTCTTACAGAATTTGAAATGAAAGGAAGGTATTCTCAACTCTTTGAAATACCAGGTACGTAAATTTCGGGGACGAAATTTCATAAGGAGGGGAGATTGTAAGACCCCGAGTTTTATGAAATAAAAGTATTCAATTTTTCTTATAATTACTATTCAGTAAATGGTTAAATTGATAAATGTTAAAGTTAAGGGTGATATATGATTTTTTTTCAAGATACACAAGTGGTTATAAAATAATCATTGTTGTCGGGGAATATTCGTTTGGTCGTGGAATATTCCTTCTGTCGGGGAATATTCGTACGACGGCTGTAAGACCCCAAATTATTAATAAATGAAATTTAAATTCCCTCTATTTATTATTTTGAAATAGTAAGTGTTAAATTGTTTAATGAGGTTAGTTATGGGTAAAATACGAAAATATTTCAAATAAGCAGGTGGTTATAAAATATTCATTATTGTCGGGGAATATTCGTTTGGTCGTGGAATATTCTTCCTGTCGGGGAATATTCGTACGACGGCGCAGTCTTTTGTGGGCCCCATAAAGGAAAGCGGTTGGATGAAGAAAACGACAAGTATATGTTTTTTATTAATAACGGCGTAGTTGTTACCGTTAATACTGTTGGAATACCCGGTGGTTAAAACACAGTAATACGCGTTGTTACACAGTAGCATACTGCATTGCACCAATTATTGATTCTTACGTAAGAAGGCACTACTCAATAATGGTTACAGTAATTACTGTTCGGTATTTTATTTTATTGATTCAATAATTGCTGCGTTGATATTTTATATTACTGTTGTTTCAATAATTGTCACTACACATTATTTCCCATTATCAGATCAATAATTCATATTAATTGAATAATATTATTAGATAACATTATTGGCAATGTCTAGAAAATTCTGTCTAAGGAGAGGTTTGGTCATCTAATTGCGCGCCAGTAAGGAGAAATCCTTATTGGAAAGCCCCCTCTTTCCTGGGAACGGCCTGGTTGTCATAAATGTGATTCTGTAATATTATTTGTGAATAATTAATTATTGATTCATATGATAAGGAAATATTTATTTTTTATGGATATAAATGAGGAATATATGTTTGTGGTTAAAAATGAAGGAGTTAATGTTGAGGTTTTTATCAGTATTTTTGTCGGAATGGAGGTATTAAAAATCAGGGTTTTTGAGATATTTTGCGGGGGTTATAATTTTTAATCCGACCGTTGGATCGTGGTAATTTTTGGATATGTTATACATATATAAGTTGAGTATATGTCCACAAATTTTGAACCGTTAAAAATGAATATATGATTTATTATGAATTTTACGAGATGACTGGTTCAGAAATTGTTGAATTTTCGGAGTTAATCATTGTGGTAGAAAATTCTAAAATTGGTGGGCCCCACTCTTGGTTGGTGAAGAAATGTGCTGAGATTTTTATTCAAATGTGGTGGGTGGGAATAGTAGCAGGTAAAGCCATCAGGTTGCAGGTTAAGTCTGCTTCGGCGTGCTAACATTTTCCTATAAATAGAGGGCTAAGTTAGAATTGAAAATCACACCAGAAACAAGTTTTTTCTCTTTCTCTCTCTAGATTATTGAGTGTATTTTGTGAGTATTTAGATACTTTGAGAGTTTCTATTCATCAGAACAAGTGTCTTTCAGCCTTATACTGGTATTCCGACCAGAAGTACTGTCTTTACGAGGTAAGGGATGTTATTTTATTCAAAAATGATATTATTTCTTCAATATCATTATGCCGAAATATTGATTGAAAATTTTTATCAAATTTGGAACTTTTCACGTCGGGGTTACTATTCATGAGTTACTATTCACGAGTTACTATTCACGAGTTACTATTCACCGAAATTTTTTTTTTTTCGTCCAAAATATCTATTCTGGGTACTAGCTTTGATTGTATCCATGTTTTGATCATTCTTGAATTCTACTTCACTATGAATAATTATAAGGTATTTTTGGACATGGATAAATCGAAATACGAATCCTTAATATTTGTTATTTTGTTTCACTGGATTCGTTTTCTTTAAGATATTTTTCATCATCCTCAGTTCTAAATGATGATATTACTGAATATCTTTGGCCCGTAGTGCAAAGATGAATGATTAACTGATGAATATCTTTGGCCCGTAGTGCAAAGATGAACAGGTGTTGAGATGAACATGACCGACTGGTGATACAAATAAATATCTTTGGCCTGTAGTGCAAAGATGAATATTTGATTAAAGATGGTTATTGATTGTTGTTACAGGGATAAAATATTGATGATGGACTTTTAAATCTTAGAAGATAGTAGAACTCATTCTCTACTTGACTCTTCTAATGGTTTGCTGTTTCCGCTGCAGTTATTGATTTAAAACTTGTTGTCTATTGTATTCTATTAGATTTTTCCCTGTTGAAGACTAACGATAATTTGTTCTGTATTATCTTAGTCATAATGTTCTTTACTGGGCTAGTTGAGCTCACCCTTTTCCTTTTTGTTCCATTTTTCTCAGGAGGCGAGAATGTAGCGAGTACTAGTCGGGGTATGGAATGATGGTTCTAGAAGTTACTTTAGTAGTCCTCACCATTTTTGTGAAATAATGTATCAATAATTGTATTGAGGACTTATTTGAGTGTGAATATTGTCTAAATGACAATATTTATATTTAAACTCACAGTTCTTGTGTTGTAATAATAAAGATGTAGTTGTTTCTGTACCATGTATTTTGGCGACTCAGAATGGGTGTTGTATACCTATTTTGGGGGCGTCACAACGGCGCAGCTATTTATGGGCCCCATAACGAATAACTGTCGGGTGAAGAAAACGACAAATTTAAGTTTTTACAAATAACGGCGTAGTTGTTACCGTTAACACTGTTGGAATACCCGGTGGTTAAAATACAGTAATACGCGTTATTGCACAGTAGCACACGGTATTGCACAGTATTTTTGAAATTATTGATTCTTACGTAAGAAGGCACTACTCAATAATTGTTACAGTAATTACTGTTCAATATTTAATTTTATTGATTCAATAATTGCTACGATGAAATTTTGTATTATTGTTGTTCAATAATTGTTGCTGCACAGTATTTCCCATTATCAGATCAATAATTCATATTATTTGAATAGTATTATTAGATAGCATTATTGGCAATGTCTAGAAAGTTCTGTCTAAGGAGAGGTTTGGTCATCTAATTGCGCGCCAGTAAGGAGAAAATCCTTATTGGAAAGCCCCCTCTTTCCTGGGAACGGCCTGGTTGTCATAAATGTGATTCTGTAATATTATTTGTGAATAATTAATTATTGATTCATATGATAAGAAAATATTTATTTTATGTGGATATAAATGAGGGATATATTTTTGTGGTTAAAAAATGAAGGAGTTAATGTTGAGATTTTTATCCGTATTTTTGTCGGAATGGAGGTATTAAAAATGAGAGTTTTTGAGATATTTTGCGGGGGTTATAATTTTTAATCCGACCGTTGGATCGTGGTAATTTTTGGATATGTTATACATATATAAGTTGAGTATATGCCCACAAATTTTGAACCGTTAAAAATGAACGTATGATTTATTATGAATTTTACGAGATGACTGTTTCAGAAATTGTTGAATTTTCGGAGTTTATCATTTTGGTGGAAAATTCTAGAATTGGTGGGCCCCACTTGTGGTTGGTGAAGAAATGTGCTGAATTATATTTCAAATGTGGTGGGTGAGAATAGTAGCTGGTAAAGCCATCAGGTTGCAGGTCAAACCTACCAAAATTTTCCTATAAATAGAGGGCTAAGTTAGAATTGAAAATCACACCAAAAACATAAGCTTTCTCTCTTTCTCTCTCTATATTATGAAGCATATTTTGTGAGTATTTAGATACTTTGAGAGTTGCTATTCAGTGCAAGTTTCCTTCGGCTTTACATTCCAGTCAGAAGTACTGCTCTTTTGAGGTAAGGGATAGTAATGGATTGTAAGGGATATTAAGGGATTTTAAGGGTTGTTATGATTTTCAGTTTCGTAATTTTTCTGATCTTCAAAAATTCTGGAAAAATTTGAAATGATATTTTGATGAGTTTTCTTGATTGTGTCCAAAAATGGTGATTTTTGGATGTATAAATTGAGAGTTATGAATTTTATGAGAAAAGACTATTTTAAAAGTAACAACTTATAATTCCTTGTGGTTAACTCCAAAATTGATGAAATTTTTATTGGAAGTACATGTATATGATAGAAGTATACTCTGTAAATTTTAGAATTTTTAGACAAAAGTACAATTTTTGATAAATGTCTAAATATTCGGCTATTTTGGCCATATGAAAAATAGTAAATGACTTTTAAAAATTCTGAGAAAAATATATGTTCACTATGGGACTATATTATGCTAAATCCCAGAAAAAAATATTTTTGAAACTGATTTGATATTTTTCATGAAAATGGTCTAGTTATGAGTAAATGAATTAAATATGTTTTGTGAAGAAAGAAAATTGGAAAATAGGATTTTATGGCTTGAGAATCCTATATGAGGTATATGCAGATTTTTGATGAGAGTTTTGGTTATTGATGATGAAATTGTAAGAGTTGGCATTTTATGATGATTAAATGCATTAATTAGTAAAGTGTAAACAATTAAAATAAATTGTTTATAAATTTAAGTAATGTTATTCTTTCAATATCATTATACCGAAATATTGGTATGGATTTTATTGTGGAATTTCTATCTTTTGTGTCGGGGTTACTATTCATGAGTTACTATTCACGATTTACTATTCATGAGTTACGAATATTACTCTTGAGATTAAAACTATATGTTGATCATATTATTTTTATCATCATATATAACATTTTTATAACCCTGATGTTTAAATTCTCTTTCACTGGAGTGTAAAGATGGGTAGATTATTGGTATGATCATGACTAGGGTTCTCTTTGGCCTGTAGTGCAAAGTTGAATTGTGACTGGTATGATCATGACCATTGAATTTATAATTGAATATCTTAAGCTTAAGTGCAAAGGTGAATTAATCAACATGGTTATAATTATTGTTTATATAAATTCTGAAATGATTATATATTTCTTTGAGATATGAATATATTTGGCCTGTAGTGCAAATATGAATTGTTGATGAATATCTTTGGCATGTAGTGCAAAGATGGCCTGTTGATGAATATCTTTGGCCTGTAGTGCAAAGATGAACTATTGTTGAATATCTTTGGCCCGTAGTGCAAAGATGGTTTGTTGATGAATATCTTTGGCCCGTAGTGCAAAGATGGATTTATTAGTATGATTATAAACAGGAACTGTGATTTGGTATAACCATGATCTTTGATGTTTCAGGTAAAGACAGGTGATGAAAATATTCTTCGTCCTAGGTGCGAAGAAAAATTTATAGTCACAATTATGATTATGAGTTATTCATATGATTGTGGAAAGGAACTGTTGAGTGATGTTACATGGATAAAATATTATTGGTGGATTTTTAACATGGAGAAGATAATAGACTTTATAGTCTATTTGACTCTTCTAATGGATTGCTCGTTCCGCTGCAACTATGGTTGAAATTTTTATCATTTACCATATGTTCTAAATCTCTGATTTATTATTGATGAAGACTATTGATAATTTATTTATCTTTAGTCATGATATTCTTTACTGGGCTAGTTGTGCTCACCCTTCTGTTCATAATTCCTTTCAGGTAATAAGAGTGTAGCTGGGTCGAGCGGGGGTAACAAGGGAATAGAACGGTGGTTATCATTTAGTAGTTATATTTGGTGAAGAAAATAGGGTGAGGCGAACCCAACGTTGGAAGGGTGTTTTGTCACTATCATATAAGATGTCTAATGACATACAACCTCGTGTCATCATAAGACAGGGTTGTGCTCATCCACTTGCTGAGTATATCTATGGGCACTACCTATATAATCTTGGTGTTTGTTTGAAGTATAATTCTCAATTAGAGACAGTGGAGATAATGATAAGTCAAGAGAAGACTCACCATTGGGAAGAATATGATAGTAATCTTCTCGTTTTTCTTTGGGGTCTATTGGGTCAACCAAGGATAATTCTGTGGCCATATGATATCTATCATAACCTAGATGCGTGGCCTCCCATGTACGAAGGTTTCCTTGAGCACTTCCCAAAGATTCTAATTTCTAAAACAATTTTTGACTATACCTTTATATAAGGTGTTATTGTGAGGTGATGTCCACGGTTGGAACATGAGTCACCTTTGGTATATATTTGTATCCAAACTCACAGCATATGTGTTGTTGTATTTTGCACGACAATTGTTGTAATAAAGTTGTAGTTGTTTTCTGTACCATGTATTTGACGACTCAGAATGGGTTGGGTGGAATGGACCTATTTTGGGGTCGTTACACATGTCCTTCATCTCAAAGTTGGAGGACAACCACCCTTTGGTGGCGACAATCATCTCCTTATCATTCCCAACTAGAAGGATGTCATCGACATACATAGATAAAATAAGGAATTTATCTTTGGACCGTTTGATATATACACAATGGTCTTCCTCGATCATCGTAAACCCATCACTAATGACGGCTTAATGGAATCTCAGATACCATTGTCTGGACGCCTGTTTCAAACCATAAATAGAACGTTTGAGCTTGCATACTGTGACAACCTCAAAATAGGTCCATTCCATTCAACCTATTCTGAGTCGCCAAATACATGGTACAGAAAACAACTACAACTTTATTACAACAATTGTCGTGCAAAATACAATAACATATATGCTGTGAGTTTGGATATAAATATATACCAAATGTGACTCATGTCCCAACCGTGGACAGCACCTCACAATGACACCTTACATAAAGGTATAGTCAAAAACTGTTTTAGAAATTAGAATCTTTGGGAAGTGCTCAAGAAAATCTTTATACATGGGAGGCCAGACTTCTAGGTTGTGATAGATATCATATGGCCACAGAATTATCCTTGGTTGACCCAATATACCCCAAAGAAAAACGAGAAGATTACTATCATATTCTTCCCAATGGTGAGTCTTCTCTTGACTTATCATTATCTCCACAGTCTCTAATTGAGAATTATACTTCAAACAAACACCAAGATTATATAGGTAGTGCTAGTAAATATACTCAACAAGTGGATGAGCACAATCCTGTCTTATGATGACACGAGGTTGTATGTCATTAGACATCTGGTATGATAATGGCAAAACACCCTTCCAATGTTGGGTTCGCCTCACCCTATTTTCTTCACCAAATATAACTACTAAATGATGACCACCGTTCTATTCCCTTGTTACCCCCGCTCGACCCAGCTACACTCTTATTACCTGAAAGGAATTGTGAAATAAAAGGGTGAGCACAACTAGCCCAGTAAAGAATATCATGACTAAAGATAAATAAATTATCAATAGTCTTCATCAGTAATAAATCAGAAATTTAGAACATATGGTAGATGATAAAAATTTTAACCATAGTTGCAGCGGAACGAGCAATCCATTAGAAGAGTCAAATAGACCATAAAGTCTATTATCTTCTCCATGTTAAAAATCCACCAACAATATTTTATCCCTGTAACATCACTCAACAGTTTCTTTCCACAATCATATGAATAACTCATAATCATAATTGTAATTCTAATTTTTTTTCGCACCCTGGACGAAGAATATTTTCATCACCTGTCTTTACCTGAAACATCAAAGATCATGGTTATACCAAATCACAGTTCCTGTTCATAATCATGCTAATAAATCCATCTTCGCACTACGGCCAAAGATATTCATCAATAATTCATCTTTGCACTACAGGCCAAAGATATTCATCAATAGTTCATCTTTGCACTACAGGCCAAATATATTCATCAATAATTCATCTTTGCACTACAGGCCAAAGATATTCTTCAACAGTTCATATTTGCACTATAGGCCAAATATATTAATATCTCAAAGAAATATATAATCATTTCAGAATTATATAAACAATAATTATAACCATGTTGATCAATTCACCTTTACACTTAAGCTAAAGATATTCAGTTATAAATTCAATGGTCATGATCATGCCAGTCAACAATTTAACTTTGCACTACTGGCCAAAGAGAACCCATAGTCATGATCATACCAACAATCTACCCATCTTTACACTCAAGTGAAAGAGAATTTCAACATCGGGGTTATAAAAATGTTATATATGATAATAAAAACAATATGATCAAAATATAGATTTAATTTCAAGAGTAATATTCATAAATTAACTATAATTTGTTCAAAAAAAAAACTAATTTTGTCATGAATAGTAACTCGTGAATAGTAACTCATGAATAGTAACTCGTAAATAGTAACCCCAACATAAAAAAATAGAAATTCTACAATAAAATTTATACCAATATTTTGGTATAATGATATTGAAAGAATAACATTTCTTAAGCTTATAAACAATTTATTTTAATTGTTTACAATTTACTAAATAATGCATTTAATCATCCTAAAATGCCAAACTCATAATATTTCATCACCAATAACCAAAAACCCTCATAAAAAAATATGCATATACCTCATATAGGATTCTCAAGCCATAAAATCCTATTTTTCAATTTTCTTACTTCACATAACATATTTAATTCATTTACTCATAACTAGTCTATTTTCATGAAAATACCAAATCAGTTCTAAAAATATTTCTTTTTTGGAATTTAGCAGAATATATTCTCATATTGAACATATATTTTTCTCAGAATTTTTAAAATTTCATTTACTATTTTTTATATGACCAAAACAGCCGAATATTTAGACATTTATCAAAAATTGAACTTTTGTCTAAAAATTCTAAAATTTACAGAGTATACTTCTATTATATACATGTACCCCCAATAAAATTTTTATCAATTTTGGAGTTAACCACAAGGAATTATAAGTGATTACTTTTGAAATAGTCTTTTCTCATAAAATTCATAACTCTTAATCTATACATCCAAAAATCACCATGTAAGACCCCAACTTTTATAAATAAAGATGAATTTTCTATAAATATCATTTTTGAATATTATGGAGTTAATTTGATATAATGTTATAGTTGTGGGTAATATTTATAAATTTTGCAAAGTAAGCAAGTTGTTATAAAATATTCGTTTGGTCGGAGAATATTCTTTTTGTCGGGGAATATTCGTACGACGGCACAATCATTGGTGGACCCCACAACGGAATTATTGTCGGATTGAGAAAACGACAGAATTATCTTTCTATAAAAATAACGGCTGAGGTGTTACCGTTAAAACCGTTAAAACTGTTGAACTACTCGGTAGTAAAAGTACAGTAATACGCGTGATTGCATAGTAGCACACGGTATTGATTATTGATGCTTACGTGAGAAGTCACTCAGCTATACTCAATTATTGCTACAGTAATTGCTGCATCATATCTCTTAAATTATTGTCATAGTATCATCTGTATAATATGTTATATTATTGAGACGTTGTGGTAAGTTTGGTTATTTTATGGGGGGCCATATGTCATCATCTAAGAGTCTCTTCGTCAATAGTAATTACCGTCGTCAATAGTAATTACCGTCGTCAATAGTAATTACCGTCGTCAATAGTATTTACCTTGGTCAATAGTAATTACCTTCGTCAATAGTATTTACCTTGGTCAATAGTAATTACCTTCGTCAATAGTATTTACCTTGGTCAATAGTAATTACCTTCGTCAATAGTATTTACCTTGGTCAATAGTAATTACTTTCGTCAATAGTAGTTGTCCCTTCAATATTACCAAGAGTCATTTGACCCTTCGTTAAGACCAAGAGTCATTTGACCCTTCGTTAAGACCAAGAGCCACCCTCAGTTTTTCTATAAATAGAGGCCTAGGGCTTCATTATTTTTCACGAATTCATTCAAGCTATAGAGAGAGAAAGTATAGAGAGAATAAGAGAGAGAGAGACTAAAAGTATTCTGCTACATCACTTTTCCAATATCCAGTTCTTTTAAGGTAGGGAATATTATTTCTTTTATATTCATGAAGAGAACTTCTGTTATTCCATTTGTTACTATTCTGTTGGAATAACCAGTATACGCGGTCTACCCTATACTTGGTGACATTCTTCTATTATTCTGTTGGAACATCCTGTCTGTGTGTTTTACACCGGACCTGGTTCCGTTTATTATTCTGTTGGAACATCCTGTCTGTGTGTTTTACACCGGACCTGGTTCCGTTTTATTATTATTCTGTTGGAATATCCTGTCTGTGTGTTTTACACCGGACCTGGTTCCATTATTTATTATTCTGTCGGAATATCCTGTCTGTGCGTTTACGCCGAACCTGGTTCCATTATTTATTATTCTGTTGGAATAACCTGTTTGTGCGGTCTATCGCATGCATGGTGATTTCTTTTGTTATTCCATTCTTTATTGTACTCAGTTGGTTAAGTTTTGACTTCTATACTCCATGAAATTTGTGGAATATCCTTGATAGTTGCGTTTCATCCAGTATCTTTTCAAGAAAATATTCTTCTAAGCGTTCTTGAATTTTACTCCACAATGCAGTATCATGTTGACAATTTGGACGTTGTTAATTCCTGAATAAATTAATTCTTGAACTTGTTTTATTGAATTCTTATATCATTGTCATCATCCTCATGTTTATAAAATGTTGAAAGTCATCTGTGGCATGTAGTGCATAGATGGACTTGGTATGATTATGACCAGGGATTATTCGGTATAATCATGACCGTAATGTTACAAATGATGTGGTAAAAGTCCTCATTGGCCCGTAGTGCATTGATGGACAGTTGTTGGCATGATCATGACCATTAATGAATACACGAATATCCTTGGCCGTAGTGCAGGGGTGATTCGATGATGTGGATTATTTTATTAAGCTGAGTCTCAGCGATCGCAGTGTTGAAAAACCTTTTAAATCATAAAAGATAGTAGAGTTTATTTTCTACTTGACTCTTTTAATGGATTGCTTGTTCCGCTGCAGTTAAACTTGATGTCTATTATATTTTATCAGTTTAACATTGTTGAAGGCTAATGATAATTTATTCTGCATTATCTTAGTCATAATATTTCTTACTGGGCTAGTTGAGCTCACCCTTTCTTTCACTGTTCTCTTCAGGAAATGAGAACGTAGCTGGGACAAGTCGGGGTACGGAGTGATGGTCCGAATGATAGTATTAGTTAGTAGTCCTCACTATTCTATGTAATGGTGTGTTAATAAATGTAATGAGGACTCCTTTTGAGTATGAATACTCTCTAGAAGATAATATTTGTATTCAAACTCACAGTTTATGTTTTGTCGTATTGTACACAACAGTTGTATTATTAAGTTGTATTTGTATTCTGTACTATGTATCTGACGACCCAAGATGGGTGATGTATACCTAATTTTGGGGGCGTCACATTTGGTATCAGAGCTTAGGGATATGATCCCTGGCTAAGATGTGAGAATAGAACTAGGAGGGGAGAGACGGGGAATTCCTTCGCTAGTATGGCATACCTAAGTTTATTTGCATGGTATTTAATTGGTCGGTCATAATATAAGGATAATATATGACATATCAATTAATTTTTATTTTGTGGCAGTATCTGAAAATGGCATCCGAGAATGTTGAGAATAGCAATGGAGCACAGACGACTGTTGATTCACCACACATCAATAATCATGATAATGTGCATCAGGAAGGTGTCAATCCTCATGCAAACAACAACACTGACCAAATGATGAATGATCAAATGTTCAGAGGCTTTATGCAATTCATGCAACAACAGGTGAAAGCGGCTCCTGTCCACAACGTAGGTGGAAATACTGGAAACTCTCAGGCGGTCACCGCTAAACAGTTTAAGGAGTTGGGACCACCGGAGTTTAAGGGAGAACCCAAACCACTTGTAGCTGAAACATGGATAAAGCAGATCACCAAGATATTTGATGTCTTGGGTTGCTCCGAGGAGCAAAAGGTTCCCTTTGCCGCCTTTATGTTGCGAGGAGAGGCAGATTACTGGTGGGAATCGATAAAGCGTACTCAACCTGCCGCACTGAAGATGTCTTGGGAGAAGTTCCAAGATCTGTTTAACGACAAATACTTTCCCGAGAGTATTCGTCACATGAAGGAGGTGGAGTTCATCAAATTGGAGCAGAATAATATGACCGTGTCGCAGTACGAGGCAAAATTTGCGGAGTTATCCCGGTTTGCGTCCCACCTGGTGGATAATGAAGAAAGAATGACGCGGATGTTTTTAAGAGGTTTGAAGCCGGAGATACGTCAACATCTTGTTTCTCATAAACTGTGTTTGTATTCAGATGTTGTAAATAGGGCTCAGTTGGTGGAGCGCGATAACGAGATAACGCAACCAAAAGAGAGCAGCCGGCAAAATGATAATACCAGTGAGAGCAGTCATCGAAGCGGTGACAACAAGCGTGGAGAGAATCAACAGGCCAGAAATGGTAACCACTTCGGTGGTAATCAGGGCCAAAACAATAAGAATGGACATTTTAAGAAGAGGAGATTCAACAATGATGGAAAGATGTCAGCACCAGCACCTGTCGTTAAGGAAGGAGAACGACCACCTATCATATGTTTCAAATACGGAGGGGAGGGGCACATCAGTCCAAACTGCGCGATGCCGTCCAAAGCATGTTATAATTGTGGAAGAGAAGGTCATTTAGCCCGATTTTATCGTTTACCGAAGACAAATTCAGCTAGGATGGAGGCACCAAAGGCCGTCCCAGAAAAGTCAAAACCGGTTGTGCAAGGGAGAGCGTTTGTTGTGACCTCCCAGAACGCAAGGAACCCGAATGAGGTCATCACGGGTAAGCTTATCATAAACTCTAACGAAGTCTATACTTTATTTGATACCGGTTCAACCCATTCTTTTATTTCTCCTACTTGCGCTCATCGATTAAATTTGATTCCGGAGAAATTAGACTTTGACTTAGCAGTTGAAACTCCATTGGGAGAAACCTTCATTACATCCACGGTTTATAAGTCTTGTTTGGTTCAAGTTGGTACCCACACATTACCTGTCGATCTTATTTCATTAAAAATACTTGCATTTGACGTGATTCTAGGGATTGATTGGTTAACTACCACTACTAGAAAATCAAGATATGGCGACGAGGTATAGCGACGGTCGGCGCGGAACCGTAGCAATAGATATATATAGCGACGGTCACTGTATGACCGTCGGTATAAGCCCTTGAAGGTATTCTATTCCGAGGGTCACAAAATGGCCGTCGGTATAGGTCTTTTTTTTGGGATTTTAACGAGGGTCACAAAGGGGGCGTTTTATCAGTATTGTTCTTTCCCCCAAACCAAACTCTCTCTCAGTCGCTCGATCTCAGTCATTGAATCTCACTCACTCTTCATCTCCTCTTCAGTATTCTCGCTCCATCTCACTCCGTCCGGCTTGGAAGGATCATATTGATTGACTATTTGAGGAGGAAACACACGATCGAGTGTCCGCCGGACTTCGTCTCACTCCATCTCTTCGTCTGGCTTGAAAGGATCATATTGATAGAGGGTTTGAGCAGGTATAATATCATTCTTTAGGTTTTTAATTTTATTTACCCCTTAGTTGTTATGATTTCCCCTATTTCTCCGATCCCTCTAACAAGCCCTAAATTTACTGATTTTGGGACACCCTTCTGTGGGGTGTTTCATGGTTCTGGGATTCACCATGGAATGCAAGGGCTGCTGCTGTTCCTCTCAGAGGATTGCGGTGGCCAAAGGGAACAAAAGTTCCTTCGATTCTTTACCTGGAGATGGACATTCCATGATCTGTCAATGATGGGTCGGCTTATAATTAGTAAGTAGAAATAATTAGTAAGTAGAAGAAGAACATTAAGAGAAGAATAATGTTTCTGATATGAGATTTTAACCAATACCCAATACAAGTCTCTGACTCGAAATCAATCATGGCTAAGATGTACTATGTGCTCATTGTATCATGTAGTTTGGAAAATAAATGATATAAATAAAGTCATTCTTCTTCATCTTGTTCCTACTATTTCTAGTATTTCAAAATTTGTTTTGCATTCTAAAGTTTTCGCAGTGAACATTCGTTTCAGCTAACTGATGATGCACATGTTATATGCTTGAGTCTGGTATATATGCTTTTTCTAGGGAATTAATGTATGTATATGAACTAGCTAGTCACGGAAATTAGAAGTGTAATTAAGAAAGTTTTGGCAAAAATGTATTCTTCCTAGTATCACCTTTTATTATATACTAGTGTTTTAACACTTGAAAGAAGTAGGCAATAGGTTCTCAAGGAAGCGAGTTCTTTCTCCATTTACAGTCTTCAGAAAATGCAACTTTCTAACTTCGGAAGTAACATTATGAACTATTTAAAAAGCTCTCTCTCTCTCTGTGTGTCTTTGTGGGTGGGTGTGCATGAGTTTTTTGCTTGTATGAGCATTCATCTGTTTGTGTCCGTGTAAGTATTGCAATTGTTTGGTTTTTGTTCACTGCAAAAGAAGAGTTATGGGGCGGCATGTGGAGTGCATTCACATGTGTGTTCTGTCGTATAAATATTCCACTGCATCACAAACTTATCTGCTGGGCAATTCCAAGTACACTAGGTCTGTATCGGTGTTATCACTGTTTTGGCTGTGTTCTATTCACTCCATGTGCTGCTATGGTTGCTTCTGTCTTTGGTAATACGCCATTCTCGAAGCACTTTAGTTCTTCAGGAGTTCATATTCTTAATGTTTGAATTCAGGCCAACCTTATCCGGATGCTGTCTATTTTTTCATTTTAATCAGACAAACTATCACACTTATCTAAGATCAAGAAAAGAAAACCTTTGAGCTGCATCCTAGAGAGTTGGTAGCATTTATTGGCAAGCATATGTAGAGCTATAGCCGACTAGCTAGTATATGATATTTGGTGGTATATATCAATGTGTAGAGCTCATTTTGAGTATATTATATTTGAGTCGAGCTCGAGCCGAGCTTTCAGTCGAGCCGAGCTGAGCTGGACCATATTCACTAGAGCCAAACTGGACCAAACTCACAGGCAGCTCTGTTCGTTTACAACTCTATACATGTGCAAGTAAAGATTACAAATAGTGTTTCCAATTGTACCTTAAAAATAAGCCAGGTAGCTTTGTAGACACAGTAGTGTGACAATGTACTTGCCTGAAACCATTTTGGCAAATACTATAAATAACCACAGAGGACAAGGTTAGTATTAGGACTTTCCTAAGTTTTAGATCATTTACAGTGAATAACTATGGAATCTGGGAAATGGATCGCACAAATCAGAGGACAATGATCCTCCACAATAAAGTTGTTCATAAACAAAGAATGTGGTTGATCCTTGGCCTGTTAACTAGATTACTACAATATAAATATTTTCTAAGAGAGTTGACTCCTATCAGACCCGAATGCTATCGCTCACCAGATTCCACTTCTTTGACATTGCTTACTACTTCTTCAACTGTTCTTGATAGACATTGTGTGTGTTCCTCGATATATTGCATAACCATATGCAATTGTTCTCGACAAGCTGCCAACTGTAGATTTGCACAATGTAGCTCAGAATTTAGCTCTTTAATCCTCATGTCCTTGTCATCCTATGACAAAGGAAAAGAGAATAACTTTCATAATATAAACTATATGATTTTACAAAAATTAAAAACATTTGAGGAACATATGATAAGTGATCGATGGATTTGTATATACTTTTATGTGGTTCTCGGGTTGGGGTTGCCAGCTGCCATAATGCTCAAGTAATTAATTAAGCTACATATATACTTTGCATTCTTTTTTTTTTCTTTGGTAATTGCAGCCTTGTATATTATTAGAATTTGGTACTAGAGCATATATGGTTATAGAGGGCTGAAATCATGAAACCCTGATTTAATTATATAATAATGCATGTGTGGTAAATTTAGGGAGGGAGGGAGCAATTATAAGAATATCTGAGTGGTGGGAAGGGGACTTGGCATAAATCTTACATATATACACCTTTTTTGTTTTGTTTGAGTGAACTGGGAGTTTGGTTGGTGCATAGATTTCTATACGCAATATCATTCTGATGGTTGTTCAATTTGATTTAGGGACATAATAGTATGGATAAGACGTGGATGGAATTACCAAGATATTCTAGAGAATATCTTGCAGGCATAGAGAGATTTTTGGACTTTGGTTTCGAAAAAGTGGGCATGGTAACGGGAAGAATTCCTTGTCCATGTAAGAATTGTGTAAATGGCCGATACCAGATTCGAGCTACTATTCGTGAACATTTGATTTGTGATGGATTTATGTTTGGCTACACGAATTGGGTGCATCAAGGGGAAGATGTGATTATCAGGAATGGGAGTAATGATGATGTTCACGACGAACCATCACAATCCGAAGATGATCATCGTATGCCTGAGATGGTAAATGATATATTTAGGGATCACGGTGTGGAATCATCAGCTGAAGCTATAAAATACCAAAAGTACATGTCAGAGGCCAATCAACCATTATATCCTGGATGTGAAATTGAGACTGTCCTTTCATTCATTGTATGGCTTTTCAATCATAAAAATGTTAGCAAATGGACTGACGTGTCCTTTGATGGTTTGCTCCGTAAGTTCAAGTCATCATTTCCATCATTTGCAAACTTGCCTGATAATTTTTATGAAATGAAGAAAATGGTTGGAAATTTAGGGTTTAGTTATGAGAAGATTGATGCATGCGAGAATGATTGTATGCTCTTTTGGAGGGAGAATGAAAAATTAGAGTCTTGTACAGTTTGTAAATCATTGAGATGGAAGCAGAATGAGATGGTTGTACCAGAGAATGCACAAATAGATACAAATGCTAAGAGGAGCAAAGTAGCTGTGAAGCAATTACGTTATTTACCGTTAATTCCGAGATTGCAGAGGCTATTTATGTCTGTAGAAACTGCAAAATACATGACGTGGCATCATGTAAAGCGACGGAAAGATGGAGTGAATCGTCATCCAGCTGACTCTGCAGCTTGGAAGCATTTAGATACAATGTACCCTACATTCTCTCAAGAATATCGAAATGTAAGACTCGGACTGTCCACTGATGGCATGAGTCCCTTTACCCATGGGTCACCGTATAGTATATGGCCAGTGACAGTTGTTGTTTATAACTTACCACCATGGATGTGTATGAAGCAGGAGTATTTTATCATGCCATTGTTAATACCTGGTCCAAACTCTCCATGTAATGATATTGACGTGTATATGCAACCTTTAATTGAAGAGTTGAAGATACTATGGAGTAATGGGGTTGAAACGTATGATGCATCTACCGGTACAAAGTTCCAAATGCGTGCTGCACTGTTGTGGACAATTAGTGATTTTCCAGCTCTTGCTATGTTGTCTGGTTGGAGCACTAAAGGTAAGTTGGCATGTCCATCATGTCAAATGAACACTCGTTCTTGTAGATTGCAAAGTAAGGAATGTTATATCGGGCATCGTTGTTTTCTGGAGTCGGGTCATAGTTATAGGTTTGATACACGAAGATTTAACGGACAATGTGACCATAGTGAAGCTCCGGTGGTGCCATCAGGATTTGATATTCTCGAACAAGTTAATGCCATTAATGTCACTTTTGGAAAGACACCCACTAGCACGAAGACCATTCCCCATGACTCAAAACATAATTGGAGGAAGAAAACTATTTTCTTTGAATTGCCATATTGGCGGATACTTTTGTTGCGCCACAATCTAGATGGAATGCACATTGCCAAAAACATTTGTGATAGCCTGATTGGGACATTGTTGAGTGTGCAAGGAAAGTCAAAAGATAATTTAAAAGCACGATTGGACTTGATGAAAATGGGTATACGAAGAGAGCTCCATCCAATACCCGTGCAAGCAAGCAATTCAAAGTACCTTTTGCCGGCTGCAAGCTACTCAATGTCTAAGAAAGAAAGACATGATTTCTTACAAGTGTTGAAAAATGTTAAGGTACCTGATGGATATGCTTCAAATATTTCACGTTGCATCAATTTGAAGGGGGGCAAGATCTCAGGTCTTAAAAGTCACGATTGCCATATTTTAATGCAACAATTACTTCCAATAGCAATACGATGTACCAACTTGCCTAGACATGTCTGCTCAACAATAATTGAACTTTGTAACTACTTTAGAGAATTATGTTCCAACTATAACACATCGGAAGATTATGAACGGTTGAACAAGAAAATTCCGTTAATACTTTGCAAGCTTGAGATTGTGTTTCCTCCTGCTTTCTTTGATATAATGGTACATTTGTGTGTCCACCTTGCTGAAGAGGCAAAGATAGCCGGAAATGTGAAATATCGACAAATGTGGGCTTTTGAAAGATACATGGGCAAGTTAAAAGGGTATATTCGCAACAGAAGTCGTCCAGAAGGGTCAATTGTAGAAGGGTATATCGCTGAAGAATGTGTTACATTTTGCTCAAGATATTTGAGTCAACACAATGCTGCATGGAAACGAGTTGGAAGAAATGAAGATGGATACGAACAAGGTGAATCAAGTTTATCTGTATTCAGAAACATAGGTCGATTTCTTAATGTCCCAAAAGTTTGTACTCTATGTGGCGATGATGTTAAGAGTGCACACCTGTATGTGCTATTCAATTGTACAGAGGTTGAGTCATATCTAATGTGAGTAAATAAAGAATGACATTTATTGTTCGAAATATTAATAACTTTTGTTAGCCAGCTAGCTATGACAAAAAAATTTGTTTGTTTATTTGTTTGTAGTATTTGGCAAGATTCATATATGTTACGACGTGGAAAGCGCAAACAAAAACTGACGCCAAGGGAAATTGACAATGCTAAGAAAAAGGAATTTCCTGAATGGTTTAAGAATTATGTAAGTACTACATTATGTGAACATAATTTTATGCAAAATTTTGTAATGGTTATTAATAATAAATGGATGGAATTTGCTTATATTGCTACCATTTTGTAGATGGCAACTATGAATAATGATGCTTCAAAAGAAGTTCAAGCTCTTGCATTTGGCCCAAATTTGATAGGCAGGAGAGGAGATGGTTATTTGGTAAATGGGTATCGATTCCATTCTACAAGTTGTGAGAGTAAGAATAGAACGCAGAATAGTGGGGTATATGTGGTAGCAACTACTCGTGGATATTCCTCTGCTAGAGACCGAAATCCTAAGGAAGATGTAGTTGAATACTTTGGTATTTTGGAAGATGTTGTTGAATTAGATTATTATGGATCTGGCAAAGTTGTTCTATTCAAATGTAAGTGGTATGACAGTTTAGCACGTGATAGAGGGGTCAAAACTGATGACTATGGCTTCACGCTTGTAAATTATCAAAAGTTTGGTTCAACCGATGAGCCCTTTGTAATGCCTTCTCAGGTTCAACAAATATTTTATGTTGATGATCAAAGGGATAACAATTGGCGTGTGGTTATACGAACAAGGCCGAGAGATTTATGTGAAGATGCTGAAGTAGATTCTGATAGTGACGAGTTACCCAATACCAATGAAGAATTCATCACTCCAGTTGCAGAAGTTGATATTGAAAACATAAATTGGGTTAGGAATGACGTTGATGCTGAATTAGTTGAAAATGGTGGAAAAAGACTTAAAAGTAAGCGAAAAACAGGATCTCAAATTGATACATCTCGTTTCAAAAGACGAATAATTGAACATATTGTTGATGAAGATGAGAATGGAGACGGAGACGGAGAAGAAGAAGAGGGTTCCGAAGATGAAGAGGAGGGTGATAGTGAGGAAAATGAAGATGAGGAAGAATGAAGAGGATAAACGTCACAATTGATAGATCTGTCTTGTTACACTTTGTCCATTTTCTCCAAAAGAGAAACGATTACACTTTGATAGATCTGTTTTTGATATTATATCTTGGTGCTCCTTGTACTATTAGCAGATATCTAGACTAGCTTATTTATTAGTATAATATCTAGACTATCTTATGTATTAGTATAATATATTCTGTTTCTGATATTATATCTTGGTGCTCCTTGTGCTATTAGCAAATATCTAGACTATCTTATGTCTTAATAGGAAAATGAATTCTATTGCACTGATGTAATTTTGATGATTAGTAAGATATACTTGCATCAAATGGGATTCAGGAAACAATCATTTTTGTGCTATTTAGTTCCATTATTCCTTTCTGAAATTAATTGAAATACTTCTGTTTCTTTGGTTTTGTTTTTGTCCAGTTAGTAATTAGTTTTTACTAGGCTCTTTGGACATATTAGTTTAGTTATTTGAACTTTTGTTAAAAACAATACTACTATGGAAGTGTTTATACTGATTAGTGAGGAGTTAATAGAAGCTGTTTGGTCTCTAGGTCTTACAAAATTATGCTGGTTTAGGTATGCTTATTTATCAATACAGTGGTCATTTATTTTATTTGGCACATTTATGTGTTTTTTTATGATTAGTCATGATGCCTTCTAAATAAAAGAGTTCTGAGCTTTAATCAGTTTTATTCCAATTTTTTATGAGTTTTAAATAAATGATATTTGCCATTAGAAAATGTCAAATATGAATAATTCATTTCTTCTAATTTTAAGTGCATGTAAGTTGAAATAATATGTGTAAAAATTAGCACCTTCTATATTACTATCGACTAAAATTGTATTTTAAGTAATGACATCAAATTTGTGTTACAGATACGGCTACAAGATACTCACAGAAATGTTGTGAGGAACTTGTTGCTGCTGGGGCAATTGACACTATTCTTGAGCTGATCCGATCGGTCACCCGAAGCATACCCGATCAGGAAGTTTTAAGACATTCACTCTCTACTTTGAGAAACCTTGCCCGATTTCCACATTTGACTGAAGTACTGATCAATAGTAGAGGATCTGTACAAACAATTCTTTGGGAGTTCTTAAGGTTTGTAAAAGGACACACTCCGAAATATGTATATCTTTATAATTTATTTATTATATTCTTATTATCATTGTATTAATATTCAGAAACAAAGAGGAGGGATATTTCATTGCTTCTGAGCTTTTGGAGAAGATATGCTTAAACCAAAGAGGTCTTAAAACTTTACATCAGTTACCAGTTCTCTTGAAGAGGTTAAAAAGCCTTGTTGACGATCTTCAAAGGAGGGCAGGCATTGAGAAAAGGTTAGATGATGGCGAAAGCAACACCCATCCGTCCATCCCTTCTAAATCCTACTTCTTGGAGTAAAATTACTGACAGTAATACCTCTGTTGGGGAAAAGGGTGTCCTACGTTGATTTAGAAATCTTTTAAAAAAATTAACTTTTTACAAATATTGAGTTTCGCATACAGCACGCTTAGACGTGATTTTTACATCAACTTTTTCATAATAATTCATCCGTCTTTAAAGTTGACTATTGAAAAAAAAAACAGAATGTTGGGAGAAACTATTCGGGTAGTATTTATGTTATCCTGAGTTTAGTTTGTATACAAATTGTATTATTTCTTCTTTGGTTATCATCCATCTATAAACTAAATTTGAATAACATGCAGGAATTTGCGAAGTTTGGTAGGAAGGGAGCATACAGAGAGAAGATTAAGAGTGGCAATGGAGCTCTTGAAACTAATTACCCGTGGTTAAGCAAAATTCATTTTCCTATTAAAACAGTATGTGGTTCTTATATAATTCTTGTGAGGCTTGAACTTTACAATCTTGAAGTTTACAATCTTCCTATTAAAACTGTTCTATCAAAACTGTTCTATCAATTATGAATTGATATTCTTTACTATTCTGAATTCATATTTTTGTTTCTCAGGTTACTTTAATGGCTTCAAATAGAACGTCTAGATCTCGTGCTAACTATTCCAATGGCCCGGAAATTAATGATAATGAGATCCATGTCGATGAACCACATGCAGAGGAGGAAAGCATTCATGAGAATGCTGAAGGTACCATGCATATATCTACACTTATACTTGCATTGTCATGAAGGTAAAAACAAAGTTTGTCTGTGATTTAGAATGACTGAAGTAGGCCTTTATTAGTGCTCTTCGAACTTTGTGTTATTTACAAACTCTTTTACATATATAAATCGTGTTATATTTCAGTTTTGTTTAGTTCATATATATTGATTCTTTCTCTTTTTTAGGTTCTCGACCTAAGAGGAAGCGTGGACCAACGATGGGAGCAAAGTTATGGTCAAATATCGATGCACCCAAGAAAGTAATTTATGATGTAAATGGTCATCCTGTTGGGGGAGACGCCAATAAGTTAACAACCTTTCTTGGGTGTCTTGCTCGCAATGGAGAATTTTTTCCAATAAGTACTCCAACATGGTCTAATATGACAGAGGCTAACATGACAAGGGCTTGGGATGAAATTCAGGTTATTAATCAATAGCATTTTATAGAATTTGACATTAAACACTTTGAAGGTAACTTAATATATGTGTAAATTTGTTTGTTGTAGAAACGATTTACCACAGATCACCCCAATGCTAAAAGAAAACTGATGGCTATCATGAACAATAGGTGGAGAGATTGGAAGTCTAACTTAAAGAGTAATAATTTTGTGCATGGTGACCGTGCCAAATCGATAGCGAATACTATCAACAATGATCGAGTAAATCCTAATCAATGGGCTGCGTTGGTTGATTATTGGCTAACTGATGATGCACAGGTTGTGTTTATTCTAATTTATGTATTATCAATTCTTACTTATTGTTATATATTATTATTAATTTATAAATACATGTAATGCAGGATATAGCAACAAAAAATTGTGAAAATCGAAAAAAATTGATGGTAGGTCATACGTTGGGCACTAAATCAATTCCAAAAAAGAAACATGAATTGGTAATTTGATGTTATTTCCCTATTTTTTGTCGTTAATCATGTATTAGACTTCTATGAATAGAGTATTTCTTGAATTATGTACTATTTTTTGTTTTATTTGTAGTACCAAATAAATAAAAAAGAGATTGATCGAGCGGATATGTATATACAATCCCACACTCGAAGTGACAACTCAATTGTACCTGGAGCATCCTCGAATGTGGTACGTATTTATCAATCCTCAAACAATGGGGTCTTTTAACTCTTTATTCTATATTGTCTTTAAGCTCTTTACCGAGGATATGATTCTATATACTGGTTATTATATGATTATTTATTCTATTATTTATTCTTTACCGAGGATATGATTCCATATACTGGTTAGGTGAATTTTAGAACAAAAGTTTATATTGTCTCAATATTATGGTCCCTCCTACCCATCATAGAGACTGCAGCCAACATCATATTTATGCGTCTGCCTTCCGTTTAGCAGTTACAGCTGATGAAATAAATGGATAGGGGTGGTAAGTAAGGTGGTGTAAACTTAAGTAATCATATAACATAAATTACCTTATTTTTCAAATATGAGTTAAAGTATAAATTATTAAAAAAGAAAAGATTAACCTTTGGATACTTTGGAATTATGTTTGATTCTACCTTTTAAAAAGGGTTAGCAAAAGTACTTGAGGATTTTGAAACTGTTTAACTTAAAATGTTCTAATTAATAGTTGTTTTATTTTAATTCTTTTATTAAATTAAAGTATTCTAATTTGGTCTCTCTTGTTGCTACTGCTAATGTGTTTCATCCTGCTTGACTGCTGCTCCTTTTGTGTATCTTCTAATGCTTAAAATGGTGATATGTTGGTACAGGTTAAAATGGTACTGATCTGTTAAGTGTAATGCTATGTTGGGCTTCTTGCCTTGTAATCTTTTATATGACTGCTAGCTATATAATGTGATGTTTGGTTTGTGGTGTTTGGGTTTGCAACCATGTTATGATATTGTGGCTCCATTCTATGGTTTGCAACCTCTTCTTGTTGTTGTTGCTGCTAATGTGTTCTATTCTGCTTGGCTATTGCTCCTTTTGTGCCTTCTAATGATATGTTGTTACGGTGGTCTGTTAACTGTAATGCTCTGTTGGGCTTCTTGTCATCATAGGTCTATGTTATATCATGATGGTTGATGGGAGTATCCCATGAGATTTTGTTATTTGTTACTCTTTGTCAAGTGTTATGTTGAACTGCCTTGTATATTTAAGTTATGTATATTTTGCATTGTATATTTTCACAAGAAAAAATTATTGAGTTAAAGAAGACTCAGGAATCGACTGGTGAAAGCAGTAGTACAGGACGGAATGATATACTTGCACAAGTTCTTGGACCAGAGCGACATGGTAGACTTCGACAAGGTGGAGTTGGTGCCACAGCTACAAACACTTGGGGACCTCGTGACACAAATAATGAAGTACAACGTGAAAATCAAGAATTGAAAGCTGAGTTGAAAAAGGTGCGGGAAAAAGGAGACGATACTGCAAGGAAAGTGGATGAACTATTATCAATGATGACAGAATTTATGAAGAAGTCATCTGTTCCAAATGCTCATTCCAACAATCAGGTGTTGCTCTCTCATTCCACTTATACTTCAAATTTGTGCTCTATCACTCTGTTTGTATAATTAACAAGTTCACTTTATAATTAATTTGTAGGATCATTACACAGAAGGAGATAATGGTGATATTAGTGGATCAAATAATCCTATAGAGGACCTGTGACATGTCTCGTGCTGCTGAAAATTTGTTAGATGTAACACTATTTTGGATGAAAATTTGTTATAGATGTGCTACTGAAAATATGTTAAATGTGCTATTGGTTATGTACTGTTTTGATACATAGTAACAGTATTTTGGATGGTTATGTATATTTAGATGATATTATACATTGATAGACTTCATTTGTTTTGTTCTTTTAGTTGAAAATGTTATATTCAGATTGGATGGTTGAATGTAGTTATGCTTCTTAACAGGTAAAATAAATAAGAAATATTATATAACGAAGTTTTTGTCGCCAAAACACCTATAGCGACGGCCACGACTGTCGCAACACCTCTTATATTCGCGCAAAATCTCACCTATAGCGACGGTCATGACCGTTGCAATAGACCGTACATTCGCGCCAAATTTCACCTATAGCGACGGTCGCCGGCCGTCGCAATAGACCACATTTTCGCGCCAAAATTTACCTATAGCGACGGTCGCCGACCGTCGCTATAGCTCTCAGCCATTCGCGCCAAATTTTCTGTAGCGACGGTCATGACCGTCGCTATATCAAATCCTGACCGTCGGTAAAAAACTTCAAGCGCGTTTTTGTGGCGTTTTCTGGCGACGGTCTGACCGTCGCTATAGGGAAAAAAACCGTCGCTATAGGTTTTTGCGACGGCTTCTATAGCGACGGTTGCCGACCGTCGCTATATCCTATAGCGACGGTCTTTTCATCTATAGCGACGGTCACCGACCGTCGCTATAGCTCGATTTTCTGGTAGTGTACTCATCATGCAAAAATTGATTGTTTTCGTAAGGTTGTTAGCTTTCATATTCCTAATCGACCTATTATGCGAATTCAAGCAACCAAACCATTAAAATCAATCGCTGTCATCTCAAGCCATAAAGCTATTCGTTTATTGAAAAACGGATGTCAAGCTTTCTTAGCTCATGTCACAGATCTAAACAAAAATACGTCAGCTTTGAATGATATTTCTGTTGTTAATAAATTTCCTGACGTATTTCCCGAAGAACTTCCTGGCCTACCCCCAGAGCGTGAAATTGAATTTTTTATCGACCTTGAACCTGGTACAAAACCCATTTCCAAAGCCCCATATCGAATGGCTCCTATTGAACTTCAGGAGTTAAAGACCCAACTGCAGGAATTGTTAGACATTGGTTTTATTCGTCCTAGTACTTCTCCTTGGGGTGCTCCTGTTCTGTTCGTGAAGAAGAAAGATGGGAGTATGCGACTTTGTATTGATTATCGGGAGTTGAATCATGTCACCATCAAAAATAGGTACCCATTGCCACGTATTGATGACCTGTTTGACCAGTTGCAAGGAGCACAATTCTTTTCAAAGATCGATCTTCGTTCTGGATATCATCAGCTGAAGGTTAGAACTGAGGATATTCCAAAGACGGCTTTTAGAACTCGGTACGGGCATTATGAATTCTTAGTTATGTCTTTTGGATTGACTAATGCTCCTGCTGCCTTCATGGATATGATGAACAGGGTATTTAAGGAATATTTGGATCACTTTGTGGTCGTCTTTATCGATGACATCCTTGTTTATTCCAAAAGCCGTGAAGATCATGAGCAACACTTGAGGCTGGTACTCCAAAAGCTTCGTGAATACAAACTTTATGCCAAGTTGAAGAAATGCGAGTTCTGGCTGGAAGAGGTAGCATTCCTTGGGCACGTAGTATCAAGTCGTGGAATATCTGTTGACCCGGCAAAGATTGAAGCTATTCAAAGCTGGGAGCAACCTAAATCAGTGACCGAGGTACGTAGCTTTCTTGGTTTAGCTGGTTATTATCGGAGATTCGTGGAAGGATTTTCTCGAATCGCTACTCCATTAACTCAGCTGACTCGGAAAGATACAAAGTTTGGTTGGAGCGAAGAATGTGAGCAGAGTTTTCAAGAACTCAAGAGGAGACTCATTTCAGCACCTGTTCTAACAATACCATCTGGCTCGGAGGGATTTGTCATCTACAGTGATGCTTCGAGCAAAGGGTTGGGATGCGTTCTCATGCAACATGGAAAAGTCATAGCCTATGCATCAAGACAACTCAAGGAATATGAGAGGAATTATCCTACTCATGATCTAGAGTTGGCAGCTGTTGTCTTTGCACTTAAAATTTGGAGGCATTACTTGTATGGGGAGAAAGTGGAGATCTTTACGGATCATAAAAGTCTCAAATATTTCTTCACTCAAAAGGAACTCAACATGCGACAACGACGTTGGCTTGAACTGTTGAAAGATTATGATCATACCATTCAATACCATCCTGGAAAAGCGAACGTGGTAGCTGACGCATTGAGTAGAAGATCATATGCGGGTACAAGTGCAATATTAACAACGCAAAGGCCCATTTTGTGTGACTTGCAAAGGATGGAGATAGAGTTGAAGACTCCAGGGACCCATGTGATGATGGCGAATATACGAGTAGAACCGACTTTAATCGATAAAGTTAAAGCTGCTCAAGCTACAGACCTGGAGCTGATGCGTATGAGGAAGAAAGTGCAAGAAGGTTCTATGCCGGAAGCAAGAATCGATGAAGAAGGAATACTTCGAGTCAACTCCAGACTTTGTGTTCCTAACAACCCTGATTTAAAGTATGAAATCATGATGGAGGCGCACAACACACCGTTTGCAATCCATCCTGGAAGTACCAAAATGTATCATGATCTTCGTCATACATTTTGGTGGAGCAATATGAAGAGAGAGATAGCGTTGTTTATCTCAAGGTGTCTAACTTGTCAACGAGTCAAAGCGGAGCATCAAGTACCAAAAGGTCCATTGCAACCACTTGAAATTCCAGAATGGAAGTGGGAGCACATTACCATGGATTTCGTTACCGGTCTTCCTAGGGTTTCTCAAGGTATTGATGCGATTTGGGTCATTGTTGATAGATTGACCAAGTCTGCTCATTTCTTACCGATACGAGAAACTTATACACTTGAACGTCTTGCTCGTATGTACATAAACGAGATTGTAAGACTGCATGGTATGCCAGTATCCATAGTTTCTGATCGAGACCCAAGATTCACTTCACGATTTTGGGTTAGTTTACAAAAAGCTATGGGCACGGAGTTACGATTTAGTTCAGCATATCATCCTCAGACGGACGGACAATCAGAGAGGACTATTCAAACTCTTGAAGATCTATTAAGACTCTGTGTCTTTGACTTCAAGGGAAGTTGGGACAAGTTCTTACCATTGGTGGAGTTTTCCTACAACAACAGTTATCAAGCAAGTATTGGCATGGCTCCATTCGAAGCATTGTATGGAAGAAAATGTCGTTCTCCAGTATGCTGGGATGAGGTGGGCGAAGCAACGTTGTTGGGACCGGAGTTGGTACGTATGACTACAGAAAAGATTCAAACGATCCGACAACGTATAAAAACCTCACAAGATCGACAAAAGAGTTATGCTGATCTTCATCGAAAGGACGTGGAATTTGATGTAGGAGATCATGTGTTCTTACGTGTTGCTCCATGGAAAGGTGTTACGAGATTTGGAAAGAGAGGAAAGCTAAATCCTCGATTCATCGGTCCATTTTTAATCCTCGATCGAGTAGGAACTGTGGCTTATAGACTCGCTTTACCGCCAAGTATGTCTCGTGTTCATAACGTTTTCCACATATCCATGTTACGCAAATATGTGGAAGACCCGAACCACATTATTGAGTTAGAACCGGACGAAATAGCGGAGGATTTGACGTATGAAGAAGTTCCTGTTCAAATCTTGGATAAGAAGGAACATATTCTACGCTCCAAGGTTATACCTCAAGTCAAAGTTTTGTGGAGAAACCACGATGTTGAGGAAATGACTTGGGAGTTAGAATCAGAAATGAAATCAAGGTATCCTTACCTCTTCGACATACCAGGTACGTACCCTAATTTCGAGGGCGAAATTTCATAAGAAGGGGAGGTTGTAAGACCCCAACTTTTATAAATAAAGATGAATTTTCTATAAATATCATTTTTGAATATTATGGAGTTAATTTGATATAATGTTATAGTTGTGGGTAATATTTATAAATTTTGCAAAGTAAGCAAGTTGTTATAAAATATTCGTTTGGTCGGAGAATATTCTTTTTGTCGGGGAATATTCGTACGACGGCACAATCATTGGTGGACCCCACAACGGAATTATTGTCGGATTGAGAAAACGACAGAATTATCTTTCTATAAAAATAACGGCTGAGGTGTTACCGTTAAAACCGTTAAAACTGTTGAACTACTCGGTAGTAAAAGTACAGTAATACGCGTGGTTGCATAGTAGCACACGGTATTGATTATTGATGCTTACGTGAGAAGTCACTCAGCTATACTCAATTATTGCTACAGTAATTGCTGCATCATATCTCTTAAATTATTGTCATAGTATCATCTGTATAATATGTTATATTATTGAGACGTTGTGGTAAGTTTGGTTATTTTATGGGGGGCCATATGTCATCATCTAAGAGTCTCTTCGTCAATAGTAATTACCGTCGTCAATAGTAATTACCGTCGTCAATAGTAATTACCGTCGTCAATAGTATTTACCTTGGTCAATAGTAATTACCTTCGTCAATAGTATTTACCTTGGTCAATAGTAATTACCTTCGTCAATAGTATTTACCTTGGTCAATAGTAATTACTTTCGTCAATAGTAGTTGTCCCTTCAATATTACCAAGAGTCATTTGACCCTTCGTTAAGACCAAGAGTCATTTGACCCTTCGTTAAGACCAAGAGCCACCCTCAGTTTTTCTATAAATAGAGGCCTAGGGCTTCATTATTTTTCACGAATTCATTCAAGCTATAGAGAGAGAAAGTATAGAGAGAATAAGAGAGAGAGAGACTAAAAGTATTCTGCTACATCACTTTTCCAATATCCAGTTCTTTTAAGGTAGGGAATATTATTTCTTTTATATTCATGAAGAGAACTTCTGTTATTCCATTTGTTATTATTCTGTTGGAATAACCAGTATACGCGGTCTACCCTATACTTGGTGACATTCTTCTATTATTCTGTTGGAACATCCTGTCTGTGTGTTTTACACCGGACCTGGTTCCGTTTATTATTCTGTTGGAACATCCTGTCTGTGTGTTTTACACCGGACCTGGTTCCGTTTTATTATTATTCTGTTGGAATATCCTGTCTGTGTGTTTTACACCGGACCTGGTTCCATTATTTATTATTCTGTCGGAATATCCTGTCTGTGCGTTTACGCCGGACCTGGTTCCATTATTTATTATTCTGTTGGAATAACCTGTTTGTGCGGTCTATCGCATGCATGGTGATTTCTTTTGTTATTCCATTCTTTATTGTACTCAGTTGGTTAAGTTTTGACTTCTATACTCCATGAAATTTGTGGAATATCCTTGATAGTTGCGTTTCATCCAGTATCTTTTCAAGAAAATATTCTTCTAAGCATTCTTGAATTTTACTCCACAATGCAGTATCATGTTGACAATTTGGACGTTGTTAATTCCTGGATAAATTAATTCTTGAACTTGTTTTATTGAATTCTTATATCATTGTCATCATCCTCATGTTTATAAAATGTTGAAAGTCATCTGTGGCATGTAGTGCATAGATGGACTTGGTATGATTATGACCAGGGATTATTCGGTATAATCATGACCGTAATGTTACAAATGATGTGGTAAAAGTCCTCATTGGCCCGTAGTGCATTGATGGACAGTTGTTGGCATGATCATGACCATTAATGAATACACGAATATCCTTGGCCGTAGTGCAGGGGTGATTCGATGATGTGGATTATTTTATTAAGTTGAGTCTCAGCGATCGCAGTGTTGAAAAACCTTTTAAATCATAAAAGATAGTAGAGTTTATTTTCTACTTGACTCTTTTAATGGATTGCTTGTTCCGCTGCAGTTAAACTTGATGTCTATTATATTTTATCAGTTTAACATTGTTGAAGGCTAATGATAATTTATTCTGCATTATCTTAGTCATAATATTTCTTACTGGGCTAGTTGAGCTCACCCTTTCTTTCACTGTTCTCTTCAGGAAATGAGAACGTAGCTGGGACAAGTCGGGGTACGGAGTGATGGTCCGAATGATAGTATTAGTTAGTAGTCCTCACTATTCTATGTAATGGTGTGTTAATAAATGTAATGAGGACTCCTTTTGAGTATGAATACTCTCTAGAAGATAATATTTGTATTCAAACTCACAGTTTATGTTTTGTCGTATTGTACACGACAGTTGTATTATTAAGTTGTATTTGTATTCTGTACTATGTATCTGACGACCCAAGATGGGTGATGTATACCTAATTTTGGGGGCGTCACACACCATTTTTGGACACAATCAAGAAAACTCATCAAAATATTATTTCAAATTTTTCCAAAATTTTTGAAGATCGGAAAAATTACGAAACTGAAAATCATAACAACCATTAAAATCCCTTAATATCCATTACCTCAAATGTGCAGTATTTCTGACTGGAATGCAAAGTCGAAGGAAACTTGCACTGAATAGCAACTCTCAAAGTATCTAAATAATCACAAAATATGCTTCATAATATAGAGAGAGAAAGAGAGAAAGCTTATGTTTCTGGTGTGATTTTCAATTCTAACTTAGCCCTCTATTTATAGGAAAATGTTAGCACGCCGAAGCAGACTTAACCTGCAACCTGATGGCTTTACCTGCTACTATTCCCACCCACCACATTTGAATAAAAATCTCAGCACATTTCTTTACCAACCAAGAGTGGGGCCCACCAATTCTAGAATTTTTTACCAAAATGATTAACTCCGAAAATTCAACAATTTCTGAACCAGTCATCTCGTAAAATTCATAACAAATCATACGTTCATTTTTAACGGTTCAAAATTTGTGGATATATACTCAACTTATATATGTATAACATATCCAAAAATTACCACGATCCAACGGTCGGATTAAAAATTATAACCCTCGCAAAATATCTCAAAAACCCTAATTTAATTTTCAATACCTCCGTTCCGATAAAAATACAGATAAAACACCTCAACATTAACTCCTTCATTTTTAACCACAAAAATATATCCCTCATTTACATCCACATAAAATAAATATTTCCTTATCATATGAATCAATAATTAATTATTCACAAATAATATTACATAATCACATTTATGACAACCAGGCCGTTATCAGGAAAGAGGGGGCTTTCCAATAAGAATTTCTCCTTACTGGCGTACAATTAGATGACCAAACCTCTCCTTAGACAGAACTTTCTAGACATTGCCAATAATGCTATCTAATAATATTATTCAAATAATATGAATTATTGATCTGATAATAGAAAATACTGTGCAGCAACAATTATTGAAACAACAATAATATCAACGCAGCAATTATTGAATCAATAAAATAAAATATTGAACAGTAACTACTGTAACAATTATTCAGTAGTGTCTTCTTACGTTAGAATCAATAATTTCAAAAATACTGTGTAATACCGTGTGCTACTGTGCAATAATGCGAATTACTGTATTTTAACCACCGGGTATTCCAACAGTGTTAACGGTAACAACTACGCCGTTAATTATAAAAACTCAATTTTTGTCGTTATCTTCATCCGACCGTTTTCCGTTATGTGGCCAACAAATAGCTGCGCCGTCGTACGAATATTCCCCGACAAAAAGAATATTCCACGACCAACGAATATTTCCCGATAACAATGATTATTTTATAACCACTTGTTTATTTTAAAAAAAATTCATATATCACCCTTAACTTTAACATTTATCAATTTAACCATTTACTGAATAGTAATTATAAGAAAAATTGAATACTTTTATTTCATAAAATTCGGGGTCTTACACATACTTTGCGCTCTTGTCCTTCCATAACGAAACCCTCTGGCTGATCCATGTATATCTCCTCAGCTAAATCTCCATTGAGAAAGGCTGTCTTAACGTCCATTTGATATAACTCCAAATCTAAATGCGCTATAATCGCTAAGATGAGGCGAATTGAGGTAAACCTCACAACTGGTGAGAAGGTTTCCTCGTAATCAATTCCCTCTTGCTGGGTGTAGCCTTTGGCTACAAGGCGAGCTTTGTACCTTTCAATGGAACCATCCGCCTTGCGTTTGACTTTAAGAACCCATTTGTTCCCAATAGCCTTTCGCCCTAGTGGAAGGTCAACCAAGTCCCAGACTTGATTAGTCCTCATGGACTCCATCTCTTCTTCTATTGCAATCATCCACTTATCTCTCATAGCAGATGATTGAGCATCTCGATAAGATCGAGGTTCCTCATCGTCTTGCGCACCAGCTACAAAGGCTTTCCCCTCAATCTCAAAAAGACGACGTGGAATGTTACCCTTTTGACTTCTACACATTTGAGGAACATGGGACTCTTCATTTGATGGATGAGAACTGCTCGAAGGCATGTCACTCCCACTTTCTACAGCAGCCTGAGGAATAACCTCTTTGACTTCTACTGTATGAGTTGGGACACCTAAATCTTCCTCCATCTCATAAAGGTTCATCTCCTTGCTCACATCACTTCTATTAGGGAAATCCATCTCAAGAAAATCTGCATCTCGTGACTCTATCTTAGATACAGTCCCATCAGGCTGCTCTCCTATAAACACATAGCCTTTGGAGTGTTCAGAATATCTTACAAAAATACACTTCTTACCCCTCGGGCCTAACTTCCCATGCTGATAAGAAGTGTTGTGCACGTAAGCTACCAATCCCCAAGGCCGCATTCAGCCCAATTCGGGCTTTCTGCCGGTCCATATTTCATATGGGGTGGACTGAACTGATTTTGAAGGCACACGATTAAGTATATATGTCGCAGTCAACAATGCATCACCCCAATAGGAGATAGCTTGCGCCATCATAGACCTAACCATGTCTAATAATGTTCGGTTCCTCCTATCCGCCACACCGTTTTGTTACGGAGTTCTAGGGATTGTCAGTTGCCTGATTATCCCTTTTTCCTCACAAAGTTCTTTAAACTGATCGGACAGATACGCGCGGCCTCGGTCAGTTCGAAGTGCCTTAACACTTTTATCTAACTGATTCTCGACCTCAATCAAATAACGTCTAAAGCAATCTAATGCCTCAGACTTATGCGAGATCAAGAAAGTGTACCCGAATCGCGTATAGTCATCTATCATTGTGAGAAAATAGGAACGTCCATGCCTTTCTTTCACATTTATAGGGCCACAGATATCTGAATGAATAAGTTGCAATGGTGTTTCTACCCTAGTGGCTTTACCGAATGGTTTTTTAGTTGATTTTCCTGCCAAACAATGTTCACATGTGGGTAGATTGACCTTAGCGAGTGGGCCTAAAAGACCTGCTCGAGCTAACCTGGCCATCCTATCTTGTCCAATATGGCCTAATCTAGCATGCCATTGAATTGAACCATCATGATCATTTTCAACAAGTAAAGAATAATAATTACTACTATTATTGCTAGAATCAATAGTATCCAAAATCATAAAACTATTCATCATAAAACCATGTCCAAAAATATTCGTCCCATGCGAAATTATTACAGAATTGTTCTCAAAACTAACTGAATAGCCTAAACGAAGTACTAATAAAACAGAAAATAAATTATGCCGGACATCCGGCGCATAAAGTACATCATAAAGGATCAATGCTGAGCATCCTCACATTTCCAGTTTATAAGTACCAATGCCTAGCACATCCACACTGGAATCATTCCCCATGAATACTTTTCTGCCAGCCGGAACTCGGCGGTATTCCACGTATCCACTCCGATCTCTAGCTATATGGTCCGTTGCTTCGGAGTCTACAATCCACATATGGAGAGAATGAGCAACAAAAACAGTACTTGATACTAAGCACATAGATAGATTAGGACTAGGAATTACCTTCTTCGGCTCAGTGCACTCACGAGCGAAGTGTCCCGCCTTGCCACAGTTGTAGCATGTCATCTTGGTTTTGTCCTTTTTACCAGAACCTCATTTGCCTCTCTTACGCTTGACAGCACCCCCACTCGCAGCCCCTTTAGGCTCAGCAAGATGAGCAGGTTTCTTCCCCTTCTTAGGCTTGAACCCTTTACGAGAGTTTGATTCAGCCACATATGCCCTGGAGGTCTTGACAACATCAAGGCGCTCAACCTCGAGCTCCAAGTGACGACGAATATCATCAAAGGTCTTGATATTCTCGTTATGAGTCATGTTGACCCGCATATGTTCTCAATTATCGGGAAGGGAGCGAACCACCGCTGAAATCTACTGTTCGTCTGACAATTGAGTACCTTCGAATTTTAACTCCCGGATCATATTAGCCATGATTCAAAGGTGTTGTTTCATAGTGTGGTTATCTTTCTTTTTGTAACCATCGAACCTTATAGCTAATTCTCTCATCCTTGTCAACGAGGTGCCACCAAACTTAGTTTTGAGAGCCTCCCACATTTCGTGTGCAGTAGAGTATTGTTCATACTCAAACAGAAAGTCATTATTCATGCAGGTCAGCAACGTTATGCGAGAGATACGATCCTTTTTGCGTCAGCTTTCGAAGGCAGCAACCTTGATCGGATCCTTTGCATTTTTACCATCTGGTTTAGCCATTTTGGACAGCAGGGTTTCTTCAACCTCTTGCTCCTCCAAAACCATCCTGACTTTCCGGTGCCACGCGTCATAGTTATCTCCGTCTAATTTGTTTCCTTGGTTAAGGTCTGCAATAATGTGTTTTAAAGCCATTTTCTGCTTTGATTAAAATATGAGGATTTATTAGAGATATTCAATGTTCACCACAGTTTATAAGATATCTTTGCCGCATGAATCAAATTAACATAAAAATAATGAGACATAAATATAGAAGGGAGACTTGGCTAAGCTTAGGAATCACAATCCATATAAATGTCTAATTATTTAAATTTAATTTTTCAGCGCACAAGACATTTAATTTAGGGAATAATTTAATTAAATTATTACAACCTAAATCACTCCCACTAGGAACAGGGGTATACATGTAATTATAGCATGTTAATTTAATTTTAAGAACCAAAAATTAATATCCCATAAATATTAACAAAGGAATTAAACAATGAACTATATTACTCAATTAATATACCAAGTATGCTATAAAAATATTAAAATGCATCTAAAAAATTTTCAACAGTAAATTAACATTATAAAATATTACTGTAATTTTCTGGAATTTATTTTGATAATTTTGCTAATTATCACAATTAATTAATCATGCATAAAAAGATGGAAATTAACCAAAGATATCCAAATCTGTTAATTTCTTCCGAAAATTTTTATAACAGTTGCTTATCATCATAAAAGGATAACTCTAATTTTCTGGAATTTTCTGATAATCATGCTAATTATCATAATTAATAAACTATTGCACAATTAATTGAAAATTAACCAAAACTATCCAAAACAGATAATTTCATTCTTAAAAACTTACAACAGCAACTTAATATCACAATATAGTCACTGAAATTTTCCTGGAATTTTCGTGATATATTTTCTAATTTTCATAATTAATAAACCATCAATTATTAGGTAGAAAATCAACCAAAAATATCAAAAACTGTTAATATATCCAAATTCCAGTATAATAAGTAATTATATGCCAATAATTAATTTCAATTAATTTTTCAGAATTTAACAGTCACTGTTACTATTTTTAAATTAATTTCCATGTTAAAAACAATTAAGAAATTATTTTTTGGAAATTAAATATAAAAAATCTGTCAAAATGGGTCAGGACCGCGGGTCAGCCACGCGGGTTGCGCGCGCGGGTCGGGTCGCAGGTCATCTTCAACCTCCAGACACCAAAATTTACGGAAATACCATTTCGCGACTAAAACTTTAAGAAGCCATATCTCACTCTATATAACTCCGATTTAGGCTCATAATATATCGTTGGAAAGCTTACAACGAGTACTACACATACATATGAAGATCATTTGAATCGAACAAACACAGAAAAAGTTATGGCTATTCAAAGAAGGGTGTTTGCAAATTAGGGTTTCAAATTAATTATCCAATTAAACCCAAATTATGCAGATCATATACACTATATATAGGCTACAATATACTTTAATATTAGCCCCTAACATTTAGTGTATCTAAGATTGCCATTAATGATGTTTTCAAGCTTTTTAAACATACAATCATGGCATAAAGTGTAAATATTACATACATAGCATACATGAGATCGTTAAACCTTGCTCTGATACCAATGAAGGGTTTTTAATACGCATGCTATTCATATTTACACATAATTAGGAGAATCAAAGGCATACCTCTTGAAGCGTGATTAAGCCTTTGATGCGGAAAACCTCCTGTTGTTCTTTAACCCAACAGCGTCTCCGAACTATAATCGAGAATGGAGCACTGAATCACAGGACGTAACAATTAGGGTTTTGGTCTCGATATTGGAAGCTCTGTATATTTTGGCTGTGACAACCCCAAAATAGGTCCAATCCATTCAACCTATTCTGAGTCGCCAAATACATGGTACAGAAAACAACTACAACTTTATTACAACAATTGTCGTGCAAAATACAACAATACATATGCTGTGAGTTTTGATACAAATATATACCAACTGTGACTCTCATCCCAACCTTGGATAGCACGTCACAATGACACCTTACATAAAGGTATAGTCAAAAATTATTTTAGAAATTAAAATTTTTGGGAAGTGCTCAAAAAAACCTTCGTACATGGGAGGCCATGCATCTAGGTTATGATAGATATCATATGTCCACATAATTATCCTTGGTTGACCCAATAGACCCCAAAGAAAAACAAGAAGATTACTATCATATTCTTTCCAATGGTAAGTCTTCTCTTGACATATCATTATCTCCACTGTCTCTTGTAAGACCCCAACTTATTAATGAATAAAATCAAATTTTCTCTAAATATTATTGTGAATAATAAGGGGCTAATTTGATATAATACTTTGGTTATGGGTGAAATGTGCAAATTTTACAAAATAAGCAAGTGGTTATAAAATATTCATTTTGTCGGAGAATATTCGTTTGGTCGTGGAATATTCTTGCTGTCGGGGAATATTCGTACGACGGCGCAGCCTTGTGTGGGCCCCATAACGGAAAGCGATTGGATGAAGAAAATGACAAGTATAAGTTATTTATAAATAACGGCGTAGTTGTTACCGTTAATACTGTTGGAATACCCGGTGATTAAAATACAGTAGCACACGGTATTGCACCAATTATTGATTCTTACGTAAGAAGGCACTACTCAATAATTGTTACAGTAGTTATTGTTCAATATTTTATTTTATTGATTCAATAATTGTTGCGTTGATATTTTATATTATTGTTGTTTCAATAATTGTTGCTGCACAGTATTTTCCATTATCAGATCAATAATTCATATTATTTGAATAATATTATTAGATAACATTATTGGCAATGTCTAGAAAGTTCTGTCTAAGGAGAGGTTTGGTCATCTAATTGCGCGCCAGTAAGGAGAAATCCTTATTGGAAAGCCCCCTCTTTCCTGGGAACGGCCTGGTTGTCATAAATGTGATTCTGTAATATTATTTGTGAATAATTAATTATTGATTCATATGATAAGGAAATATTTATTTTATGTGGATATAAATGAGGGATATATTTTTGTGGTTAAAAATGAAGGAGTTAATGTTGAGGTGTTTTATCAGTATTTTTATCGGAATGGAGGTATTAAAAATCAAATCAGGGTTTTTGAGAAATATTGCGGGTGTTATAATTTTTAATCCGACCGTTGGATCGTGGTAATTTTTGGATATGTTATACATATATAAGTTGAGTATATGTCCACAAATTTTGAACCGTTAAAAATGAACGTATGATTTATTATGAATTTTACGAGATGACTGGTTCAGAAATTGTTGAATTTTCGGAGTTTATCATTTTGATGGAAAATTCTAGAATTGGTGGGCCCCACTTGTGGTTGGTGAAGAAATGTGCTGAATTATATTTCAAATGTGGTGGGTGGGAATAGTAGCAGGTAAAGCCATCAGGTTGCAGGTCAAACCTACTAAAATTTTCCTATAAATAGAGGGCTAAGTTAGAATTGAAAATCACACCAGAAACAAGTTTTCTCTCTTTCTCTCTCTAGATTATTGAGTGTATTTTGTGAGTATTTAGATACTTTGAGAGTTTCTATTCATCAGAGCAAGTTTCTTTCAGCCTTATACCGGTATTCCGACCAGAAGTACTGATATTTTGAGGTAAGGGATATTATTTTCTTCTTAAATGATATTATTTTCTTCAATATCATTATGCTGAAATATTGATATGAGTTTTTATCAAATTTGGAACTTTTTGTGTCGGGGTTACTATTCACGTATACGGCACTATTCACGTATACGGCACTATTCACGAATACGGCACTATTCACCGAAAAATAAAATTTTTCCTTTTTGTCCAAGATGTCTATTATGGTTACTATCTTTGATTGTATCCATGTTTTGATCTTTATTTTTGAATTCTGCTTCACAATTGATTATTATGAAGTATTATTGATCTTGGATAAACTGTTATACGAATCCCTACTATTTGTCCTTCTGTCTCATTGGATTCGTTCTCTTTAAGATATTTTTCATCATCCTCAGTCCTAAATGATGATATTACTGAATATCTTTGGCCTGTAGTGCAAAGATGTATGATTACTTGATGAATATCTTTGGCCTGTAGTGCAAAGATGAACAGGTGTTGAGATGAACATGACTGACAGGTGATACAAATGAATATCTTTGGCCTGTAGTGCAAAGATGAATATTTGGATAAAGATGATTATTAATTGATGTTACAGGGATAAAATATTGATGATGGACTTTTAAATCTTAGAAGATAGTAGAATTCTTTCTCTACTTGACTCTTCTAATGGTTTGCTGTTTCCGCTGCAGTTGTTGATCTAAAACTTGTTGTCGATTATATTCTATCAGATTTTTCCCTGTTGAAGACTAACGATAATTTGTTTGTATATTATCTTAGTCATAATATTCTTTACTGGGCTAGTTGAGCTCACCCTTTTCCTTTTTGTTCCATTTTTCTTCTCAGGAGGTGAGAACATAGCAGGATCTAGTCGGGGTATGGAGTGATGGTTCTAGAAAGATGTTTTAGCAGTCCTCACTATTTCTGTAAAATAGTGTTTGAATAATTGTAATGAGGATTTATTTGAGTGTGGATATTGTCTAGAAGACAATATTTGTATTTAAACTCACAGTATGTGTTGTCGTATTTTGCACGACAATTGTATTATTGAAGTTGTAGTTTGCTTTCTGTACCATGTATTTGGCGACTCAGAATGGGTGTTGTATACCTATTTTGGGGGCGTCACAGTTGGTATCAGAGCTTAGGGATATGATCCCTGGCTGAGATGTGAGACAAGAACTAGGAGGGGAGAGACGGGGAATTCCTTCGCTAGTATGACCTGACTAAGTTTATTTGGTGTTTATTTGGTCGGTCAGAGTATAGGGATAATATATGACATGACTATTAACCCTTGTTTTATGGCAGTATTTAAGAATGGCAGCTGAGAACGTTAATAATGGAGTAAATCAGACCGTGGAGACACCTTTGATCACCACCCAGGGGAACGTGCAACAGGAAGGCAATATTCCTCCTGTAAACAACGTTACCGAGCAAACGATGAATGATGGAATGTTTAGGAGCTTTTTGCAGTTCATGCAAAATCAGACGAGGGAGACTCGTGTGCAGAATACGGGTGGAAATGATAACGCGCGGTTTGTCACAGCTAAGCAGTTCAAAGAATTGGGACCACCAGAATTTAAGGGAAAGCCGGATCCGATCATGGCGGAAACGTGGGTCAAGCAAATTACCAAGATATTCGATGTCTTGGGATGCACGGAGGAACAGAAGGTTCCATTCGCCACCTTTATGTTCCGCGGTGAGGCAGACTACTGGTGGGAGTCTGTGAAGCGTACCCAGCCTGACGCACTCAACATGTCCTGGGAAACATTTCAAAAACTGTTCAATGACAAGTACTTTCCTGAAAGTATTCGTCATATGAAGGAGGTAGAGTTTATCAGACTGGAACAAAACAACATGACGGTGTCCCAGTACGAGGCGAAGTTTGCAGAGTTATCCAGGTTTGCACCTCATTTGGTCGAAAATGAGGAACGAATGACAAGGATGTTTCTGAGAGGTCTAAAACCCGAGATTCGACAATATCTTATCTCTCATAAATTTTCTTTATATTCAGATGTTGTAAACAGGGCTCAATTATTAGAGCGAGATAATGAGTATGTGCAACCGAGGGACCACAACCAGGGTCATACCGGTGGCGGCAGTCATCGAAGCAATGAAAACCAGCAGGGAGGAAAATATTCGGACAAAAGCGGTAACCACTCTGGTGGTAATCGTGGTCGTGATAATAGAAGGAGCGAGTCGGGAGGAGATTTCAAGAAGAGAAGGTACAACAATGATAACGTGAAGACGTCAGCACAAACATCAACTGTTTCTAGGGGAGGAGAACGACCACCGGTCGTATGTTACAAATGTGGGAAAGAGGGACATATCAGCCCAAACTGCCCACAACAATCCAAGGTATGTTATAACTGTGGAAAGGAGGGTCATATAGCTCGAGAGTGTTCTGTAGCAAAACCAAGTTCAGCGGGGATGGTGACTCCAAAAGCTGTCCCGGATAAGTCGAAATCAGCGGTTCCTGGAAGGGCGTTTGTCGTTACTGGCCAAAACGCGAGAAACCCGAACGAGGTGATCACGGGTAAGCTAATCTTGAATTCTTGCGAAGTTTATACTTTACTAGATACCGGTTCTACCCATTCTTTTATCTCTCCTGCTTGTGCTCAACGTTTAAACTTGACTCCGGAGAAATTGGACTTTAACTTATCTGTTGAAACTCCGTTGGGTGAAACCTTCGTTACATCTACAGTTTATAAATCTTGCATGATCCAAGTTGGCACTATCACATTACCTGTTGATCTTATCTCTTTAAAGATACTTGCTTTTGATGTGATTTTAGGAATTGATTGGTTAACCACTCATCATGCTAAAATTGATTGTTTTCGTAAGGTTGTTAGTTTTCATATTCCTAACCAACCTGTCATACGAATTCAAACTACTAAACCACTAAAATCAGTCACTGTCATATCAAGCCACAAAGCTATTCGTTTATTGAAAAACGGATGTCAAGCTTTCTTAGCCCATGTTATGGATTTGAACAAAGACAAGTCAGATTTGAATAATATTTCTATTGTTAGAGAATTTCCCGATGTATTTCCTGAAGAACTTCCTGGTCTACCCCCAGAACGTGAAGTTGAATTCTTTATTGACCTTGAACCCGGTACAAAGCCCATTTCTAAAACTCCATATCGAATGGCTCCTATTGAACTTCAGGAGTTAAAAGTCCAACTACAGGAGTTGTTGGACATCGGTTTTATTCGTCCTAGTACGTCTCCTTGGGGTGCTCCTGTTTTATTCGTAAAGAAGAAAGACGGGAGTATGCGACTTTGTATTGACTATCGAGAATTGAATCATGTCACTATCAAGAATAGGTATCCGCTACCTCGCATTGATGACCTGTTCGACCAGTTGCAAGGACACAATTCTTTTCAAAGATCGATCTTCGTTCTGGATATCATCAGCTGAAGATTAAAACTGAGGATATTCCAAAGACTGCCTTCAGAACTCGGTACGGGCATTATGAATTCTTAGTAATGTCTTTTGGATTGACTAATGCTCCTGCTGCCTTCATGGATATGATGAACCGTGTATTCAAAGAATATTTGGATCAGTTCGTTGTTGTCTTTATTGATGACATCCTCATCTATTCCAAAAGCCGTGAAGATCATGAGCGCCATTTGAAGCTGGTACTGCAAAGGCTTCGTGAAAATAAGCTATATGCCAAATTGAAGAAATGCGAGTTCTGGCTTGAGGAAGTAGCATTCCTTGGGCACGTGGTGTCAAAACATGGAGTATCTGTCGACCCGGCGAAGATTGAAGCCATACAAAGTTGGGAGCAACCGAAGTCGGTAACCGAAGTACGTAGCTTTCTGGGCTTAGCTGGTTATTATCGGAGATTTGTGGAAGGATTTTCTCGAATCGCTACTCCGTTAACTCAGCTGACTCGGAAAGATACAAAATTCGTATGGAGTGAGGAATGCGAGAAGAGTTTCCAAGAACTCAAGAGGAGACTCATTTCGGCACCTGTTCTGACAATACCATCTGGTTCGGATGGATTTGTTATCTACAGCGATGCTTCAGGCAAAGGGTTAGGATGTGTTCTCATGCAACATGGGAAAGTCATAGCCTATGCCTCACGACAACTCAAAGAATATGAGAGGAATTATCCTACTCATGATTTGGAGTTGGCAGCAGTCGTTTTTGCGTTGAAGATCTGGAGACACTACCTGTATGGGGAGAAAGTGGAGATCTATACAGATCATAAAAGCCTCAAATATTTCTTCACCCAAAAGGAACTCAACATGCGGCAGCGACGTTGGCTTGAGCTGTTGAAAGATTACGATCATACCATCCAATATCATCCTGGAAAAGCAAACGTAGTAGCTGACGCATTGAGTAGAAGATCATATGCGGGTACGAGTGCAATGTTGTTAACACAAAGGCCCATTTTGTATGACTTGCAAAGGATGGAGATAGAGATGAAGGCTCCAAGTACCCACATGATGATATCAAATATACGAGTAGAACCGACTTTAATCGATAAAGTTAAAGCTGCTCAAGCTACGGATATGGAGCTGATGCGTATGAAGAAGAAAGTGCAAGAAGGTGCTATTCCAGAAGCAAGAATCGATGAAGAAGGAATACTTCGAGTCAACTCCAGACTTTGTGTTCCTAACGATTTTGACTTGAAGCATAGAATAATGATGGAGGCACACAACACACCGTTTGCAATCCATCCTGGGAGTACCAAAATGTATCACGATCTTCGACATACATTTTGGTGGAGCAATATGAAAAGAGAGATCGCGGAGTTTATCTCGAGGTGTTTAACTTGTCAACGTGTAAAGGCGGAGCATCAAGTGCCAAAGGGTCCATTGCAACCACTTGAGATCCCGAAATGGAAGTGGGAACACATTACTATGGATTTTGTTACGGGTCTTCCCAAGGTTTCTCAAGGCATAGATGCGATTTGGGTTATTGTTGATAGATTAACCAAGTCCGCTCATTTCTTGCCGATACGTGAGACTTATTCCCTTGAACGTCTTGCTAGTATGTACGTGAACGAGATTGTGAGATTGCATGGCATGCCAGTATCCATAGTTTCGGATCGTGACCCAAGATTCACTTCACGATTTTGGGTTAGCTTGCAGAAAGCTATGGGCACGGATTTACGATTCAGTTCGGCATACCATCCTCAAACGGACGGACAATCAGAGAGGACTATTCAAACTCTTGAAGATCTATTAAGACTTTGTGTCCTAGATCTCAAAGGGAGTTGGGATAAGTACCTACCATTGGTGGAATTCTCCTACAACAACAGTTATCAGGCGAGCATAGGTGTGGCTCCATTCGAGGCGTTGTATGGAAGAAAATGTCGTTCTCCAGTATGCTGGGACGAGGTGGGTGAAGCAACATTGTTGGGACCAGAGTTGGTACGCATTACTACAGAGAAGATCCAAACGATTCGACAACGTATACAAACGGCACAGGATCGACAAAAGAGTTATGCGGATCTTCATCGGAAGGACGTGGAATTTAATATTGGGGATCATGTATTGTTACGTGTTGCACCATGGAAGGGAGTTACAAGATTTGGGAAGAGAGGAAAGCTCAATCCAAGATTTGTTGGTCCATTTGAGATTCTTGAGCGAATAGGAAATGTGGCATATAGACTCGCATTACCTCCAAGCATGTCTCGTGTTCATAATGTTTTTCACATATCTATGCTTCGTAAATATGTTAAAGACCCGAACCACATTATTGAGTTAGAACCAGACGAGATAGCTGAAGATTTAACGTACGAGGAGGTACCTGTTAAGATCTTGGATAGGAAAGAGCATGTCCTACGCACGAAGGTTATACCACAAGTTAAGGTTTTGTGGAGAAACCATGCTATTGAAGAAATGACCTGGGAGTTGGAATCAGAAATGAAAGCGAGGTATCCTCACCTTTTTGAAACATCAGGTACGTACGTCAATTTCGAGGACGAAATTTCATAAGGAGGGGAGGTTGTAAGACCCCAACTTATTAATGAATAAAATCAAATTTTCTCTAAATATTATTGTGAATAATAAGGGGTTAATTTGATATAATACTTTGGTTATGGGTGAAATGTGCAAATTTTGCAAAATAAGCAAGTGGTTATAAAATATTCATTTTGTCGGGAATATTCGTTTGGTCGTGGAATATTCTTGCTGTCGGGGAATATTCGTACGACGGCGCAGCCTTGTGTGGGCCCCATAACGGAAAGCGATTGGATGAAGAAAACGACAAGTATAAGTTATTTATAAATAACGGCGTAGTTGTTACCGTTAATACTGTTGGAATACCCGGTGGTTAAAATACAGTAGCACACGGTATTGCACCAATTATTGATTCTTACGTAAGAAGGCACTACTCAATAATTGTTACAGTAGTTATTGTTCAATATTTTATTTTATTGATTCAATAATTGTTGCGTTGATATTTTATATTATTGTTGTTTCAATAATTGTTGCTGCACAGTATTTTCCATTATCAGATCAATAATTCATATTATTTGAATAATATTATTAGATAACATTATTGGCAATGTCTAGAAAGTTCTGTCTAAGGAGAGGTTTGGTCATCTAATTGCGCGCCAGTAAGGAGAAATCCTTATTGGAAAGCCCCCTCTTTCCTGGGAACGGCCTGGTTGTCATAAATGTGATTCTGTAATATTATTTGTGAATAATTAATTATTGATTCATATGATAAGGAAATATTTATTTTATGTGGATATAAATGAGGGATATATTTTTGTGGTTAAAAATGAAGGAGTTAATGTTGAGGTTTTTATCAGTATTTTTGTCGGAATGGAGGTATTAAAAATCAAATCAGGGTTTTTGAGATATATTGCGGGGGTTATAATTTTTAATCCGACCGTTGGATCGTGGTAATTTTTGGATATGTTATACATATATAAGTTGAGTATATGTCCACAAATTTTGAACCGTTAAAAATGAACGTATGATTTATTATGAATTTTACGAGATGACTGGTTCAGAAATTGTTGAATTTTCGGAGTTTATCATTTTGATGGAAAATTCTAGAATTGGTGGGCCCCACTTGTGGTTGGTGAAGAAATGTGCTGAATTATATTTCAAATGTGGTGGGTGGGAATAGTAGCAGGTAAAGCCATCAGGTTGCAGGTCAAACCTACTAAAATTTTCCTATAAATAGAGGGCTAAGTTAGAATTGAAAATCACACCAGAAACAAGTTTTCTCTCTTTCTCTCTCTAGATTATTGAGTGTATTTTGTGAGTATTTAGATACTTTGAGAGTTTCTATTCATCAGAGCAAGTTTCTTTCAGCCTTATACCGGTATTCCGACCAGAAGTACTGATATTTTGAGGTAAGGGATATTATTTTCTTCTTAAATGATATTATTTTCTTCAATATCATTATGCTGAAATATTGATATGAGTTTTTATCAAATTTGGAACTTTTTGTGTCGGGGTTACTATTCACGTATACGGCACTATTCACGTATACGGCACTATTCACGAATACGGCACTATTCACCGAAAAATAAAATTTTTCCTTTTTGTCCAAGATGTCTATTATGGTTACTATCTTTGATTGTATCCATGTTTTGATCTTTATTTTTGAATTCTGCTTCACAATTGATTATTATGAAGTATTATTGATCTTGGATAAACTGTTATACGAATCCCTACTATTTGTCCTTCTGTCTCATTGGATTCGTTCTCTTTAAGATATTTTTCATCATCCTCAGTCCTAAATGATGATATTACTGAATATCTTTGGCCTGTAGTGCAAAGATGTATGATTACTTGATGAATATCTTTGGCCTGTAGTGCAAAGATGAACAGGTGTTGAGATGAACATGACTGACAGGTGATACAAATGAATATCTTTGGCCTGTAGTGCAAAGATGAATATTTGGATAAAGATGATTATTAATTGATGTTACAGGGATAAAATATTGATGATGGACTTTTAAATCTTAGAAGATAGTAGAATTCTTTCTCTACTTGACTCTTCTAATGGTTTGCTGTTTCCGCTGCAGTTGTTGATCTAAAACTTGTTGTCGATTATATTCTATCAGATTTTTCCCTGTTGAAGACTAACGATAATTTGTTGTATATTATCTTAGTCATAATATTCTTTACTGGGCTAGTTGAGCTCACCCTTTTCCTTTTTGTTCCATTTTTCTTCTCAGGAGGTGAGAACATAGCAGGATCTAGTCGGGGTATGGAGTGATGGTTCTAGAAAGATGTTTTAGCAGTCCTCACTATTTCTGTAAAATAGGGTTTGAATAATTGTAATGAGGATTTATTTGAGTGTGGATATTGTCTAGAAGACAATATTTGTATTTAAACTCACAGTATGTGTTGTCGTATTTTGCACGACATTTGTATTATTGAAGTTGTAGTTTGCTTTCTGTACCATGTATTTGGCGACTCAGAATGGGTGTTGTATACCTATTTTGGGGGCGTCACATCTCTAATTGAGAATTATACTTCAAACAAACACCAAGATTATATAGGTAGTGCTAGTAGATATACTCAGCAAGTGGATGTGCACAACCGTGTATTATGATGACACGAGGTTGTATGTCATTAGACATCTTGTATGATAGTGACAAAACACCCTTTCAACGTTTGGTTCGCCTCACCCTATTTGATTTACCAAATATAACTACTAAATAATAACCACCGTTCTATTCCCCTGTTACCCCCGCTCGACCTAGCTACACTCTTATTACCTGAAAGGAATTGTAAAACAGAAGGGTGAGCACAATTAGCCCAGTAAAGAATATCATGACTAAAGATAAATAAATTATCAATAGCCTTCAACAGTAATAAATCAGAGATTTAGAACATATGGTAGATGATAAAAATTTTCAACCATAGTTGCAGCGGAACGAGCAACCCATTAGAAGAGTCAAATAGACCATAAAGTCTATTATCTTCTCCATGTTAAAAATCCACCAACAATAATTTATCCCTGTAACATCAATCAACAGTTCTGGTACACAATCATATGAATAACTCATAATCGTAATTGTGATTCTAAATTCTTTTTCGCACCCAAGACGAAGATAATTTTCATCACATGTTTTTATCTGAAACATCAAAGATCATGGTTATACCAAATCACAGTTCCTGTTCATAATCATACTAATAACTTCATCTTTGCACTACGGGCCAAAGATATTCGTCACCAGTTCATCTTTGCACTACTGGCCAAAGATATTCAACAACAGGTCATCTTTGCACTACGGGCCAAAGATATTTATCAACAATTCATCTTTGTACTACAGGCCAAATATATTCATCAATAGTTCATATTTGCACTATAGGCCAAATATATTAATATCTCAAAGAAATATATAATCATTTCAGAATTTATATAAACAATAATTATAACTATGTTGATCAATTCACCTTTGCACTTAAGCTAAAGATATTCAATTATAAATTCAATGGTCATGATCATACCAGTCAACAATTCAACTTTACACTACTGGCCAAAGAGAACCCACAGTTACGATCATACCAATAATCTACCCATCTTTACACTCAAGTCAAAGAGAAATTTCTTCACTAGGATTATAAAAATATCATATATGATAATAAAAATAATACGATCAAAACATGGATTTAATTTTAAAAGTAAGATTCATAAATCAACGATAATTTGGTCAGAAAAAGAAACTATTTTTGTCGTGAATAGTACCCGTGAATAGTAACTCATAAATAGTAACCCCGACATGAAAAAGGTAGAAATTTCACAATAAAATCTATACCAATATTTTGGTATAATGATATTGAAATAATAACATTTTTTAAATTTATAAATACTTTATTTTAATTGTTTATACTTTACTAAATAATGCATTTAATCATCCTAAAATGTCAAACTCATAAAATCTCATCACCAATAACCAAAACCCTCATCAAAAATATGCATATACATTATATAGGATTATCAAGCTATAAAATCCTATTTTTCACTTTTCTTACTTCACATAACATATTTAATTCATTTACTCATAACTAATCTATTTTCATGAAAAATACCAAATCAGTCCCAAAAATATTTCTTTTCTGAGATTTAGCAGAATATAGTCCCATATTGAACATATATTTTTCTCATAATTTTTAAAATTTATTTACTATTTTTCATATGGCCAATACTGTCGAATATTTAGACATTTATCATAAATTGTACTTTTGTCCAAAAATTTCGAAATTTACAGAGTATACTTCTGTTGTATACATGTACTCCCAATAAAAATTTTACCAATTTTAGAGTTAACCACAAGGAGTTATAAGGGTTTACTTTTAAAATAGTCTTTTATAATAAAATTCATAACTCCTAATCCATACGTCCAAAAATCACCATTTTTTGGACACAATCAAGAAAACTCATCAATTTATCATTTCAAATTTTTTCAGAATTTTTGAAGGTTCAAAAAAATTACGAAACTGAAAAACATAATAACCCTTAAAATCCCTTACCTCAAAAGAGCAGCATTTCTGACTGGAATATCGGGCAAGAAGCCGAAGGAAACTTGCACTAAATAGCAACTCTCAAAGTATCTAAATACTCACTAGAATATGCTCGACAATATAGAGAGAAAGAAAACTTGTTTCTGGTGTGATTTTCAATTCTAACTAAGCACCCTATTTATAGAAAAATGCTAGAACGCCAAAGGAGACTAAAATAATAAAATATTATTATTATTTATCTTCTTTCTACGCACCAACCATGACCAGCCTACATGCTTGAACCAAGAATTCTAGCACATGCTCTCTTACACCAACCAAAAAGTGGTGCCCGCCTTCTAGAATTTTCCACTTAAAACATTTATAAAAATAATTTCTTAATCAGTCACCTCTTAAAATTCATAACAAATCATACGTTAATTTTTAATGGTTCAACATTTGTGGACATATACTCAACTCATATATGTACAACATATCCAAAAATCACAACGATCCAACAGTCGGATCAAAAATTATAACTCACGCAATATATCTCAAGAACACTGATTATCGGATTATAAATCCTTCGAACCAATTTCATTCAAAAATTCACCACGAAATATCCACAAAGAATTTTTGGGTGATTCCAAATTCTACGGTTAGCTTACTTCCAGGGTTTTCTTTTGATATATGGCTCATCTCCTAACTCATTATACACAAAGAGTTATGGATTTTACAAAATCAAGTAATAAACTAATTTTTCTGAAAACCCCATATTTTGTTCTCCATTTCGATAAAATACTGATAAAACACGTCATCTGTGACGCCCCCAAAATTAGGTATACATCACCCATCTTGGGTCGTCAGATACATAGTACAAAATACAAATACAACTTACTAATACAACTGTCGTGTACAATACGACAAAACATAAACTGTGAGTTTGAATACAAATATTATCTTCTAGAGAGTATTCATACTCAAAAGGAGTCCTCATTACATTTATTAACACACCATTACATAGAATAGTGAGGACTACTAACTAATACTATCATCCGGACCATCACTTACTCCGTTCCCCGACTTGCCCCAGCTACGTTCTCATTTCCTGAAGAGAACAGTGAAAGAAAGGGTGAGCTCAACTAGCCCAGTAAGAAATATTATGACTAAGATAATGCAGAATAAATTATCATTAGCCTTCAACAATGTTAAACTGATAAAATATAATAGACATCAAGTTTAACTGCAGCGGAACAAGTAATCCATTAAAAGAGTCAAGTAGAAAATAAACTCTACTATCTTTTATGATTTAAAAGGTTTTTTAACACTGTTATCGCTGGGACTCAGCTTAATAAAATAATCCACATCATCGAATCACCCCTGCACTACGGTCAAGGATATTCGTGTATTCATTAATGGTCATTGTGACGCCCCCAAAACAGGTATACAACACCTATTCTGAGTCGTCAATAACATGGTACAGAAACAACTACAACTTTATTAATACAACATAAAAATTGTGAGTGTAAATACAAATATTGTCATCTAGACAATATCCACACTCAAATAAGTCCTCATTACAATTATTGGAACAATATTTTATAAAAAAAATGGTGAGGACTACTAAAACAACTTCCTAGAACCTTCATTCCATACCCCGACTAGTACCTGCTACATTCTCGCCTCCTGAGAAGAAAATGGAACAACAAGGAAAAGGGTGAGCTCAACTAGCCCAGTAAAGAATATTATGACTAAGATAATATACAACAAATTATCGTTAGTCTTCAACGGGGAAAAATTTAATAGAATACAATAGACAACAAGTTTTAATTCAATATTCGCAACGGAAAATAATAATTCATAGAGAAATTACGTAGAGAATGAAATCTACGATTATCTATGAATTTAAAAGCCCATCATCAATATTTTATCCCTGTAACATCAATCAATAAATATCTTGAATCAAATAGTCATCTTTGCACTACAGGCCAAAGATATCCATCAGTTGGTCATGTTCACCTCAACACCTGTTCATCTTTGCACTACGGGCCAAAGATATTCATCAGAAATCATTCATCTTTGCACTACAGGCCAAAGATATTCAGTTATATCATCATTTAAGACTGAGGATGATGAAAAATATTTTAAAGAAAACGAATCCAGTGAAGCAAAATAACAAATATTAAGGATTCGTATTTCGGTTTATCCATGTCCAAAAATACCTTATCATAGTGAAGTAAAATTCAAGAATGATCAAAACATGGATACAATCAAAGCTAGTATCCAGAATAGATATTTGGACGAAAAGAAGGAAATTTCATTTTTCGGTGAATAGTAACTCGTGAATAGTAACTCATGAATAGTAATCCCGACATGAAAAGTTCCAAATTTGATAAAAATTCAGATCAATACTTCGGCATAATGATATTGAAGAAAATAATATCATTTAAGAAGAAATAACATCCCTTACCTCGGAAAGACGGTACTTCTGACTGGAATACTAGATATAGTGCTGAAGGAAACTTGCACCGTATAGCAACACTCAAAGTATCAAATACTCACAAGAATACGCTCGATATAGAGAGAGAAATAGAGAGAAACTTGTGTTTCTGGTGTGATTTTCAATTCTAACCTAAGCACCCTATTTATAGGAAAATGCTTAGAACACCAAAGCAGAAAATTTAATATAATAATAATATATTTATCAAATTTTCCTTAGCCCACCTCTAAACATCTGATCTCAGCCCATTTATATCACATGTTAGCCCACTTAAATGCCAAAAAATGTTTTTCTTCAAAATAATCAATAAAACTTCCAAAAATCAATTATTTCGGAACTTCAGAACTTCAATAATTCATAATAAATAGTCATTTTATCAGAAAATTGGAATCTCGCGAATTTTTATAGGAAATTCAATTCTCTACAACTTTGCAGAAGAAAGTTTTTCCAAATTCTAAACAAAAATTGACCGAAATTCACAAACGGCCAATTTTACAGTCAATAATAAATTTTCGGTCAAGAATTATGTCCACAAAACATGTGTTAATCATTTAATGCCACAAAAATACTCTTCCTCCTCATATACTCATATATCCCACATTCATTGTAAAAATACCACCATCAATATATTATTAAAATAATATATTTAAATGAATTATTTTATCAGAAAAAGATAAAATATTAATTTTCAACAATTGTCACATTAAAATTTTTCTCTATCTATAACCACATAAAATCACTATTTTCCTCATCATATAAATCAATAATTAATTATACACAAATAATATTACCAAACCACAGTACTGGCAACCAGGCAGTTCCTAGGAAAGAGGGGGCTTTCCAATAAGGATCTCTCCTTACTGGCGCGCAATTAGATGACCAAACCTCTCCTTAGACAGAACTTTCTAGACATTGCCAATAATGTTATCTAATAATATTATTCAGATAATATGAATTATTGCTCCGATAATGAAAAATACTGCGTAGTGACAATTATTGAAACAACAGTAATATAAAATATCAACGCAGCAATTATTGAATCAATAAAATACAATATTCAACAGTAATTACTGTAACAATTATTGAGTAGTGCCTTCTTACGTAAGAATCAATAGTTGGTGTAATACCGTGTGCTACTGTGCAACAACGCGTATTACTGTGTTTTAACCACCGGGTATTCCAACAGTATTAACGGTAACAACTATGCCGTTATTTATAAACAACTTATTTTTGTCGTTTTCTTCATCCAATCGCTTTTCGTTATGGGGCCCACACAAGGCTGCGCCGTCGTACGAATATTTCCCGACAACAAGAATATTCCACGACCAAACAAATATTCCCCGACAATAATGAATATTTTAGGACCACTTGCTTATTTAAAATATTTGCGCATTTTACCCATAACTAACAACATTAATCAAATCAACCCTTACTATTTCAAAATAATAAATAGAGGAATTAAATTTCATTTATTAATAATTTGGGGTCTTACAGTCATGATCATGCCAACAACTGTCCATCAATGCACACGGGCCAATGAGGATTTTTACCACATCATTTGTAACATTACGGTCATGATTATACCGAATAATCCTTGGTCATAATCATACCAAGTCCATCTATGCACTACAGGCCACAGATGACTTTCAACATTTTATAAACATGAGGATGATGATAATGATATAAGAATTCAATAAAACAAGTTCAAGAATTAACAACGTCCAAATTGTCAACATGATACTGCTTTGTGGAGTAAAATTCAAGAATACTTAGAAGAATATTTTTATGAAAAGATACTGGATGAAACGCAATTATCAAGGATATTCCACAAATTTCATGGAGTATTGAAGTCAAAACTTAACCAACTAAGTACAATAAAGAATGGAATAACAAAAGAAATCACCATGCATGCGATAGACCGCACAGACAGGTTATTCCAACAGAATAATAAATAATGGAACCAGGTCCGGCGTAAACGCACAGACAGGATATTCCAACAGAATAATAAATAATGGAATCAGGTCCGGTGTAAAACACACAGACAGGATGTTCCAACAGAATAATAACAAGACGAAACCAGGTCCGGTGTAAAACACACAGACATGATATTCCAACAGAATAATAATAAAAACGGAACCAGGTCCGGTGTAAAACACACAGACAGGATGTTCCAACAGAATAATAATAAAGACGGAACCAGGTCCGGTGTAAAACACACAGACAGGATGTTCCAACAGAATAATAACAAAGACGGAACCAGGTCCGGTGTAAAACACACAGACAGGATGTTCCAACAGAATAATAGAAGAATGTCACCAAGTATAGGGTAGATCCGCGTATACAGGTTATTCCAACAGAATAATAAGAAATGGAATAACAACAGTTCTCCTCATGAATAAGAAAGAATAACACCCCTTACCGTTTTAAAGAAGAGCTGAAATAAGGAAGTAGTTAAGTAGCAGAATACTCTTCTTCGTCATTATCGCTAAATAATTCATATTATTAACTGACAATAATTGAATCAAACTGAGTGACTTCTCACATAAGCATTAATAATCAATACCGTGTGCTACTATGCAACCACACGTATTACTGTACTTTTACTACCGAGTAGTTCAACAGTAACAATGGTAAAACTTTTGCTGTTATTTTTAATAAAATATTTTTGTCGTTTTTTCAATCCGACAATAATTCCGTTGTGGGGTCCACCAATGATTTTGCCGTTGTACGAATATTCCCTGTTAAAACGAATATTCCCCGACCAATCGAATATTATATAACAACTTGCGTACTTTGTAAAATTTATAAATATTACTCACAACTATAACATTATATCAAATTAACTCCATAATATTCAAAAATTATATTTATAAAAAAATTTATCTTTACTTATAAAAGTTGGGGTCTTACAACCTCCCCTTCTTATGAAATTTCGCCCTCGAAATTAGGGTACGTACCTGGTATATCGAAGAGGTAAGGATACCTTGATTTCATTTCAGATTCTATCTCCCAGGTCATTTCCTCAACATCGTGGTTTCTCCACAAAATTTTGACTTGCGGTATAACCTTGGAGCGTAGAATATGTTCCTTCTTATCCAAGATTTGAACAGGAACTTCTTCATACGTCAAATCTTCCGCTATTTTGTCCGGTTCTAACTCAATAATGTGGTTCGGGTCTTCCACATATTTGCGTAACATGGATATGTGAAAAACGTTATGAACACGAGACATACTTGGCGGTAAAGCGAGTCTATAAGCCACAGTTCCTACTCGATCGAGGATTAAAAATGGACCAATGAATCGAGGATTGAGCTTTCCTCTCTTTTCAAATCTCGTAACTCCTTTCCATGGAGCAACACGTAAGAACACATGATCTCCTACATCAAATTCCACGTCCTTTCGATGAAGATCAGCATAACTCTTTTGTCGATCTTGTGAGGTTTTTATACGTTGTCGGATCGTTTGAATCTTTTCTGTAGTCATACGTACCAACTCCGGTCCCAACAACGTTGCTTCACCCACCTCATCCCAGCATACTGGAGAACGACATTTTCTTCCATACAATGCTTCGAATGGAACCATGCCAATACTTGTTTGATAACTGTTGTTGTAGGAAAATTCCACCAATGGTAAGAACTTGTCCCAACTTCCCCTGAAGTCAAAGACACAGAGTCTTAATAGATCTTCAAGAGTTTGAATGGTCCTCTCTGATTGTCCGTCCGTCTGAGGATGATATGCTGAACTAAATCGTAAATCCGTGCCCATAGCTTTTTGTAAACTAACCCAAAATCGTTAAGTGAATCTTGGGTCTCGATCAGAAACTATGGATACTGGCATACCATGCAGTCTTACAATCTCGTTTATGTACATACGAGCAAGACGTTCAAGTGTATAAGTTTCTCGTATCGGTAAGAAATGAGCAGACTTGGTCAATCTATCAACAATGACCCAAATCGCATCTATACCTTGAGAAACCTTAGGAAGACCGGTAACGAAATCCATGGTAATGTGCTCCCACTTCCATTCTGGAATTTCAAGTGGTTGCAATGGACCTTTTGGTACTTGATGCTCCGCTTTGACTCGTTGACAAGTTAGACACCTTGAGATAAACAACGCTATCTCTCTCTTCATATTGCTCCACCAAAATGTATGACGAAGATCATGATACATTTTGGTACTTCCAGGATGGATTGCAAACGGTGTGTTGTGCGCCTCCATCATAATTTCATACTTTAAATCAGGGTTATTAGGAACACAAAGTCTGGAGTTAACTCGAAGTATTCCTTCTTCATCGATTCTTGCTTCCGGCATAGAACCTTCTTGTACTTTCTTCCTCATACGCATCAGCTCCAGGTCTGTAGCTTGAGCAGCTTTAACTTTATCGATTAAAGTTGGTTCTACTCGTATATTCGCCATCATCACATGGGTCCCTGGAGTCTTTAACTCTATTTCCATCCTTTGTAAGTCACACAAAATGGGCCTTTGTGTTGACAATATTGCACTCGTACTTGCATATGATCTTCTACTCAATGCGTCAGCTACCACGTTTGCTTTTCCAGGATGGTATTGAATGGTATGATCATAATCTTTCAACAGTTCAAGCCAACGTCGTTGTCGCATGTTGAGTTCCTTTTGAGTGAAGAAATATTTAATGCTTTTATGATCCGTAAATATCTCCACCTTCTCCCCATACAAGTAATGCCTCCAAATTTTAAGTGCAAAGACAACAGCTGCCAACTCTAGATCATGAGTAGGATAATTCTCTCATATTCCTTGAGTTGTCTTGATGCATAGGCTATGACTTTTCTATGTTGCATGAGAATGCATCCCAACCCTTGGCTCGAAGCATCACTGTAGATGACAAATCCCTCCGAGCCAGATGGTATTGTTAGAACAGGTGCTGAAATGAGTTTCCTCTTGAGTTCTTGAAAACTCTGCTCACATTCTTCGCTCCAACCGAATTTTATATCTTTCCGAGTCAGCTGAGTTAATGGAGTAGCGATTCGAGAAAATCCTTCCACGAATCTCCGATAATAACCAGCTAAACCAAGAAAGCTACGTACCTCGGTCACTGATTTAGGTTGCTCCCAGCTTTGAATAGCTTCAATCTTTGCCGGGTCAACCGATATTCCACGACTTGATACTACGTGCCCAAGGAATGCTACCTCTTCCAGCCAGAACTCGCATTTCTTCAACTTGGCATAAAGTTTGTATTCACGAAGCTTTTGGAGTACCAACCTCAAGTGTTGCTCATGATCTTCACGGCTTTTGGAATAAACAAGGATGTCATCGATAAAGACGACCACAAAGTGATCCAAATATTCCTTGAATACCCTGTTCATCATATCCATGAAGGCAGCAGGAATATTAGTCAATCCAAAAGACATAACTAAGAATTCATAATGCCCATACCGAGTTCTGAAGGCAGTCTTTGGAATATTCTCAGTTCTAACCTTCAGCTGATGATATCCAGAACGAAGATCGATCTTTGAAAAGAATTGTGCTCCTTGCAACTGGTCAAACAGGTCATCAATACGTGGCAATGGGTATCTATTTTTGATGGTGACATGATTCAACTCCCGATAATCAATACAAAGTCGCATACTCCCATATTTCTTCTTCACGAACAGAACAGGAGCACCCCAAGGAGAAGTACTAGGACGAATAAAACCAATGTCTAACAATTCCTGCAGTTGGGTCTTTAACTCCTGAAGTTCAATAGGAGCCATTCGATATGGGGCTTTAGAAATGGGTTTTGTACCGGGTTCAAGGTCGATACAAAATTCAATTTCACGCTCTGGGGGTAGGCCAGGAAGTTCTTCGGGAAATACGTCAGGAAATTTATTAACAACAGAAATATCATTCAAAGCTGACGTATTTTTGTTTAGATCTGTGACATGAGCTAAGAAAGCTTGACATCCGTTTTTTAATAAACGAATAGCTTTATGGCTTGAGATGACAGCGATTGATTTTAATGGTTTGGTTGCTTGAATTCGCATAATAGGTCGATTAGGAATATGAAAGCTAACAACCTTACGAAAACAATCAATTTTTACATGATGAGTAGTTAACCAATCAATCCCTAGAATCACGTCAAATGCAAGTATTTTTAATGAAATAAGATCGACAGGTAATGTGTGGGTACCAACTTGAACCAAACAAGACTTATAAACCGTGGATGTAATGAAGGTTTCTCCCAATGGAGTTTTAACTGCTAAGTCAAAGTCTAATATCTCCGGAATCAAATTTAATCGATGAGCGCAAGTAGGAGAAATAAAAGAATGGGTAGAACCGGTATCAAATAAAGTATAGACTTCGTTAGAGTTTATGATAAGCTTACCCGTGATGACCTCATTCGGGTTCCTTGCTCTCTGGGAGTTCACAACAAACGCTCTCCCTTGTACAACCGGTTTTGACTTTTCTGGGACGGCCTTTGGTGCCTCCATCCTAGCTGAATTTATCTTCGATAAATGACAAAATCGGGCTAAATGACCTTCTCTTCCACAATTATAACATGCTTTGGACGGCATCGCGTAGTTTAGACTGATGTGCCCTTCCCCTCCGCATTTGAAACATATGATAGGTGGTCGTTCTCCTTCCTTAACGACAGGTGCTGGTGCTGACGTCTTTCCATCATTGTTGAATCTCCTCTTCTTGAAATGCCCATTCTTATTGTTTTGGCCCTGATTACCACCGAAGTGGTTACCATTTATGGCCTGTTGATTCCCTCCACGGTTGTTGTCACCGCTTCGATGACTGCTTTCACTGGTATTATCATTTTGCCGGCTGCTCTCTTTTGGTTGCGTTGTCTCGTTATCGCGCTCCACCAACTGAGCCCTATTTACAACATCTGAATACAAACACAGTTTATGAGAAACAAGATGTTGACGTATCTCCGGCTTCAAACCTCTTAAAAACATCCGCGTCATTCTTTCTTCATTATCCACCAGGTGGGACGCAAACCGGGATAACTCCGCAAATTTTGCCTCGTACTGCGACACGGTCATATTATTCTGCTCTAATTTGATGAATTCAATAATGATATAAGAATTCAATAAAACAAGTTCAAGAATTAACAACATCCAAATTGTCAACATGATACTGTTTTGTGGAGTAAAATTCAAGAATACTTAGAAGAATATTTTCATGAAAAGATACTGGATGAAACGCAATTATCAAGGATATTCCACAAATTTCATGGAGTATAGAAGTCAAAACTTAACCAACTAAGTACAATAAAGAATGGAATAACAAAAGAAATCACCATGCATGCGATAGACCGCACAGACAGGTTATTCCAACAGAATAATAAATAATGGAACCAGGTCCGGCGTAAACGCACAGACAGGATATTCCAACAGAATAATAAATAATTGAACCAGGTCCGGTGTAAAACACACAGACAGGATGTTCCAACAGAATAATAACAAGACAGAACCAGGTCCGGTGTAAAACACACAGACAGGATATTCCAACAGAATAATAATAAAAACGGAACCAGGTCCGGTGTAAAACACACAGACAGGATGTTCCAACAGAATAATAATAAAGACGGAACCAGGTCCGGTGTAAAACACACAGACAGGATGTTCCAACAGAATAATAACAAAGACGGAACCAGGTCCGGTGTAAAACACACAGACAGGATGTTCCAACAGAATAATAGAAGAATGTCACCAAGTATAGGGTAGATCCGCGTATACAGGTTATTCCAACAGAATAATAAGAAATGGAATAACAATAGTTCTCCTCATGAATAAGAGAGAATAACACCCCTTACCGTTTTAAAGAACAGCTGAAATAAGGAAGTAGTTAAGTAGCAGAATACTCTTCTTCTCTCTCTCTATAGTTTCTCTCTATAGTTTCTCTCTCTAGAGTTCAGTGAATTCGTAAGAAATAATGAAGGAATGAGCTGCTATTTATAGAAAAATAGAATGCATAGTAACTAATCCATGAACGGTCCAGATTGATTACTTTAATCTGACGGTCCATATTTAAAAAAAATCTTTTAAATAAAATATAATATATTATATTTATAGAATAACTTTAATAAAGTATTCTATTTTATATAAAAAGATGTTTCTGTTTTATTACAGTAATAATGCGAATAAAACAAAACGTCATTATCGCTAAATAATTCATATTATTAACTGACAATAATTGAATCAAACTGAGTGACTTCTCACATAAGCATTAATAATTAATACCGTGTGCTACTATGCAACCACACGTATTACTGTACTTTTACTACCGAGTAGTTCAACAGTAACAATGATAAAATTTTCGCCGTTATTTTTAATAAAATATTTTTGTCGTTTTCTCAATCTTACAATAATTCTGCTGTGGGGTCCACCAATGATTGTGCCGTTGTACGAATATTTCCTGTTAAAACGAATATTCCCCGACCAATCGAATATTATATAACAACTTGCGTACTTTGCAAAATTTATAAATATTACCCACAACTATAACATTATATCAAATTAACTCTATAATATTCAAAAATTATATTTATAAAAAAATTTATCTTTATTTATAAAAGTTGGGGTCTTACATTAATGCTTATGTGAGAAGTCACTCAGTTTGATTCAATTATTGTTAGTTAATAATATGAATTATTTAGCGATAATGACGTTTTGTTTTATTCGTATTATTAACGTAATAAAACAGAAACATCTTTTTATATAAAACAGAATACTTTATTAAAATTATTCTATAAATAGAATATATTTTATTTTATTTAAAAGATTTTTCTTTAAATATGGACCGTTAGATTAAAGTAATCAATTTGGACCGTTCATGGATTAGTTACTATGCATTCTATTTTTCTATAAATAGCAGCTCATTCCTTCATTATTTCTTACGAATTCACTGAACTCTAGAGAGAGAAACTATAGAGAGAGAGAAGAAGAGTATTCTGCTACTTAACTACTTCCTTATTTCAGCTCTTCTTTAAAACGGTAAGGGGTGTTATTCTTTCTTATTCATGAAGAGAACTGTTGTTATTCCATTTCTTATTATTCTGTTGGAATAACCTGTATATGCGGTCTACCCTATACTTGTTAACATTCTTCTATTATTCTGTTGGAACATCCTGTCTGTGTGTTTTACACCAGACCTGGTTCCGTTTTTATTATTATTCTGTTAGAACATCCTGTCTGTGTGTTTTACACCGGACTTGGTTCCGTTTTTATTACTATTCTGTTGGAACATCCTGTCTGTGTGTTTTACATCGGACCTGGTTCCGTCTTGTTATTATTCTGTTGGAACATTCTGTCTGTGTGTTTTACACCGGACCTGGTTCCATTATTTATTATTCTGTCGGAATATCCTGTCTGTGCGTTTACGCCGGACCTGGTTCCATTATTTATTATTCTGTTGGAATAACCTGTCTGTGCGGTCTATCGCATGTCGGGTGATTTCTTTTGTTATTCCATTCTTTATTATACTCAGTTGGTTAAGTTTTGACTTCTATACTCCATGAAATTAGTAGAATATCCTTGATAATTGCGGTTCATCCAGTATCTTTTCATGAAAATATTCTTCTAAGTATTCTTGAATTTTACTCCACAAAGCAGTATCATGTTGACAATTTGAACGTTGTTAATTCTTGGATAAATTAATTCTTGAATTTGTTTTATTGAATTCTTATATCATTGTCATCATCCTCATGTTTATAAAATGTTGAAAGTCATCTGTGGCCTGTAGTGCATAGATGGACTTGGTATGATTATGACCAAGGATTATTCGGTATAATCATGACCGTAATGTTACAAATGATGTGGTAAAAGTCCTCATTGGCCTGTAGTGCATTGATGGACAGTTGTTGGCATGATCATGACCATTAATGAATACACGAATATCCTTGGCCGTAGTGCAGGGGTGATTCGATGATGTGGATTATTTTATTAAGCTGAGTCCCAGCGATAACAGTGTTGAAAAACCTTTTAAATCATAAAAGATAGTAGAGTTTATTTTCTACTTGACTCTTTTAATGGATTGCTTGTTCCGCTGCAGTTAAACTTGATGTTTATTATATTTTATCAGTTTAACATTGTTGAAGGCTAATGATAATTTATTCTGCATTATCTTAGTCATAATATTTCTTACTGGGCTAGTTGAGCTCACCCTTTCTTTCACTGTTCTCTTTAGGAAATGAGAACGTAGCTGGGGCAAGTCGGGGAACGGAGTGAGTGATGGTCCGGATGATAGTATTAGTTAGTAGTCCTCACTATTCTATGTAATGGTGTGTTAATAAATGTAATGAGGACTCCTTTTGAGTATGAATACTCTCTAGAAGATAATATTTGTATTCAAACTCACAGTTTATGTTTTGTCGTATTGTACACGACAGTTGTATTAGTAAGTTGTATTTGTATTTTGTACTATGTATCTGACGACCCAAGATGGGTGATGTATACCTAATTTTGGGGGCGTCACAGAGTCTTAATAGATCTTCAAGAGTTTGAATAGTCCTCTCTGATTGCCCGTCCGTTTGAGGATGGTAAGCCGAACTAAATCGTAAATCCGTGCACATGGCTTTTTGCAAGCTTACCCAAAATCTTGAAGTGAATCTTGGGTCACGATCCGAAACTATAGATACTGGCATGCCATACAACCTCACAATCTCATTCACGTACATACTAGCAAGACGTTCAAGGGAATAAGTCTCCCGTATCGACAAGAAATGAGAAGACTTGGTTAATCTATCAACAATAACCCAAATAGCATTTATGCCTTGAGAAACCGTGGGAAGACCCGTAACGAAATCCATGGTAATGTGTTTCCACTTCCATTTCGGAATCTCAAGTGGTTGCAATGGACCCTTTGGCACTTGATGTTCCGCCTTTACACGTTGACAATATATCGAGAGAGAAGTTTTCAGTTTCTGGTGTGATTTTCAATTCTAACCTAAGCACCCTATTTATAGGAAAATGCTTAGAACACCAAAGTAGAAAATTTAATATAATAATAATATATTTATACAATTGTCAAGCCCACCTTAGACAACTGATCTCAGCCCATTTATATCACATGTTAGCCCACTTGAATGCAAAAAAAAAACGTTTTTCTTCAAAATAATAATTAAAACTTCTAAAAATTAATTATTTCGGAACTCCAGAACTTCAATAATTCACAACAAATAGCCTTTTTATCAGAAAATTCGAATCTCGCAACTTTTTATAGGAAATTCAATTCTCTACAACTTTGCAGAAGAAAGTTTTTCCAAATTTCAAACAAAAATTGACCGAAATCCATAAACAGATGATTTTACAGGCTATAATCAAATTTCGGTCAATTATTGGAGTCCACCGACACACCAAACATGTGTTAATCATTTAATGCCACAAAATACTCTTCCTCCTCATATACTCATGTATCCCACATTCATTATAAAAAATATCACCATTATAATAAAATATTATTTTATCAGAAAAGATAAAATATAAATTTTCAACAATTGTCACATTAAAAATTTTCTCCATCTATATCCACATAAAATTAATATTTTCCTCATCAATAATTAATTATTCACAAATAATATTACAGAATCACAATACTGACAACCAGGCAGTTCCCAAGAAAGAGGAGGCTTTCCAATAAGGATCTCTCCTTACTGGCGCGCAATTAGATGACCAAACCTCTCTTTAGACAGAACTTTCTAGACATTACCAATAATGTTATCTAATAATATTATTTAGATAATATGAATTATTGCTCCGATAAGTGATAATTATTAAAACAACAGTAATATAAAATATCAACGCAGCAATTATTGAATCAATAAAATAAAATACTGAACAGTAATTACTGTAACAATTATTGAGTAATGTCTTCTTACGTAAAAATTAATAATTGGTGCATTACCGTGTGCTACTGTGCAACAACGCGTATTACTGTGTTTTAACCACCGGGTATTCCAACAGTATTAACGGTAACAACTACGCCGTTATTTATAAACAACTTGTTTTTGTCGTTTTCTTCATCCAATCGCTTTTTGTTATGGGGCCCACACAAGGCTGCGCCGTCGTACGAATATTCCCCGACAACAAGAATATTCCACGACCAAACGAATATTCCCCGACAACTATGAATATTTTATGACCACTTGCTTATTTGAAATATTTGGGCATTTTGCCTATAACTAACCTCATTAATCAATTTAACCCTTACTATTTCAAAATAATAAATAGCGGAAATTTAAAATTCATTTATTAATAATTCGGGGTCTTACATAGAGTACAAAATTTTATTTTTAGCTTTAAAGTATAACTTTATCAATTGTGTTTATTAAAGTTTTAAGTTTTTTTTATAAAAATGTTCTTTTTTTTTAACATGGTGAAACTATTGATTAAAATCCTTCATATACATGTCTGAAATTAATGATAGTTATATTATTTAAGTTTCATATAACGTATATATTATTATATTTATATGTTTTGAATGAGTCAAATGTATATTTAACTATATAAAATGTGAGTTTCGACTTAAAATTTCATTAATGTGTTAAAATGGAATAATTTTATATTAAAAAAAATAAACTTGAATGAATACTGTAAGACCTTAACTTTTATGAATAAAAATTAATTTTTTGAAATATATTTTTGAATATTATGGTGTGGATTTGATTTAATGTTATTATTGTAGGTAATATTTAAAAATTTTGTAAAGTAAGCAAGTTGTTATAAAATATTCGATTGGTCGAAGAATATTTATTTTAACAGGGAATATTCGTACGACGGCACAATAATTGGTGGACCCCATAACGAAATTACTGTCGGAGTTAGAAAACGACATAATTTTTTTTTATAAAAATAATGGCGAGTGTAAGACCCCAACTTTTTGAATAAAGACGAATTTTCTATAAATATCATTTTTGAATATTATGGAGTAAATTTGATATAATGTTATAGTTGTGGGTAATATTTATAAATTTTGTAAAGTACGCAAGTTGTTATATAATATTCGATTGGTCGGAAAATATTCTTTTTGTCGGGGAATATTCGTACAACGGCACAATCATTGGTGGATCCCACAATGAAATTATTGTCGGATTGAGAAAACGACAAAAATATTTTATTAAAAATAACGGCGGAAATTTTACCGTTAATACTATTGAACTACTCGGTAATAAAAGCACAGTAATACGCGTGGTTGCATAGTAGCACACGGTATTGATTATTGATGCTTACGTGAGAAGTCACTCAGTTTTGTTCAATTATTGCTACAGTAATTGCTGCATAATATCTCATGTTATTTGATTCAATTATTGTCAATATTTTATATATTATTAAATCAATAATTGAGACGACAAAGTTATTAATATTATTATCTGTAATATTAACGATGTCTAGAAGTTCTGTCAAGGAGATGTTTGGTCACCTAATTGCGCGCTAATAGGGAGAAATCCTTATTGAAAAGTCCCCTCTTTCCTGGGAACGACCTGGTCGATTAATATTGTGAATTATAATAATGATGATGATTGTTGTTAAATATATTGAGGGGTTTTTATGAAGTATTTGATGTAAATTTTGTTTATTTACCCATTTTTTTTAAAATATAATAATCGATATAAATTATTTTGTATATATATATATATATATATATATATATATATATATATATATATATAAGATGGAGGTCCACGGGTGGATTAAGTGGAGAGCATTATGGGAACCAAAATGAATTGGTTGGCATGGAAAGTCATGAGTGCTTTATTAAGTTCATTTTATATATATAAGTTTTGTATATATATATAAAGGCTTGTGATAAGAATCTGGAGGTGGGATGTTGATTCACGGGGTTGTAACCCGTGAATGATAATGCGATTATATATATAATATATTTTATTAGTTCTATTTTATTAGATTATAAATAGAATATATTATATTTTATTGTAAACCAATCTGGACCGTCCGTTTAAAAGTAAATCAATCTGGACTGTTCATGAATTAGTTACTATGCAGTCCATTCTTCTATAAATAGAAGCTCATTCCTTCATTATTTCTTACGAATTCAATGAAACTCTAAAGAGAGAAATTATAGAGAAACTATAGAAAAGTTTTCTGCTACTTTCCTACTCTTATATCCAATTTTTTTTACGGTAAGGGGTATTATTTTTTATGTATTCATGAAGATAACTTCTGTTATTTCATTATTTATTATTCTGTTGGAATAACCTATATACGCGGGCTACCCTATACTTGGTGAAATTCTTCTGTTATTCCATTCTTTATTATTCTGTTGGAATAACCTGTATACGCGGGCTACCCTATACTTGGTGAAATTCTTCTGTTATTCCATTCTTTATTATTCTGTTGGAATATCCTGTCTGTGCATTTTACGTCGGACCTGATTCCGTCTTTATTATTCTGTTAGAACATCCTGCCGGTGCGTATTACGCCTGACCTGGTTCCGTTATTTAGTATTCTGTTAGAATAACCTGTCTATGCGAAATACCGCATGCATGGTGATTTCTGTTTTTATTCTATTCTTTATTAATTTGTTGGAACATCCTGTCGGTGCGAATTTCGCCTGACCTGATTCCGTTATTTATTATTCTGTTGGAATAACCTGCTTGTGCGGTCTATCGCATGCCTGGTGATTTCTTTTGTTATTCCATTCTTTATTATACTCAGTTGGTTAAAACTTTGACTTCTATACTCCATAAAATTTGTGGAATATCCTTGATATTTGCACTTCATCCAGTATCCTTTCGTGAAAATATTCTTCTAAGCATTCTTAAATTTTACTCTATAAAGTAGTATCATGTTGACAATTTGGACGTTATCAGTTCCTAGATAAATTAATTCTTGAACTTATTTTATTGAATTCTTATATCATTGTCATCATCCTCATGTTTATATTTTGTTGAAAGTCATCTATGGCCTGTAGTGCATAGATGGACTTGGTATGATTATGACCAGGGATTATTCGGTATAATCATGACCGTAATATTAAAAATGATGTGGTAAAAGTCCTCATTGGCCCGTAGTGCATTGATGGACAGTTATTGGCATGATCATGACCATTGATGAATACACAAATATCCTTGGCTGTGATGCATGGATAATTTGTGATTGTGATACTAATGAATATCCTTCGTCGTAGTGCAGGGATGATGTGGATTATTTATTAAGCTGAGTCTCAGCGATAAAAGTCATAAAAAACCTTTTAAATCATAAAAGATAGTAGATTTTATTCTCTACTTGACTCTTTTAATGGATTGCCTGATCCGCTGCAGTTAAACTTGATGTCTATTGTATTTTATCAGTTTAACATTGTTGAAGACTAATGATAATTTATTTTGCATTATCTTAGTCATAATATTTCTAACTGGGCTAGTTGAGCTCACCCTTTCTTTCACTGTTCTCTTCAAGAAATGAGAATATAGTTGGGACGAGTCGGGGAACAGAGTGATGGTCCAGAGGATAGCATTAGTAGTCTTCACTATTCTGTGAAATAGTGTGATAATAATTGTAATGAGGACTCCTTTTGAGTTTGTATACTCTCTAGTAGACAATATTTGTATTCAAACTCACAGTTTATGTTTTGTCGTATTGTACACGACAGTTGTATTAGTAAGTTGTATTTGAATTCTGTACCATGTATCTGGCGACTCAAGATGGGTGATGTATACCTTATTTTGGGGGCATCACAGTTGGCATCAAAGCCTAGGGATATGATCCCTGGCTAAGATATGAGACTAGAACTAGGAGGGGAGAGACGGGAAACTCCTTCACTAGTATGACCTACCTAATTTTATTTGGTATTTAATTGGTTGGTCAGAGTATAGAGATAATTTGTTGCATGTCAACTAACCCCTGTTTTGTGGCAATATCTAAAAATGACATCCGAGAATGTTGAGAATAACAATGGAGCACAGGAGACCGTTGAGTCTCCACATATCGATAATCAGGATAATGTGCATCAGGAAGGCGGCAATCCTCAGGTGAACAACAACACTGACCAAATGATGAATGATGGATTGTTCAGAGGCTTTATACAATTCATACAACATCAGGCGAGAGCGGCTCCTGTCCAAAATGTAGGTGAAAACACTGGCAACTCTCGGATGGTCACCGCTAAACAGTTCAAGGAGCTGGGACCACCGGAGTTTATTGGAGAGCCAAAACCACTTAAGGCGAAAACGTGGATAAAACAGATCACCAAGATATTTGATGTCTTGGGATGCTCTGAGGAGCAAAAGGTTCCCTTTGCCACCTTTATGTTGCGAGGAGAGGCTGATTACTGATGGGAATCGGTAAAGCGTACTCAACTTGTCGCACTGAAGATGTCTTGGGAGAAGTTCCAAGAACTGTTCAATGACAAGTACTTTCCCGAAAGTATTCGTCTTATGAAGGAGGTAGAGTTCATCAAGTTGGAGCAGAATAATATGACCGTGTCGCAGTACGAAGCTAAGTTTATCGAGTTGTCTCGGTTTGCGTCCCACTTAGTGGATAATAAAGAGAGAATGATGCGGATATTTTTTAGAGGTTTGAAGCCGGAGATACGTCAACATCTTATTTCTCATAAACTGTGTTTGTATTCAGATGTTGTGAATAGGGCTCAGTTAGTGGAGCGTGATAACGAGTCAACGCAACCAAAAGAGTACAGCCGATAAAATGATAATACCAATGAGAGCAGTCATCGAAGCGGTGATAACAAGCGTGGAGGGAATCAACAGGCCAGAAATGGTAACCACTTCGGTGGTAATCAGGGCCAAAACAATAAGAAGGAACATTTCAAGAAGAGGAGATTCAACAATGATGAAAAGATGTCAGCACCAGCACCCGTTGTTAAGGAAGGAGAACGACCACCTATCATATGCTTCAAATGCGGAGGGGAGGGACACATCAGTCCAAACTGCACGATGTCGTCCAAAGCATATTATAATTGTGGAAGAGAAGGTCACTTAGCTAGATTTTGTCGTTTACCGAAGACAAGTTCAGTTAGGATGGAGGCACCAAAGGCCGTCCCAGAAAAGTCAAAGCCGGTAGTGCAAGGGAGAACGTTTGTTGTGACCTCTCAGAAAGCAAAGAACCAGAACGAGGTCGTCACGGGTAAGTTTATAATAAACTCTAGCGAAGTCTATACCTTATTTGATACCGGTTCTACCCATTCTTTTATTTCTCCTACTTGCGCTCAACGATTAAATTTGACTCCGGAGAATTAGATTTTGACTTATCTGTGGAAACTGCGTTGGGAGAAACCTTCATTACATCCACTGTTTATAAGTCTTGTTTGGTTCAAATTGGTACCCTCACATTACCTGTCGATCTTATTTCATTGAAAATACTTGCATTTGACGTGATTCTAGTGATTGATTGGTTAACTACTCATCATGCAAAAATTGATTATTTTCGTAAGGTTGCTAGTTTTCATATTCCTAACCAACCTATTATGTGAGTTCAAGCAACTAAACCATTAAAATCAATCAATGTCATTTCAAGCCATAAAGCTATTCGTTTATTGAAAAACGGATGTCAAGCTTTCTTAGCTCATGTCACGGATCTAAACAAAAATACGTCAGTTTTGAATGATTCTGTTGTTAATAAATTTCCTGACATATTCCCCGAAGAACTTCCTGGCCTACCCCCAAAGCGTGAAATTAAATTTTGTATCGACCTTGAACCCGGTACAAAACTCATTTCCAAAGCCCCTTATCGAATGGCTCCTATTGAACTTCAAAAGTTAAATACCCAACTGCAGGAATTGTTAGACATTGGCTTTATTCGTCCTAGTACTTCTCCTTGGGGTGCTCCTGTTCTATTCGTGAAGAAGAAAGATGGGAATATGCGACTTTGTATTGATTATCGGGAGTTGAATCATGTCACCATCAAAAATAGGTACCCATTGCCACGTATTGGTTGCAAGGAGCCAAATTCTTTTCAAAGATTGATCTTCGTTCCGGATATCACCAATTGAAGATTAGAACTGATGACATTCCAAAGACGGCTTTCAGAACTAGGTACGGGCATTATGAATTCCTAGTCATGTCATTTGGATTGACTAATGCTCATGCTGCCTTCATGGATATAATGAACCGAGTATTCAAGGAATATTTGGATCACTTTGTGGTCGTCTTTATTGATGACATCCTTATTTATTCCAAAAGCCGTGAAGATCATGAGTAACACTTGAGGCTGATACTCCAAAAGCTTCGTGAATACAAGCTTTATGCCAAGTTGAAGAAATGCGAGTTCTGGCTTGAGGAAGTAGCATTCCTTGGGCACGTGGTATCAAGTCATGGAATATCTGTTGACCCAGCAAAGATTGAAGCTATTCAAAGTTGGGAGCAACCTAAATCAGTGACCGAAGTACGTAGCTTTCTTGGTTTAGCTGGTTATTATCGGAGATTCGTGGAAGGATTTTCTCGAATCGCTACTCTATTAACTCAGCTGACTCGGAAAGACACAAAGTTCGGTTGGAGCGAGGAATGTGAAAAGAGTTTTCAAGAACTCAAGAGGAGACTCATTTCAGCACCTATTCTGACAATACCATCTGGCTCGGAGAGATTTGTCATCTACAGTGATGCTTCGGGCAAAGGGTTAGGATGTATTCTCATGCAACATGGGAAAGTCATAGCCTATGCCTCACGACAACTCAAAGAATATGAGAGGAATTATTCTACTCATGATCTAGAGTTGGCAGCTGTTATTTTCGCACTAAAAATTTGGAGGCATTACTTGTATGGGGAGAAAGTGGAGATCTTTACGGATCATAAAAACCTCAAATATTTCTTCACTCAAAAGGAACTCAACATGCGACAACGACGTTGGCTTAAATTGTTGAAAGATTATGATCATAACATCCAATACCATCCTGGAAAAGCGAACGTGGTAGCTGATGTATTGAGTAGAAGATCATATGCAAGTGCGAATGCGATATTGTCAACGCAAAGGCCCATTTTGTGTTACTTGCAAAGGATGGAGATAGAGTTAAAGACTCCAGGGACCCATGTAATGATGGCTAATATACGAGTAGAACCGACTTTAATTGATAAAGTTAAAACTGCTCAAGCTACAGACTTGGAGTTGATATGTATGAGGAAGAAAGTGCAAGAAGGTGCTATGCCGGAAGCAAGAATCGATGAAGAAGGAATACTTCGAGTCAACTCCAGACTTTGTGTTCCTAACGACCTTGATTCAAAGTATAAAATCATGATGGAGGCGCACAATACACCGTTTGCAATCCATCCTGGGAGTACCAAAATGTATCATAATCTTCGACATATATTTTGGTGGAGCAATATGAAGAGAGAGATAGCGCTGTTTATCTCAAGGTGTCTAACTTGTCAACTAGTCAAGGCGGAGCATCAAGTACCAAAAGGTCCATTGCAACCACTTGAAATCCCAGAATGGAAGTGGGAGCACATTACCATGGATTTCGTTACCGGTCTTCCTAAGGTTTCTCAAGGTATAGATGCGATTTGGGTCATTGTTGATAGATTGACCAAGTCAGTTCATTTCTTACCGATACGAGAAACTTATACACTTGAACGTCTTGCTCGTATGTATATAAACGAGATTGTAAGACTGCATGGTATGCCAGTATCCATAGTTTCTGATCGAGACCCAAGATTCACTTCACGATTTTGGGTTAGTTTGCAAAAAGCTATGGGCACGAATTTACGATTTAGTTCGGCATATCATCCTCAGACGGACGAACAATCAAAGAGGACTATTCAAACTCTGAAAGATTTATTAAGACTTTGTGTCCTTGACTTCAAAGGAAGTTGGGACAAGTTCTTACCGTTGGTGGAGTTTTCCTACAACAACAGTTATCAAGCAAGCATTGGCATGGCTCCATTCGAGGAGTTGTATGGAAGAAAGTGTCGTTCTCCAATATGCTGGGATGAGATGGGTGAAGCAACGTTGTTGGGACCGGAGTTGTTACGTATGACTACGGAAAAGATTTAAACTATCCAATAACGTATAAAAACATCACAAGATCGACAAAAGAGTTATGCTGATCTTCATCGAAAGGACGTGAAATTTGATATAGGAGATCATGTGTTTTTACGAGTTGCTCCGTGGAAAGGAGTTACGAGATTTGAAAAAAGAGGAAAGCTCAACCCTCGATTCATCGGTCCATTTTTAATCCTCGATCGAGTAGGAACATATTCATGTTATGTTACGTGTTCATAGCGTTTTTCACATATTCATGTTACGTAAATATGTGGAAGACCCGAACCACATTATTGAGTTAGAACCGGACGAAATAGCGAAAGATTTGACGTATGAAGAGGTTCCTGTTCAAATCTTGGATAAGAAGGAACATATTCTACGCTCCAAGGTTATACCTCAAGTTAAAGTTTTGTAGAGAAACCACAATGTTGAGGAAATGACTAGGGAGTTAGAATCTAAAATAAAATTAAGGTATCCTTACCTCTTCGACATACCAGGTACGTACCCTAATTTTGAGGGAGAAATTTCATAAGAAGGGGAGGTTGTAAGACCCCAACTTTTTGAATAAAGATGAATTTTCTATAAATATCATTTTTAAATATTATGGAGTAAATTTGATATAATGTTATAGTTGTGGGTAATATTTATAAATTTTACAAAGTACGCAAGTTGTTATATAATATTCGATTGGTCGGGAAATATTCTTTTTGTCGGAGAATATTCGTACAACGGCACAATCATTGGTGGACCCCACAATGGAATTATTGTCGGATTGAGAAAACGACAAAAATATTTTATTGAAAATAATGGCGAAAGTTTTACCGTTAATACTGTTGAACTACTCGGTAGTAAAAGTGTAATACCCCGAATTTTATGAAATAAAAGTATTCAATTTTTCTTATAATTACAATTCAGTAAATGGTTAAATTGATAAAAGTTTAAAGTTATGAGTGAAATATAATTTTTTTCAAAATAAGCAAGTGGTTATAAAATAATCATTGTTGTCGGGGAATATTCGTTTGGTCGTGGAATATTCTTTCTGTCGGGGAATATTCGTACGACGGCGCAGCTATTTGTGGGCCCCATAACAGAATAAATGTCGGGTGAAGAAAACGACAAATTTAAGTTTTTACAAATAACGGCGTAGTTGTTACCGTTAACACTGTTGGAATACCCGGTGATTAAAATACAGTAATACGCGTTATTGCACAGTAGCACACGGTATTGCACAGTATTTTTGAAATTATTGATTCTTACGTAAGAAGGCACTACTCAATAATTGTTACAGTAATTACTGTTCAATATTTTATTTTATTGATTCAATAATTGCTACGTTGAAATTTTGTATTATTGTTGTTCAATAATTGTTGTTGCACAGTATTTTCCATTATCAGATCAATAATTCATATTATTTGAATAATATTATTAGATAACATTATTGGCAATGTCTAGAAAGTTCTGTCTAAGGAGAGGTTTGGTCATCTAATTGCGCGCCAGTAAGGAGAAATCCTTATTGGAAAGCCCCCTCTTTCCTGGGAACGGCCTGGTTGTCATAAATGTGATTCTGTAATATTATTTGTGAATAATTAATTATTGATTCATATGATAAGAAAATATTTATTTTATGTGGATATAAATGAGGGATATATTTTTGTGGTTAAAAATGAAGGAGTTAATGTTGAGATTTTTATCCGTATTTTTGTCGGAATGGAGGTATTAAAAATCAGGGTTTTTGAGATATTTTGCGGGGGTTATAATTTTTAATCCGACCGTTGGATCGTGGTAATTTTTGGATATGTTATACATATATAAGTTGAGTATATGTCCACAAATTTTGAACCGTTAAAAATGAACGTATGATTTGTTATGAATTTTACGAGATGACTGGTTCAGAAATTGTTGAATTTTCGGAGTTTATCATTTTGGTGGAAAATTCTAGAATTGGTGGGCCCCACTTGTGGTTGGTGAAGAAATGTGCTGAATTATATTTCAAATGTGGTGGGTGGGAATAGTAGCAGGTAAAGCCATCAGGTTGCAGGTCAAACCTACCAAAATTTTCCTATAAATAGAGGGCTAAGTTAGAATTGAAAATCACACCAGAAACATAAGCTTTCTCTCTTTCTCTCTCTATATTATGAAGCATATTTTGTGAGTTTTTAGATACTTGGTGAGTTGCTATTCATCAGTGCAAGTTTCCTTCAGCATCATATCCGATATCCAGTCAGAAGTACTGCTCTTTTGAGGTAAGGGATAGTAAGGGATAGTAAGGGATAGTAAGGGTTGTTATGATTTTCAGTTTCGTAATTTTTCTGATCTTCAAAAATTCTGGAAAAATTTGAAATGATATTTTGATGAGTTTTCTTGATTGTGTCCAAAAATGGTGATTTTTGGATGTATAGATTGAGAGTTATGAATTTTATGAGAAAAGACTATTTTAAAAGTAACCGCTTATAATTCCTTGTGGTTAACTCCAAAATTGATGAAATTTTTATTGGGAGTACATGTATATGATAGAAGTATACTCTGTAAATTTCAGAATTTTTGGACAAAAGTATAATTTTTGATAAATGTCTAAATATTCGGCTATTTTGGCCATATGAAAAATAGTAAATGACTTTTAAAAATTCTGAGAAAAATATATGTTCACTATGGGACTATATTATGCTAAATCCCAGAAAAGAAATATTTTTGGAACTGATTTGGTATTTTTCATGAAAATGGTCTAGTTATGAGTAAATGAATTAAATATGTTTTGTGAAGAAAGAAAATTGAAAAATAGGATTTTATGGCTTGAGAATCCTATATGAGGTATATGCAGATTTTTGATGAGGGTTTTGGTTATTGATGATGAAATTTTAAGAGTTGGCATTTTATGATGATTAAATGCATTAATTAGTAAAGTGTAAACAATTTAAATAAATTGTTTATAAGGTTAAGAAATGTTATTCTTTCAATATCATTATACCGAAATATTGGTATTATTTTATTGTAGAATTTTTACCTTTTTGTGTCGAAGTTACTATTCATGAGTTACTATTCACGAGTTACTATTCACGAGTTACTATTCACAAAAATTGGTTTCTTTTTCTGACCAAATTATCGTTGATTTATGATTATTGCTCTTGAAAATAAATACAGTTGTTGATAATATTTTTATTATCATATATAACATTTTTATAACCCTGATGTTGAAATTCTCTTTCACTTGAGTGTAAAGATGGGTAGATTATTGGTATGATCATGACTAGGGTTCTCTTTGGCCTGTAGTGCAAAGTTGAATTGTGACTGGTATGATCATGACCATTGAATTTATAATTGAATATCTTAAGCTTAAGTGCAAAGGTGAATTGATCAACATGGTTATAATTATTGTTTATATAAATTCTGAAATGATTATATATTTCTTTGAGATATTAATATATTTGGCCTGTAGTGCAAATATGAACTGTTGATGAATATATTTGGCCGTAGTGCAAATATGAACTGTTGATGAATATCTTTGGCCTGTAGTGCAAAGATGAATTGTTGATGAATATCTTTGGCCCGTAGTGCAAAGATGACATGTTGTTGAATATCTTTGGCCAGTAGTGCAAAGATGAACAGATGTTGAGATGAATACTGGTGATACAAATGAATATCTTTGGCCGTAGTGCAAAGATGAAGTTATTAGTATGATTATGAACAGGAAATGTGATTTGGTATAACCATGATCTTTGATGTTTCAGGTAAAGATAGGTGATGAAAATTATCTTCGTCCTGGATGAGAAGAGGAATTTAGAACTACAATTATGATTATGAGTTATTCATATGATTGTGGAAAGAATTGTTGATTGATGTTACAGGGATAAAACATTGTTGGTGGATTTTTAACATGGAGAAGATAATAGACTTTATAGTCTATTTGACTCTTCTAATGGATTGCTCGTTCCGCTGCAACTATGGTTGAAATTTTTATCATTTACCATATGTTCTAAATCTCTGATTTATTGTTGATGAAGGCTATTGATAATTTAATTATCTTTAGTCATGATATTCTTTACTGAGCTAGTTGTGCTCACCCTTTTGCTTCACAATTCCTTTCAGGTAATAAGAGTGTAGCTGGGTCGAGCGGGGGTAACAAGGGAATAGAACGGTGGTCATCATTTAGTAGTTATATTTGGTGAAGAAAATAGGGTGAGGCGAACCCAACGTTGGAAGGGTGTTTTGTCACTATCATACAAGATGTCTAATGACATACAACCTCGTGTCATCATAAGACAGGGTTGTGCTCATCCACTTGCTGAGTATATCTATGGGCACTACCTATATAATCTTGGTGTTTGTTTGAAGTATAATTCTCAATTAGAGACAGTGGAGATAATGATAAGTCAAGAGAAGACTCACCATTGGGAAGAATATGATAGTAATCTTCTCGTTTTTCTTTGGGGTCTATTGGGTCAACCAAGGATAATTCTGTGGCCATATGATATCTATCATAACCTAGACGCGTGGCCTCCCATGTACGAAGGTTTCCTTGAGCACTTCCCAAAGATTCTAATTTCTAAAACAGTTTTTGACTATACCTTTATGTAAGGTGTTATTGTGAGGTGATGTCCACGGTTGGAACATGAGTCACATTTGGTATATATTTGTATCCAAACTCACAGCATATGTGTTGTTGTATTTTGCACGACAATTGTTGTAATAAAGTTGTAGTTATTTTCTGTACCATGTATTTGACGACTCAGAATGGGTTGGGTGGAATGGACCTATTTTGGGGTTGTCACAGGTGGTATCAGAGCTTAGGGATATGATCTCTGGCGGAGATCGGGAATATAACTAGGAGGGGAGAGATGAGTAAATCCTTCGCTAGTGTGTCCTACCTAAGCTTATTTGTTGGTCAGTCATAATATCGGGATATTATGTGATATGTTAATTTGTTAAATTAACCCTTGTTTTGAAGCTGTATTCTAGAATGATATTTGAAATACAGGAGATGAGCAATGGAGAAATTATGATGACAGGGAAGATGGAATCTGAAATGAAAGGAAGGTATTCTCAACTCTTTGAAATACCAGGTACGTAAATTTCGAGGACGAAATTTCATAAGGAGGGGAGATTGTAAGACCCCGAATTTTATGAAATAAAAGTATTCAATTTTTCTTATAATTACAATTCAGTAAATGGTTAAATTGATAAAAGTTTAAAGTTATGAGTGAAATATAATTTTTTTTCAAAATAAGCAAGTGGTTATAAAATAATCATTGTTGTCGGGGAATATTCGTTTGGTCGTGGAATATTCTTTCTGTCGGGGAATATTCGTACGACGGCGCAGCTATTTGTGGGCCCCATAACAGAATAACTGTCGGGTGAAGAAAACGACAAATTTGAGTTTTTACAAATAACGGCGTAGTTGTTACCGTTAACACTGTTGGAATACCCGGTGGTTAAAATACAGTAATACGCGTTATTGCACAGTAGCACACGATATTGCACAGTATTTTTGAAATTATTGATTCTTACGTAAGAAGGCACTACTCAATAATTGTTACAGTAATTACTGTTCAATATTTTATTTTATTGATTCAATAATTGCTACGTTGAAATTTTATATTATTGTTGTTCAATAATTGTTGCTGCACAGTATTTCCCATTATCAGATCAATAATTCATATTATTTGAATAATATTATTAGATAGCATTATTGGCAATGTCTAGAAAGTTCTGTCTAAGGAGAGGTTTGGTCATCTAATTGCGCGCCAGTAAGGAGAAATCCTTATTGGAAAGCCCCCTCTTTCCTGGGAACGGCCTGGTTGTCATAAATGTGATTCTGTAATATTATTTGTGAATAATTAATTATTGATTCATATGATAAGAAAATATTTATTTTATGTGGATATAAATGAGGGATATATTTTTGTGGTTAAAAATGAAGGAGTTAATGTTGAGGTTTTTATCCGTATTTTTGTCGGAATGGAGGTATTAAAAATCAGGGTTTTTGAGATATTTTGCGGGGGTTATAATTTTTAATCCGACCGTTGGATCGTGGTAATTTTTGGATATGTTATACATATATAAGTTGAGTATATGTCCACAAATTTTGAACCGTTAAAAATGAACGTATGATTTGTTATGAATTTTACGAGATGACTGGTTCAGAAATTGTTGAATTTTCGGAGTTTATCATTTTGGTGGAAAATTCTAGAATTGGTGGGCCCCACTTGTGGTTGGTGAAGAAATGTGCTGAATTATATTTCAAATGTGGTGGGTGGGAATAGTAGCAGGTAAAGCCATCAGGTTGCAGGTCAAACCTACCAAAATTTTCCTATAAATAGAGGGCTAAGTTAGAATTGAAAATCACACCAGAAACATAAGCTTTCTCTCTTTCTCTCTCTATATTATGAAGCATATTTTGTGAGTTTTTAGATACTTGGTGAGTTGCTATTCATCAGTGCAAGTTTCCTTCAGCATCATATCCGATATCCAGTCAGAAGTACTGCTCTTTTGAGGTAAGGGATAGTAAGGGATAGTAAGGGATTTTAAGGGTTGTTATGATTTTCAGTTTCGTAATTTTTCTGATCTTCAAAAATTCTGGAAAAATTTGAAATGATATTTTGATGAGTTTTCTTGATTGTGTCCAAAAATGGTGATTTTTGGATGTATAGATTGAGAGTTATGAATTTTATGAGAAAAGACTATTTTAAAAGTAACCGCTTATAATTCCTTGTGGTTAACTCCAAAATTGATGAAATTTTTATTGGGAGTACATGTATATGATAGAAGTATACTCTGTAAATTTCAGAATTTTTAGACAAAAGTACAATTTTTGATAAATGTCTAAATATTCGGTATTTTGGCCATATGAAAAATAGTAAATGACTTTTAAAAATTCTGAGAAAAATATATGTTCACTATGGGACTATATTATGCTAAATCCCAGAAAAGAAATATTTTTGGAACTGATTTGGTATTTTTCATAAAAATGGTCTAGTTATGAGTAAATGAATTAAATATGTTTTGTGAAGAAAGAAAATTGAAAAATAGGATTTTATGGCTTGAGAATCCTATATGAGGTATATGCAGATTTTTGATGAGGGTTTTGGTTATTGATGATGAAATTTAAGAGTTGGCATTTTATGATGATTAAATGCATTAATTAGTAAAGTGTAAACAATTTAAATAAATTGTTTATAAGCTTAAGAAATATTATTCTTTCAATATCATTATACCGAAATATTGGTATTATTTTATTGTAGAATTTTTACCTTTTTTGTCGAAGTTACTATTCATGAGTTACTATTCACGAGTTACTATTCACGAGTTACTATTCACGAGTTACTATTCACGAAAAATTGGTTTCTTTTTCTGACCAAATTATAGTTGATTTATGATTATTGCTCTTGAAATAAATACAGTTGTTGATATATGTTTTTATTATCATATATAACATTTTTATAACCCTGATGTTGAAATTCTCTTTCACTTGAGTGTAAAGATGGGTAGATTATTGGTATGATCATGACTAGGGTTCTCTTTGGCCTGTAGTGCAAAGTTGAATTGTGACTGGTATGATCATGACCATTGAATTTATAATTGAATATCTTAAGCTTAAGTGCAAAGGTGAATTGATCAACATGGTTATAATTATTGTTTATATAAATTCTGAAATGATTATATATTTCTTTGAGATATTAATATATTTGGCCTGTAGTGCAAATATGAACTGTTGATGAATATATTTGGCCGTAGTGCAAATATGAACTGTTGAGGAATATCTTTGGCCTGTAGTGCAAAGATGAATTGTTGATGAATATCTTTGGCCCGTAGTGCAAAGATGACATGTTGTTGAATATCTTTGGCCAGTAGTGCAAAGATGAACAGATGTTGAGATGAATATGACTGGTGATACAAATGAATATCTTTGGCCGTAGTGCAAAGATGAAGTTATTAGTATGATTATGAACAGGAAATGTGATTTGGTATAACCATGATCTTTGATGTTTCAGGTAAAGATAGGTGATGAAAATTATCTTCGTCCTGGATGAGAAGAGGAATTTAGAACTACAGTTATGATTATGAGTTATTCATATGATTGTGGAAAGAATTGTTGATTGATGTTACAGGGATAAAACATTGTTGGTGGATTTTTAACATGGAGAAGATAATAGACTTTATAGTCTATTTGACTCTTCTAATGGATTGCTCGTTCCGCTGCAACTATGGTTGAAATTTTTATCATTTACCATATGTTCTAAATCTCTGATTTATTATTGATGAAGGCTATTGATAATTGAATTATCTTTAGTCATGATATTCTTTACTGAGCTAGTTGTGCTCACCCTTTTGCTTCACAATTCCTTTCAGGTAATAAGAGTGTAGCTGGGTCGAGCGGGGGTAACAAGGGAATAGAACGGTGGTCATCATTTAGTAGTTATATTTGGTGAAGAAAATAGGGTGAGGCGAACCCAACGTTGGAAGGGTGTTTTGTCACTATCATACAAGATGTCTAATGACATACAACCTCGTGTCATCATAAGACAGGGTTGTGCTCATCCACTTGCTGAGTATATCTATGGGCACTACCTATATAATCTTGGTGTTTGTTTGAAGTATAATTCTCAATTAGAGACAGTGGAGATAATGATAAGTCAAGAGAAGACTCACCATTGGGAAGAATATGATAGTAATCTTCTCGTTTTTCTTTGGGGTCTATTGGGTCAACCAAGGATAATTCTGTGGCCATATGATATCTATCATAACCTAGACGCGTGGCCTCCCATGTACGAAGGTTTCCTTGAGCACTTCCCAAAGATTCTAATTTCTAAAACAGTTTTTGACTATACCTTTATGTAAGGTGTTATTGTGAGGTGATGTCCACGGTTGGAACATGAGTCACATTTGGTATATATTTGTATCCAAACTCACAGCATATGTGTTGTTGTATTTTGCACGACAATTGTTGTAATAAAGTTGTAGTTGTTTTCTGTACCATGTATTTGACGACTCAGAATGGGTTGGGTGGAATGGACCTATTTTGGGGTTGTCACAGGTGGTATCAGAGCTTAGGGATATGATCTCTGGCGGAGATCGGAGAATATAACTAGGAGGGGAGAGATGAGTAAATCCTTCGCTAGTGTGTCCTACCTAAGCTTATTTGTTGGTCAGTCATAATATCGGGATATTATGTGATATGTTAATTTGTTAAATTAACCCTTGTTTTGAAGCTGTATTCTAGAATGATATATGAAATACAAGAGATGAGCAATGGAGAAATTATGATGACAGGGAAGATGGAATCTGAAATGAAAGGAATGTATTCTCAATTCTTTGAAATACCAGGTACGTAAATTTCGAGGACGAAATTTCATAAGGAGGGGAGATTGTAAGACCCCGAATTTTATGAAATAAAAGTATTCAATTTTTCTTATAATTACAATTCAGTAAATTGGTAAATTGATAAAAGTTTAAAGTTATGAGTGAAATATAATTTTTTTTCAAAATAAGCAAGTGGTTATAAAATAATCATTGTTGTCGGGGAATATTCGTTTGGTCGTGGAATATTCTTTCTGTCGGGGAATATTCGTACGACGGCGCAGCTATTTGTGGGCCCCATAACAGAATAACTGTCGGGTGAAGAAAACGACAAATTTAAGTTTTTACAAATAACGGCGTAGTTGTTACCGTTAACACTGTTGGAATACCCGGTGATTAAAATACAGTAATACGCGTTATTGCACAGTAGCACACGGTATTGCACAGTATTTTTGAAATTATTGATTCTTACGTAAGAAGGCACTACTCAATAATTGTTACAGTAATTACTGTTCAATAATTTATTTTATTGATTCAATAATTGCTACGTTGAAATTTTGTATTATTGTTGTTTAATAATTGTTGTTGCACAGTATTTCCCATTATCAGATCAATAATTCATATTATTTGAATAGTATTATTAGATAGCATTATTGGCAATGTCTAGAAAGTTCTGTCTAAGGAGAGGTTTGGTCATCTAATTGCGCGCCAGTAAGGAGAAATCCTTATTGGAAAGCCCCCTCTTTCCTGGGAACGGCCTGGTTGTCTAAATGTGATTCTGTAATATTATTTGTGAATAATTAATTATTGATTCATATGATAAGAAAATATTTATTTTATGTGGATATAAATGAGGGATATATTTTTGTGGTTAAAAAATGAAGGAGTTAATGTTGAAATTTTTATCCGTATTTTTGTCGGAATGGAGGTATTAAAAATCAGGGTTTTTGAGATATTTTGCGGGGGTTATAATTTTTAATCCGACCGTTGGATCGTGGTAATTTTTGGATATGTTATACATATATAAGTTGAGTATATGTCCACAAATTTTGAACCGTTAAAAATGAACGTATGATTTGTTATGAATTTTACGAGATGACTGGTTCAGAAATTGTTGAATTTTCGGAGTTTATCATTTTGGTGGAAAATTCTAGAATTGGTGGGCCCCACTTGTGGTTGGTGAAGAAATGTGCTGAATTATATTTCAAATGTGGTGGGTGGGAATAGTAGCAGGTAAAGCCATCAGGTTGCAGGTCAAACCTACCAAAATTTTCCTATAAATAGAGGGCTAAGTTAGAATTGAAAATCACACCAGAAACATAAGCTTTCTCTCTTTCTCTCTCTATATTATGAAGCATATTTTGTGAGTTTTTAGATACTTGGTGGGAATAGTAGCAGGTAAAGCCATCAGGTTGCAGGTCAAACCTACCAAAATTTTCCTATAAATAGAGGGCTAAGTTAGAATTGAAAATCACACCAGAAACATAAGCTTTCTCTCTTTCTCTCTCTATATTATGAAGCATATTTTGTGAGTTTTTAGATACTTGGTGAGTTGCTATTCATTAGTGCAAGTTTCCTTCAGCATCATATCCGATATCCAGTCAGAAGTACTGCTCTTTTGAGATAAGGGATAGTAAGGGATAGTAAGGGATAGTAAGGGTTGTTATGATTTTCAGTTTCGTAATTTTTCTGATCTTCAAAAATTCTGGAAAAATTTGAAATGATATTTTGATGAGTTTTCTTGATTGTGTCCAAAAATGGTGATTTTTGGATGTATAGATTGAGAGTTATGAATTTTATGAGAAAAGACTATTTTAAAAGTAACCGCTTATAATTCCTTGTGGTTAACTCCAAAATTGATGAAATTTTTATTGGGAGTACATGTGTATGATAGAAGTATACTCTGTAAATTTCAGAATTTTTGGACAAAAGTATAATTTTTGATAAATGTCTAAATATTCGGTGGTTTTGGCCATATGAAAAATAGTAAATGAGTTTTAAAAATTCTGAGAAAAATATATGTTCAATATTGGACTATATTATGCTAAATCCCAGAAAAGAAATATTTTTGGAACTGATTTGGTATTTTTCATAAAAATGGTCTAGTTATGAATGAGTAAATGAATTAAATATGTTTTGTGAAGAAAGAAAATTGAAAAATAGGATTTTATGGCTTGAGAATCATATATGAGTTATATGCAGATTTTTTATGAGGGTTTTGGTTATTGGTGATGAAAATTTAAGGGTTGGCATTTTATGATGATTAAATGCGTTAATTAGTAAAGTGTAAACAATTTAAATAAATTGTTTATAAGGTTAAGAAATATTATTCTTTCAATATCATTATGCCGAAATATTGATATGAATTTTATTGTGGAATTTTTACCTTTTTCATGTCGAAGTTACTATTCATGAGTTACTATTCACGAGTTACTATTCATGAGTTACTATTCACGAGTTACTATTCACAGAAAAATTGGTTTCTTTTTCTGACCAAATTATCGTTGATTTATGATTGTTGCTCTTGAAAATAAATATAGTTGTTGATAATAATGTTTTTATTATCATATATAACATTTTTATAACCCTGATGTTGAATTTCTCTTTCACTTGAGTGTAAAGATGGGTAGATTATTGGTATGATCATGACTAGGGTTCTCTTTGGCCTGTAGTGCAAAGTTGAATTGTGACTGGTATGATCATGACCATTGAATTTATAATTGAATATCTTAAGCTTAAGTGCAAAGGTGAATTGATCAACATGGTTATAATTATTGTTTATATAAATTCTGAAATGATTATATATTTCTTTGAGATATTAATATAATTGGCCTGTAGTGCAAATATGAACTGTTGATGAATATATTTGGCCGTAGTGCAAATATGAACTGTTGAGGAATATCTTTGGCCTGTAGTGCAAAGATGAATTGTTGATGAATATTTTTGGCCCGTAGTGCAAAAATGACATGTTGTTGAATATCTTTGGCCAGTAGTGCAAAGATGAACAGATGTTGAGATGAATATGACCAACTGGTGATACAAATGAATATCTTTGGCCGTAGTGCAAAGATGAAGTTATTAGTATGATTATGAACATGAAATGTGATTTGGTGTAACCATGATCTTTGATGTTTCAGGTAAAGATAGGTGATGAAAATTATCTTCGTCCTGGATGAGAAGAGGAATTTAGAACTACAGTTATGATTATGAGTTATTCATATGATTGTGGTCCAGAATTGTTGATTGATGTTACAGGGATAAAACATTGTTGGTGGATTTTTAACATGGAGAAGATAATAGACTTTATAGTCTATTTGACTCTTCTAATGGATTGCTCGTTCCGCTGCAACTATGGTTGAAATTTTTATCATTTACCATATGTTCTAAATCTCTGATTTATTGTTGATGAAGGCTATTGATAATTGAATTATCTTTGGTCATGATATTCTTTACTGAGCTAGTTGTGCTCACCCTTTTGCTTCACAATTCCTTTCAGGTAATAAGAGTGTAGCTGGGTCGAGCGGGGTAACAAGGGAATAGAACGGTGGTCATCATTTAGTAGTTATATTTGGTGAAGAAAATAGGGTGAGGCGAACCCAACGTTGGAAGGGTGTTTTGTCACTATCATACAAGATGTCTAATGACATACAATCTCGTGTCATCACAAGACAGGGTTGTGCTCATCCACTTGCTGAGTATATCTATGGGCACTACCTATATAATCTTGGTGTTTGTTTGAAGTATAATTCTCAATTAGAGACAGTGGAGATAATGATAAGTCAAGAGAAGACTCACCATTGGGAAGAATATGATAGTAATCTTCTCGTTTTTCTTTGGGGTCTATTGGGTCAACCAAGGATAATTCTGTGGCCATATGATATCTATCATAACCTAGATGCGTGGCCTCCCATGTACGAAGGTTTCCTTGAGCACTTCCCAAAGATTCTAATTTCTAAAATAGTTTTTGACTATACCTTTATGTAAGGTGTTATTGTGAGGTGATGTCCACGGTTGGAACATGAGTCACATTTGGTATATATTTGTATCCAAACTCACAGCATATGTGTTGTTGTATTTTGTACGACAATTGTTGTAATAAAGTTGTAGTTATTTTCTGTACCATGTATTTGACGACTCAGAATGGGTTGGGTGGAATGGACCTATTTTGGGGTTGTCACAAAAAGCACAGTAATACGCGTGGTTGCATAGTAGCACACGGTATTGATTATTGATGCTTACGTGAGAAGTCACTCAGTTTTGTTCAATTATTGCTACAGTAATTGCTGCATAATATCTCATGTTATTTGATTCAATTATTGTCAATATTTTATATATTATTAAATCAATAATTGTGACGACAAAGTTATTAATATTATTATTTGTAATATTAACGATGTCTAGAAGTTCTGTCAAGGAGATGTTTGGTCACCTAATTGCGCGCCAATAGGGAGAAATCCTTATTGAAAAGTCCTCTCTTTCCTGGGAACGACCTGGTCGATTAATATTGTGAATTATAATAATGATGATGATTGTTGTTAAAAATATTGAGGGGTTTTTATGAAGTATTTGATGTAAATTATGTTTATTTATCCATTTTTTTTAAAATATAATAATCGGTATAAATTATTTTGTATATATATATATATATATAAGATGGAGGCCCACGGGTGGATTAAGTGGAGAGCATTATGGGAACCAAAATGAATTGGTTGGCATGGAAAGTCAGGAGTGCTTTATTAAGTTCATTTTATATATATAAGTTTTGTATATATATATAAAGGCTTGTGATAAGAATCTGGAGGTGGGATGTTGATTCACGGGTTGTAACCCGTGAATGATAATGCGATTATATATATAATATATTTTATTAGTTTTATTTTATTAGATTATAAATAGAATATATTATATTTTATTGTAAACCAATCTGGACCGTCCATTTAAAAGTAAATCAATCTGGACCGTTCATGAATTAGTTACTATGCAGTCCATTCTTCTATAAATAGAAGCTCATTCCTTCATTATTTCTTACGAATTCATTGAAACTCTAGAGAGAGAAATTATAGAGAAATTATAGAAAAATTTTCTGCTACTTCCCTACTCTTATATCCAGTTTCTTTTACGGTAAGGGGTATTATTTTTTATGTATTCATGAAGAGAACTTCTGTTATTCCATTATTTATTATTCTGTTGGAATAACCTGTATATACGGGCTACCCTATACTTGGTAAAAATTTTCTGTTATTTCATTCTTTATTATTATGTTGGAATAACCTGTATACGCGGGCTACCCTATACTTGGTGAAATTCTTCTGTTATTCCATTCTTTATTATTCTGTTGGAATATCCTGTCTGTGCGTTTTACGCCGGACCTGGTTCCGTCTTTATTATTCTGTTGGAACATCCTGTCGGTGCATATTACGCCTGACCTAGTTCCGTTATTTAGTATTCTGTTGGAATAACCTGTCTATGCGAAGTACCACATGCATGGTGATTTATGTTGTTATTCTATTCTTTATTATTTTGTTGGAACATCCTGTCGGTGCGAATTTTGCCTGACCTAGTTCCGTTATTTATTATTCTGTTGGAATAACCTGCTTGTGCGGTCTATCGCATGCCTGGTGATTTCTTTTGTTATTCCATTCTTTATTATACTCAGTTGGTTAAAACTTTGACTTCTATACTCTATGAAATTAGTGGAACATCCTTGATATTTGCGCTTCATCCAGTATCCTTTCGTAAAAATATTCTTCTAAGCATTCTTAAATTTTACTCTATAAAGTAGTATTATGTTGACAATTTGGACGTTATCAGTTCCTAGATAAATTAATTCTTGAACTTATTTTATTGAATTCTTATATCATTGTCATCATCCTCATGTTTATATTTTGTTGAAAGTCATCTATGACCTGTAGTGCATAGATGGACTTGGTATGATTATGACCAGGGATTATTCGGTATAATCATGACCGTAATGTTAAAAATGATGTGGTAAAAGTCTTCATTGGCCCGTAGTACATTGATAGACAGTTATTGACATGATCATGACTATTGATGCATAGATAATTTGTGGTTGTGATACTAATGAATATCCTTTGCCGTAGTGTAGGGATGATGTGGATTATTTATTAAGCTGAGTCTCAGCGATAAAAGTCATGAAAAACCTTTTAAATCATAAAAGATAGTAGATTTTATTCTCTACTTGACTCTTTTAATGGATTGCTTGATCCGCTGTAGTTAAACTTGATGTCTATTGTATTTTATCAGTTTAACATTGTTGAAGACTAATGATAATTTATTTTGCATTATCTTAGTCATAATATTTATTACTGGGCTAGTTGAGCTCACCCTTTCTTTCACTGTTCTCTTCAGGAAATGAGAATATAGCTGGGACGAGTCGGGAAACGGAGTGATGGTCCAGAAGATAGCATTAGTAGTCCTCACTATTCTGTGAAATAGTATGATAATAATTATAATGAGGACTCCTTTTGAGTTTGTATACTCTCTAGTAGACAATATTTGTATTCAAACTCACAGTTTATGTTTTGTGGTATTGTACACGACAGTTGTATTAGTAAGTTGTATTTGAATTATGTACCATGTATCTGGCGACTCAAGATGGGTGATGTATACCTTATTTTGGGGGCGTCACAGCGAGAGTTTTACCGTTAACTGTTGAAATACCCGGTGATAAAAGTACAGTAATACGCGTGATTGCATAGTAACACACGGTATTGATTATTGATACTTACGTGAGAAGTCACTCCGTTATACTCAATTATTGCTACAGTAATTGTTGCATAGTATCTCACGTTATTGATTCAATTATTGTCATAAAATTTTATATTATTAAATCAATAATTGAGATGACAAAGTTATTCATATTATTGTTTGTATTATTGACGATATTTATAAAGTTCTTGTCGAGAAAAGTGTTTTGGTCACCTAATTGCGCGCCAATAAGGAGAAATCCTTATCAGAAAGCTCATTCTTTCCTATAAATGATCTAGTTGTTAATATTATGAGTTATAATATTAATGATGAATGTTATAAAAAATGTGTTTTGAGAAGTCAAGTGAATTAAAATAAATAGAAGGGATTTTTATGAAGTAATTGTTGTAAGTTTTGCGTATTATTTGGGACCCCTACTTACCCATTTTTTAAAAATAGTCGGGGGAAAGTTATCTTAGTTTTGTTATATATATATATATATATATATATATATATATATATATATATATGTGTGTGTGTGGTGTGTGTGTGTGTGTGTGTGTGTGTGTGTGTGTGTGTGTGTGTGTGTGTGTGTGTGTGTGTACTAATTTGAAATGAGGGGGTGGAAGAACTTGGTCGGGAGGGAGTATCATTATTATTATTATTATTATTATTATTATTATTATTATTATTATTATATATATATATATATTATAATAAGTTTTATTTTTTATGAAAAATATAATATATTATATTTTATTGTGCATAATACTGTATAGTGTGTGCATAGTGCAGTATAGTAAAATCAAAATTTTTCGTTGAATCGTCTGTGAATTTGCCCGTAAAAATTGTGAAAAAATTATTGTTGGTCTGTGATTTCTAAATTCAAATAGTATACTTTCCATTCTCTTATAAATAGAATGCTTAGTTTAGAATTGAAAATCACACCAGAATCAGAGAATTCTTCTTCTATAATATTGAGCGTATTTCTTTAGAGTTTAAGTAAGCTTTGAATGTAGAAAACAGTATAAGTTTTCTTCAATAATATCTCCGCTATACCAGACGGAATACTCTCCTTTTTAAGGTAAATGATATTATTTTTGTTCAATATTCGTATGAAATAATATTTTTTTCCATACTCTGTAATATGTAAGTAATATTATTTCGTTTCAAATTCTGAATTCTACACTCATTCTGTTAAAATATTGCTTCTATACTCCGTGAAATTAGTAGAATATCCTTGAAATTTGCGTTTTATCTAGTATATTTTTACGAAAATATTATTCTGAACATTCTTAATAATTTTTAATCTTTTCATGTCGGGGTACTATTCATGAAGTACTATTCACTCTGGTACTATTCACCCGGAGTACTATTCATGACAAAAATTAATTTTTTTCTGTCCAAATTATTTTTGATACAATACTATTCTTCAATTTTACTCCACAAAGCAGTATTATGTTGACAATTTGGACATTATTGAATTCTGGATAAATTAAATTATAAATCTTTAAAATTTATCATTTGATTTCATTTAATTGAATTCTTATATCATTGTTATCATCCTCATGTTTATATTGTGATGAAAGTCATCTTTGGCCCGTAGTACATAGATGAACTATTGATTGGTATGATTATGACCAGAGATCATTCGGTATAATCATGACATGTAATGTTACAAATGATGTGGTAAAAGTCTTCATTGGCCCGTAGTGCATTGATGGACAGTTGTTGACATGATCATGACCATTGGCGATAGCACGAATATTATTGGCCCGTAGTGTATGGATAATTCGTGAATGTGATACTAATGAATATCATTGGCCTGTAGTGCATGGATAATTCGGTGATGTGGATTATTTATTGAGCTGAGTCTCAGCAATAAAATTGATGATAAACTTTTTAAATTATAGAAGATAGTAGATATCATGTTCTACTTGACTCTTCTAATGGATTGTTTGTTCCGCTGTAGTTAAACTTGTTGTTTATTGTATTATATCAGTTTAACACTGTTGAAGGCTAACGATAATTTATTTTGCATTATCTTAGTCATAATATTTCTTACTGGGCTAGTTGAGCTCACCCTTTTGCTTTCATTGTTCTCTTCAGGAAATGAGAACGTAATCGGGATTAGTTGGGAAATGGAGTGACGGTCCGAGATGGTGGTTGTAGTAGTCCTCAGTATTTTATAAAATATTATGATAATAATTGTAATGAGGACTCCATTTGAGTTTGGATATTGCCTAGAAGACAATATTCGTGTTAAAACTCTCAGCTTATGTTACACGATTGTAAGACCCCAACTTTTTATAAATAAAATTGATTTTTCTCTATTTATTATTTTGAAATAATAAGGGTTGATTTGATTAATGTGGTAAGTTATGGGTAAAATACGCAAATATTTTAAATAAGCAAGTGGTTATAAAATATTCATTGTTGTCGGGGAATATTCGTTTGGTCGTAGAATATTCTTACTGTCGGGAAATATTTGTACGACGGCGCAACCTTGTGCGGGCCCCATAACGAAAAGCGATTGGATGAAGAAAACGACAAATACAAGTTGTTTATAAATAACGGCGTAGTTGTTACCGTTAATACTGTTGGAATACCCAGTGGTTAAAACACAGTAATACGCGTTGTTGCACAATAACAAGCGGTGTTGTACCAATTATTGATTCTTACGTAAGAAGTCACTACTCAATAATTGTTACAGCAATTACTGTTCAATAGTTTATTTTATTGATTCAATAATTGCTGCGTTGATATTTTATATTATTATTATTTTTGCTGCACAGTATTTTTCATTATCGGAGCAATAATTCATATTATTTGAATAATATTATTAGATAGCATTATTGGCAATGTCTAGAAAGTTCTGTCTAAGGAGAGGTTTGGTCACCTAATTGCGCGCCAGTAAGGAGAAATCCTTATTGGAAAGCCCCCTCTTTCCTAGGAACGGCCTGGTTGTCAGTATTCTGATTCTGTAATATTATTTATAAATAATTAATTATTAATTTATATGATAAGAAAAATATTCATTTTATGAGAATATAGATGAAAAAAAATTTTAATGTGACAATTATTGAAAATTGATATTTTATCTTTTCTGATAAAATAATTCATTTAAATTTATTATTATATTATAATAATATAATAATGGTGATATTTTTACAATGAATGGGTGATATATGAATAAATGATGAAGAAAAGTATTTTTGTTGCAATAAATGTTTAACACATGTTTTGTGTGTTGGTGGACCTTATTTTTGACGGAAATTTGATTTTAGCTTGTAAATCGTCCGTATGTGGATTTCGGTCAATTTCTATTTAAAATTTGGAAAAACTTAAACTTATAAAATTGTAGAGAATTGAATTTTCTATAGAAGGACATAAGATTCGAATTTTTCTGATAAAAAGGCTATTTATTATGAATTATTGAAGTTCCGAAATATTGAATCTGAATTTATTTAGTTAAAAAAAATATGTAAAACATGTTTTTCATTTTGGTGGGCCCCACTTGCATGTGTAAGATGCTGAATTCAGAATTCTTGGTGTGCGTAGGAAATTTATATATAAATAATAATATTTTATTAAATTTTCTGCTTTGGTGTTCTAAGCATTTTCCTATAAATAGGGTGCTTAGGTTAGAATTAAAAATCACACCAGAAACTAAAATCTTCTCTCTCTATATTATCGAACGTATTATTGTGAGTATTTTGATATCTTGAGTGTTGCTATACGATGCAAGTTTCTTTCAACATTATATTTGATATTCCAGCCAGAAGTATTATTCTTTTGAGGTAAGGGATGTTATTTTTTTTAAATGATATTATTTCTTTCAATATCATTATACCGGAATATTGGTAAGATTTTTCTTGTGAAATCCTTATCTTTTCATGTCGGGGTTACTATTCACGAGTTACTATTCACGAGTTACTATTCACGAGTACTATTCACAAAGCATGATGATTTTTCTTGTAAAATTTTTACCTTTTGGTGTCGAAGTTACTATTCATGTATACGGCACTATTCACGTATGCGGCACTATTCATGAATACGACATTATTCACAGAAAAAAATTAAATTTTCTTTTCTGTGTCCAAGATTGTCTGTTATGGTTCCTATCTTTGATTGGATCTATGTTTTGATCTTAATTTTTAAATTCTGCTCCACAATAGTTATTATGAAGTATTTTTAAACATGGATAAACCGAAGTACGAATCCTTACTATTTGTTCTTTTATCTCACTGGATTCGTTTTCTTTAAAATATATTTTTCATCATCCTCAATCATAAATGATGATATTACTGAATATCTTTAGCCTGTAGTGCAAAGATGAATGATTTCTTGATGAATATCTTTGGCCCGTAGTGCAAAGATGAACAGGTGTTGAGATGAACATGACCAACTGATTAATATATTTGGCCTGTAGTGCAAAGATGACTATTTGATTCAAGATGTATATTGATTGATGTTACATGGATAAAATATCGATTATGGAATTTTAAATTCATAGATGGTAGTAGATTTCATTCTCTACTTAACTCTTCCAATGAATTGTTGTTTCCGCTGCAGTTGTTGATCTAGAACTTGTTGTCTGTTGTATTCTATCAAATTTTTCCCTGTTGAGGACTAACGATAATTTGTTCTATATTATCTTAGTCATAATATTCTTTACTGGGCTAGTAGAGCTCACCCTTTTCCTTTTTATTCCATTTTTTCTTCTCAGGAGGCGAGAATGTAGCGGGTACTAGTCGGGGTATGGGATGATGATTCAAGATAGTTGTTTTAGTAGTCCTCACTATTTTATAAAATAGTGTATCAATAATTGTAATGAAGACTCCATTTGAGTTTGAATACTGTCTAGATGATAATATTTGTATTTAAACTCATAGCATATGTGTTGTCGTATTTTGCAAGACAATTGTAATAATAAAGTTGTAGTTATTTTCTGTACCATGTATTTTGCGACTCAGAATGGGTTGGGTGGAATGAACCTATTTTGTGGGCGTCACAGTTGGTATCAGAGCTTAGGGATTTGGTCTCTAGCGGAGATCGGGGAATAAAACTAGGAGGGGAGAGACGAGTAAATCCTTCGCTAGTATATCCTACCTAAGCTTATTTGTTGGTTGGTCAGAATATAGGGATATGATGTGATATGTTAATTTCTTTAATTAACCCTTGTTTTATGGCAGTAATTGAGAATGACAACTGAGAATGTTAACAGTGGAGTAAATGAGACCGTGGAGACACTTTTGCTCACCAATGAGGAGAACGTGCAACAGGCCGATAATGTTCCACTTGTGAACAACACCACTGATCAGACGATGAACGATGGGATATTTAGAAGCTTTTTGCAGTTCATGCAAAATCAGACGAGGGAGACTCGTGTATAAAATACCGATGGAAATAATAGCAATGCACTGTTTATCACAGCCAAACAGTTCAAAGAGTTGGGACCACCAGAATTCTGGGGAAAGCTGGATCCGATTAAGGCGGAGACGTGGGTCAAGCAAATTACCAAGATATTCGATGTCTTGGGATGCACGGAGGAACAGAAGGTTCCATTCGCCACTTTTATGTTTCGTAACGAGGCAGATTACTGGTGGGAATCTGTGAAGCGTACCCAGTCAGCCGCACTCAATATGTCTTGGGAAACATTTTAGAAACTGTTCAATGACAAGTATTTTCCTGAAAGTATTCGTCATATAAAGGAGGTAGAGTTTATTAGACTAGAACAGAACAACATGACGGTGTCCCAGTATGAGGCGAAGTTCGCGGAGTTATCCAGATTTGCACCTCATTTGGTGGAGAATGGGAAACGTATGACGCGGATGTTTCTGAGAGGTTTGAAACATGACATACGTCAATATCTCATTTCTCACAAATTTTTTCTATATTCAGACATTGTCAACAGGGCTCAATTATTAGAGCGAGATAATGAGTACGTTCAACCGGGGGACCACAACTAGGGTCGTATCGGTGGCAACAATCATCAGAGCAATGATAACCATCGTGGAGGAAATTATCGTGCCAGAAATGGTAACCACTTCGGTGGTAATTATGGCCAAGATAATAGAAGAAATGATTCAAGTGGAAATTTCAAGAAGAGAAGATTTAACGATGACGGGAAGACATCGGCAGCAGCACCAGCAACAAATTCTAGGGGAGGAAAACGAACGCCAGTTAGATGCTACAAATACGGAGAGAAGGGACACATAACTCCAAACTGTCCACAGCCTTCTAAGGTATGTTTTAGTTGTGGAAAAGACTGTCACATAGCTCGATTTTGTCCTATAGGGAAATCAAGTCCAGATGGGACAGTGGCACCAAAGACGGATACGGACAAAACAAAGTCGGTGGTTTCAGGAAAAGCGTTTGTCGTGACTGGCCAAAACGCGAGGAACCCGAACGAAGTTATCACGAGTTAGTTAATTATAAAGTATTCTTGTGAAGTCTATATCTTATTAGATACCGGTTCTACCCATTCTTTTATCTCTCTTGCTTGTGCTCAACGTTTGAACTTGACTTTTGAGAAATTAGACTTTGACTTATTTGTTGAAACTTTGTTAAGAGAAACCTTCATTACATCTACTGTTTATAAATTTTGCTTGATTCAGGATGGCACCATCACATTACCTGTTGATCTTATCTCTTTAAAGATACTTGCTTTTGATATGATTTAGGGATTGATTCGTTAACTACACATCATGCCAAAATTGATTGCTTTTGTAAGGTTATTAGTTTTTATATTCCTAAGCAACCTGTTATTCGAATTCAAACAACCAAACCATTGAAGTCAAACTCTTTCATATCAAGCCATAAAGCCATTCGTTTATTAAAAAACGGATGTCAAGCTTTCTTAGCCCATGTCATGGACTTGAACAAAAATACGTCAGATTTGAATGATATTTCTGTTGTTAGTAAATTTTTTGACGTATTTCCTGAAGAATTTCTTGGCTTACTCCCAAAGTGTGATATTGAATTTTGTATCGACTTTGAACCCGATACAAAACCCATTTCTAAAATCTCATATCGAATGGCTCCTATTGAACTTCAGGAGTTGGTACCCTAGCCTCTATTTGGTGACTTCCTTTATGGAATGCACCGAAGCTAGACTCTCCGTAGGGGGCGTCATATTTGTGCGGTAGTAAACTGATAGGTGCCATTGTGACGTGCTATCCAAGGTTGGGATATAAGTCACAGTTGAGAACAGCATAAGTCAGTAATCGAAATACGTAACTTTCTAGGCTTAGCTGGTTATTATCAGAGATTCGTGTAAGAATTTTCTCGAATCGCTACTCCATTAACTCAGCTAACTCGTAAGGATACAAAATTTGAATGGAGCGAGGAATGTGAGAAGAGTTTCCAAGAACTCAACATGCGACAACGACGTTGGCTCGAGCTGTTGAAAGATTACGATCATACCATCCAATACCATCTTGGAAAAGCAAACGCAGTAGCTGACGTGTTGAGTAGAAGATCCTATGCGGGTACGAGTGCGATATTGTCGAACACAAAGACTCATTTCAAAATATAGAGATAGAGTTAAAGATTCTAAAAGCCTGTGTGAAGATAACGAATATACGAGTAGAATCGACTTTAATCGATAAAGTTAAAATAGCTCAAGCTACACACCGGAGTTGATGAATATAAAGAAGAAGGTGCAAGAAGGCGTTATTCTAGAAGTAAGAGTCGACGAAGAGAAGAAATTTCAACTGTCGATTTGTTGGTCTATTTAAAATTCTTGATCGAGTAAGAAATGTGGCCTATAGACTCATTTGACCGCCAAGTATGTCTCGTGTTTATAATATTTTTTTTTGCATATCCACGCTACGTAAATATGTGAAAGACCCGAACCACATTATTGAGTTAGAACCAGACGAGATAGCTGAAGACTTAACGTACGAGGAGGTACCTATCAAGATCTTGGATAGGAAGGAGCATGTCCTATGCACAAATGTTATACCACAAGTCAAAGTTTTGTGGAGGAACCGTGCTATTGAGAAAATGACTTGGGTGTTGGAAATGAAAATGAAAGCGAGGTATCCACACTTTTTCGAAACACCAGGTACGTACGTCAATTTCGAGGACGAAATTTCATAAGGAGAGGAAGTTGTAAGACCCCAACTTTTTATAAATAAAATTGATTTTTCTCTATTTATTATTTTGAAATAGTAAGGGTTGATTTGATTAATGTGGTAAGTTATAGGTAAAATGCGCAAATATTTTAAATAAGCAAGTGGTTATCAAATATTCATTGTTGTCGGGGAATATTCGTTTGGTCGTGGAATATTCTTACTGTTGAGGAATATTTGTACGACAGAAAACGATTGGATGAAGAAAACTACAAGTATAAGTTATTTATAAATAACGGCGTAGTTGTTACCATTAATACTGTTGGAATACCCGGTGGTTAAAACACAGTAATACGCGTTGTTACACAGTAGCACACGGTATTGCACCAATTATTGATTCTTACGTAAGAAGTCACTACTCAATAATTGTTACAGTAATTACTGTTCAATAGTTGTTGCGTTGATATTTTATATTATTGTTGTTTTCACTGCACAGTATTTTTCATTATCGGAGCAATAATTCATATTATTTGAATAATATTATTAGATAGCATTATTGGCAATGTCTAGAAAGTTCTGTCTAAGAAGAGGTTTGGTCACCTAATTGCGCGCCAGTAAGGAGAAATCCTTATTGGAAAGCCCCCTCTTTCCTGGGAACGGCCTAGTTGTCAGTATTGTGATTCTGTAATATTATTTGTAAATAATTAATTATTAATTTATATGATAAGAAAAATATTCATTTTATGTGAATATAGATGGAGAAAATTTTTAATGTGACAATTATTGAAAATTGATATTTTATCTTTTCTGATAAAATAATTCATTTAAATTTATTATTATATTATAATAATATAATAATGATGATATTTTTACAATGAATGAGTGATATATGAATAAATGAGGAGGAAGATTATTTTTGTTGTAATAAATATTTAACACATGTTTTGTGTGTTGGTGGACCTTATTTTTGACTGAAATTTGATTTTAGCCTGTAAAATCGTCCGTATGTGGATTTCGGTCAATTTCTGTTTGGAATTTGAAAAAATTTAAACTTACAAAGTTGTAGAAAATTGAATTTCCTATAGAATAACATAATATTTGAATTTTTCTGATAAAAGGGCTATTTATTATGAATTATTGAAGTTCTGGAATATTGGATATGAATTTATTTAGTTACAAAAAATATGTAAAACATGTTTTTCATTTTGGTGGGCCCTACTTGCATGTGTAAGATGCTGAATTCAAAATTCTTGGTGTGCGTAGAAAATTTATATATAAATAATAATATTTTATTAAATTTTCTGCTTTGGTGTTCTAAGCATTTTCCTATAAATAGGGTGCTTAGGTTAGAATTGAAAATCACACCAGAAACTGAAATCTTCTCTCTCTATATTATCGAGCGTATTCTTGTGAGTATTTTTGTGACGCCCCTAAAATAGGTATACATCACCTATTCTGGGTCGCAAAATACATGGTACATAATACAAATACAATCTTTAATATACAACAAGAGAGTTGTGAGTTTTAATATAAATACTGTCTTTTAGACAATATCCACTCTTAGAATAAGTCCTCGTTATATTTATTGTCACACTATTTAACAGAATAGTGAGGACTACTAATACTATCATCTAGTCCATCACTCCGTTCCCCGACTCGTCCCAGCTATATTCTCATTTCCTAAAGAGAACAATGAAAGAAAGGGTGAGCTCAACTAGCCCAGTAAGAAATATTATGACTAAGATAATGCAGAATAAATTATCATTAGCCTTAAACAGTGTTAAACAGATACAATATAACAAACATCAAGTTTAACTACAGCGGAACAAGCAACCCATTAGAAGAGTCAAGTAGAGAATAAAATCTACTATCTTCTATGATTTAAAAGGTTTTTCATGACTTTTATCGCTGGGACTCAGCTAAAAAAATAATTCACATCATCGAATCACCCCTACACTACGGCCAATGATATTCTTTAGTATCACGACCATAAATTGTCCATGCACTACGGGCCAAGGACATTCGTGTATTCATTAATGGTCATGATCATGCCAACAACTGTCCATAAATGCACTATGAGGACTTTTACCATATCATTTGTAACATTATGGTCATGATTACACCGAATAATCCCTGGTTATAATCATACCAAGTTCATCTATGCACTACATGCCACAAATGACTTTCGACAAAATATAAACATGAGGATGATGACAATGATATAAGAATTTAATAAAATAAGTTCAAGAATTAATTTATCCAGGAACTAATAACGTCCAAATTGTCAACATGATACTGCTTTGTAGAGTAAAATTCAAGAATGCTTGAAAGAATATTTTCATGAAAAGATACTAAATGAAGCGCAAATATCAAGGATATTCTACTAATTTTATGGAGTATAGAAGTCAAAACTTTAACCAACTGAGTTTAATAACAAATGGAATAACAAAAGAAATCACCATGCATGCGGTACTTCGCATAGACAGGTTATTCCAACAGAATAATAAGTAACGGAACCAGGTCAGGCGAAATTCGCACCGACAGGATGTTCTAACAGAATAATAAAGACGGAACCAGGTCCAGCGTAAAACGCACAGACAGGATGTTCCAACAGAATAATAAAGACGGAACCAGGTCCGGCGTAAAATGCACAGATATGATGTTCCAACAGAATAATAATAAAGACGGAATAATGGAAGAATGTCACCAAGTATAGTGTAGTCCGCGTATACTGGTTATTCCAGCAGAATAATAAAAAATGGAATAACAGAAGTTCTCTTCATGAATACAAAAGAAATAATATCCCTTACCATAAAAGAAACTGGATATAAGAGTAGGGAAGTAACAGAATACTTTTCTATAGTTTCTCTATACTTTCTCTCTCTAGAGTTTTAGTGAATTCGTAAGAAAATAATGAAGGAATGAGCTTCTATTTATAGAAAAATGGACTGCATAGTAACTAGTTTATGAACGGTCCAGATTGATTTACTTTTAATCGGACGGGCCATATTTAAAGTAAAATCTTTTAAATAAAATATATTATATTCTATTTATAGTCTAATAATACAAAACTTATACAATATATATATATATATATATATAATATCAGTACCCGTGATATATATAATACTGAGCACAACTTAATTTTACAAGCACCAAAACATTTTCTCAACTTTTCTTGACAAGCTACGCAACCTACCAGTCTTTTCATAATATGGCCAATGAGAAAAACTAACACATGTCATTATAAAAGCCTTGACCAATAAAGAGACACCCTAGTGCACAAGTTATTAATAATAATGCCTAATTTAAAAAGTTTGGCCAAAATGTCAAGCTTGAGCAAATAATCACATAACCTGCCAAATAAAGCTACTGAATGGCATTCTTTGAAAATGATTGAGGGTCCCCCTTCATAATTTAATCTTTATACTTAAAAATCAAATAGAACTAATACCAGTTTAACAAAATAATTGAACAAAACTGAGTGACTTCTCACATAAGCATCAATAATCAATACCGTGTGCTACTATGCAACCTCGCGTATTACTGTACTTTTACTACCGAGTAGTTCAACAGTATTAACTGTAAAACTTCCACCGTTATTTTCATAACATATTTTTGTCATTTTCTCAATCCGACAATAATTCCGTTACGGGGTCCACCAATGATTATGCCGTTGTACGAATATTCCCTGATAAAACGAATATTCCCCGACCAATCGAATATTATATAACAACTTACATACTTTACAAAATTTATAAATACTACCCACAACTATAACATTATATTAAATTCATTCCATAATATTCAAAAATGATATTTATAGAAATTTCATCTTTATTTATAAAAGTTGGGGTCTTACAATTTTGATATCTTGAGTGTTGCTATACGGTGCAAGTTTATTTCAGCATTATATCTGATATTCCAGCCAGAAGTATTATTCTTTTGAGGTAAGGGATGCTATTTTTTTTATAAATGATATTATTTCATTCAATATCATTATACTAGAATATTGGTAAGATTTTTCTTGTGAAATTCTTATCTTTTCATGTCGGGGTTACTATTCATGAGTTACTATTCACGAGTACTATTCATAAAGCATGATAATTTTTCTTGTAAAATTTCTACCTTTTGGTGTCAGAGTTACTATTCACGTATACGACACTATTCACGTATGCGGCACTATTCATGAATACAACATTATTCACAGAAAAAATTAAATTTTCTTTTCTGTGTCCAAGATTGTCTGTTATGGTTCCTATCTTTGATTGGATCTATGTTTTGATCTTCATTTTTAAATTTTGCTCCACAATAGTTATTATGGAGTATTTTTAAACATGGATAAATCGAAGTACGAATCCTTACTATTTGTTCTTTTGTCTTACTGGATTCGTTTTCTTTAAAATATAATTTTCATCATCCTTAGTCCTAAATGATGATATTACTGAATATCTTTGGCCTGTAGTGCAAAGATGAAGGATTTCTTGATGACTATCTTTGGCCCATAGTGCAAAGATGAATAGGTGTTGAGATGAACATGACCGACTGATTAATATATTTGGCCTGTAGTGCAAAGATGACTATTTGATTCAAGATGTATATTGATTGATGTTACATGGATAAAATATCGATGATGGACTTTTAAATTCATAGATGATAGTAGATTTCATTCTCTACTTAACTCTTCTAATGAATTATTATTTCCGCTGCAGTTGTTGATCTAAAACTTGTTGTCTATTGTATTCTATCATATTTTTTCCTGTTGAGGACTAACAATAATTTGTTCTATATTATCTTAGTCATAATATTCTTTACTAGGCTAGTTGAGCTCACCATTTTCTTTTTTGTTCAATTTTTTCTTCTCAGGAGGCGAGAATGTAGTGGGTACTAGTCGGGGTTTGGAATGATGGTTCAAGATAGTTGTTTTAGTAGTCCTCACTATTTTGTAAAATAGTGTATCAATAATTGTAATGAGGACTCCATTTGAGTTTGAATACTGTCTAGATGACAATATTTGTATTTAAATTCACAGTATATGTGTTGTCGTATTTTGCACGACAATTATAATAATAAAGTTGTAGTTATTTTCTATACCATGTATTTGGCGACTCAGAATGGGTTGGATGGAATGAACCTATTTTGGGGGCGTCACAACGATAGTTGTATAATTAAGTTTATATTTGTATTTTGTACCATGTATTTGGCGACTCAAGATAGGTGATGTATACCTATTTTGGGGGCGTCACAAACACAATTGAAAAAATTGGTACTTTAAGACTAAAGTAAAATTTGTGGAACTTTAATAGACACTTTTGTATTTAATCATATTTTATAAAAAAACAATAGCCATTTGTACTAAATTTAAATAAATATTTTTTTATAAACATTACAAAATTTACCTTTGAAGATTCATTCAATCAAAAATGTTGTTTGAAGGAGTGACTTAAATAAATGAATTTTAAACATCTCATAATTATTATCATTGATTAAGATTGTGTTATGTCGAATGCGATTGTTAGGATTTTTTTTCATACCTGCTATATATTGTGTATGTGGTACATTAGTAATAATTTCACAATTTTTATATATCAAAGTTGAATGTACCTAAAAACCATCGCTTGCCTCAGTGGTTTAAAGAAAAATTTAGGTTTAGCTGTAAATCCGAAGGTCTTGAGCATAAGTCTGTTTCGAAAGTCTTGCTCGGGATGGAGAGATTAGTCTGACGCAAGCAACGCATCTGTCACTGGGTGCTGGTATAAATAAACAAACACAACTTAAGAAACTTGCATGCATGATCTATGATTAGTATAACATCTCAGTCCCACATCTAATTTCAAGTTATGACTTTTTAAGTGAGTCTGTGATGGACTAAGATGACCCAAAAAGATATTATTAGGCCAATAATTTAAGACTTTATTTGAATAAATTTGATTCAATCAAATTTGAATGGAAATTTATTTCGGGTTCGAAATTTGACCCGAAATATTTTGTGATCCAAACATGGCCTTAAGGGGAGTGGTGGAGCACTAGAGACAAGAGAGCCACCAAATCTGCCAATCAACCCCAAGTCAGATTCACGGTCCACACCGACAGCGAATATCTCTATATTTCTGCTTTTAAATTAATTCTATAAGCTTAATTTCTACGCTACTCCTGTTTACACACAAACAACTCTTCTTCCTCGTCCCCTACTTATTCCAACCCCAGAACCTTCTTCTCTCTCACACACACGCACATACATACACACGCACGCACACAGAGTCCCCCAAATCCAGAAGTAAGAAATTCTTATTCATAAATCCTAATTTAAATCTGAAGAAGAAGATGTCTTGGCAAACTTACGTTGACGATCACTTGATGTGCCAGACTGAAGAAGGCGGCCCTCAGCTTTCTTCTGCTGCTATTATCGGCCATGACGGCGCCGTTTGGGCCCAAAGCGCCACCTTTCCTCAGGTGTTACTATTATCCTTTTATTTATACTTTGTATTTTTGTAGAAAAACAATCCTTATCTTTAGATCAGCTAAATTCTAGATTGATTATGTATTAATCTGATTACAGTCTTTAGTGGTTTTATTTTTAGTAGATTTGATGCGTAGTGATGTTCTATTCTTCAGTTGTTTTGTACGATTTAGTAGTTTAGATGAATCAAGTTATATTTTTTATTATGTATTTTCATGGGTATATTTTATTAAATTTGTGTGGTTGCGATTTGGGATTGGGAAATGATATTTCCAGAGCAAAGTACAGCCTTTTATAAATTTAGCAATTAATCTATAAATAAGCAATACAGCCTTTCATGCACATTGTACATTATAATAATGCAAAAGTGTCTGGATTTGGTGTTTGTACTTTGGGGGTTATCTTTGATATCTTTCAAATTTGGTTTATGTTTCTTAGTCATTCATTTTTTGGCTTCACCTGTTAGTCTTCTGCTGTTGCATCTACTTAATTAGCTGACTTTTAGGGTTGTTATTTGCCATTTTTGGACTCTTAAAATTTAATAGTTGGATGATTTTAGAATATGGCTTAAACTTACAAGATAAAGAATGTGGAATGACTGAATATAGAGATTAGCAATTCGAAATGAAGACAACCAAGTGTGGATGCTCCTCTTTGGAATTTTTTTTATTCTGGATTTAGGTTCTGTGTGGAAATGGATTGATATTCTTGTAGAATTAAGTAATTCATCCTGCATATTTGAACAGTACTCATCATCATTTGCGTATCTAATTCATGTTTTAATAAAGTAGAACTCTTTTGAAGTATAATTACAATTTTCTACTGGCCCAAGTAGTCCTCTTATTTTATATGGTATTGCAGTTTAAGCCGCAAGAAATAACCGCAATTATGAACGACTTTGCTGATCCTGGATCACTTGCCCCTACGGGGTTATACCTTGGTGGCACAAAGTATATGGTGATTCAAGGCGAACCAGGTGCTGTCATTCGGGGGAAGAAGGTATGGGTTGACATCCACGCTTCTTCAGATGTACCAATACTTTTTTGTTTGATGACTTACTTTCCTGCATAAGCAACATGGATTGGTTGATCAAAATTCTGAGCAATATGCAGTACAATATTACTTATGGTCCATTAAGCATTATCTTTTGGTTGTTGGATTTACTTGCCTCCTGGTGTCCACAAGTTACTTGCCTCGTATGGATCAACTGCCCCCTTCTTTTTATCCTTTAATGCTGGACATGCTTATATAGTAATGCAGTTATTCATTAATGTAGTTATTCGTAAATGTAGTAATTAATTATGGTTATGATATGTCTACGCATCTAGACAGCTCCAGAAAGCATTTTTACTGTTGCTTGGAATTCTATGATGGCATGATGGGCCACACAAATTTTATATCTATTTTATTCAAAAGTATAATTTTGTATCTCATTAAATTGGGACCAAGTTATACCAACTGTTAAACCAGCGTCTGCTCTAAACTTGAACTTATTGCTGCTTGCCAATGTAGCAGTTTGGATAATAATGTAGAGTTTATCCTCCCATTTGAAGAAACAATTTTCACTTTAAGAAACATTGTTTCAAATTGAAGGCACTAAAATAATTTGATAGCCTTGATTTGGACATGTCATTTCAAAATAGAAATAGCTTTTTATTATTTTTATTTTTCTAAGAAGTGTTTTTTGGATCAGTCCCTTGATGTCTACTTAATCTATCAAGTGAAGAGTAATAAGCAGTTGCAAACTTGGGTTAAGGTTTAACCTTGCTACTGTTGCAAACATTTGGTTATGAAGACGACCAGGGTCTGGATTGACCAGAAAAGAGGGGAAAAAAAGACTAGCACACTTTGGTTTCTATGATTGTTTGTAAATGTTATATAACCATGTATGACCCTATCAACACCGTGTTGATCCTGCCTTTCTTTGCCGTGTTCATTTTGACTTTACATGAGACTAATTTCAGGGATCTGGGGGTGTTACTATCAAGAAGACCAATGCAGCGTTACTAATTGGTATATACGAGGAGCCTATGTCCCCAAGTCAGTGCAACGTGATCGTTGAAAGGTTGGGTGATTATCTCATTGAGCAGGGTATCTAATTGCTATTGTAAGTAATTAGCTTTCATTTCCCCTCCATTTTTTTCTTCTTTATATTCTTTTCAAACTTTCCGACATATAGCTGTGCATATTTACATACATACAGATGGAATTGTTGCAGTGTGTAATTCATGGAGACCATAGTCTGGATTGCTACTTGGAAAGAGTGGATGTGATCTCTTGTATCCTACTCATTTCATTGTATTCCCCTTTTCCTTTTTTTTTCCATTTTGATATGGGGCATGTCCTTATGTAAGAGGTTATGTTGATATAAACTGGAATTTGATCAACTTTGGGTATATGTGCTTTTTTAAGAAGTGCTTTTAGCATTCTACTTTCTGGGAAAGGAATTTGTTTTATCTAGTATTTACTGTTTTGGTTTCTATAATAATCCAGCATTCTATGGTTGTCTGGCTGCATTGTATTTATTCATTCACTGTGAAAGTGGCAGTTCCCTAATTTCCATTTTCAAGTATTCTTCAAACTAAGCAGGCAATTTTTTAGTAGGCTTAAAAATAAGCAGGCACTTTTTTTATTAAAAGAAAATCTTTGTAACAACTCATCAATCATACACATCTTGGCATTATTGTTTTTTTGCTTTTACAAAGACCATGAAAATGGAATTGTTGACTCTTTTTTACTACTTCATTTTTAAATTATAAAATTAATATCGATTTTTTTTAAAAGTTAATATCAAATGTATTCAAATTTAAAATTAATATAAATTTATTTAATTTATGTTAATATAATTATAAATATTATAATAATATTATTTATTATAAAGTTTATTATTTTTAAAATTTAAATAAATCATATTAATTTTAAATTTAAAATATCATAAATTAATTTTTTTTAAAATTAATATTGATCTTATGTACATTTGGAACTATAATCTATTCAATATTCACTCAATAAATTACATAAAATTTAAAATAAAATAAAAATTATTTTACAGTGAAATACTCCCTCCGTCCCAAATTAACTGCTCAGTTTTGACTTTTTAAAGTCAAATTGACCATTTTTAAAACTATTATTTTTGCTAAAATATAGGTGAAGTGATTATAACCAAAAGAAAGTATATACAATTTATTATTAATCCCAATTTTTATAATTTTAGAAATATATTTATATATGCTTAATTATTAATTCTAAAAATAGTCAATTTGACTTAAAAAAGTCAAAACTAAGCAATTAATTTGGGACGGAGGGAGTATAATACAATTGATAAATTATATTCTCTTTTATAAATTATTATTAATTTTTATAAGTCAATTTGATGTATTCTCAAACTTAGTAATTTTGTTAAGAATTGTAAAAATAATAAATTTTATTAGTAGTATTCTTTTTTCTAAATAAGATATAATGTATTGATTAAATTTATATTAATTTTAAATTTAAAAATATAACATACTTACTTCAAAAAAAATTAAAAATTAAAAATAATTTTATAATTAAAAACAAGATGTCGGAGCTCAGAGGGGTGAAACATCAGAGTTTAAAAAATTATTCTACAGAATACATATAGCATGATCGACCATTCGACCTAATAATTCGGTGGACCCTCTGTTCTTCTTCTTCCTCACTCATTCTTCACTATAAGTATCTTTTGCGTAATCAATCCTTCTTCTCTTCCAATTATTTACCTGTTAGATTTTAATATTTGGGGATTTTTTTGAATTGAAACAGCAGAGATTTGGTTAAATAGCTTGTTTGTAATGGGAATTCCATCGGAAATGAGGGATGCGTGCGCGTCTCGAAGGAAGAAGAACGCCTTCTTTATTGCTTCCCCTGCTGAGGAGCAGAGGACTAGGAATGCAAGTAATTGCGAATACGGTTCGGCACCATTTTCTAACAATTTCTCTTTGTTTATTAGTGTCAATACATGACTTTTTGTTTCTGATAGTGTTGATTTGCTTATCCCATTTGTAATTTATTAATTGACGTGTTACTCGATCAGTTTTGGTGAGTTTGTGGATCGTTAGATATATTAGACGAGTGTTGATGATGTGTACCCTCAGTTTTGTAAAAACCTCTGATTTGAATAAGTTTTAAGGTTTTGATTTGGGGGTCTCAGAATTTAAGCTGCTGCTCTCTTTTGCTCCTTGGCAGGAGCCTGAAGTATGAGTTTTAAATTTTAGGTCTCATTTAGTCTTGCATTTTAACTTTTAAAAATTGAGGTCAATTCTATGAGAAAATTGAAAATTTAGGTCCATATCATCTTTAAATAAATCCGTGTTCTTGAGGAGCAGAGAACTCTCCATGTAGTTTTCCTGAATCATGCCATCATTTGGAATGTCTTTCAACAATAGATGCCCCAGATACTTTTTCATTTTTGTTTTTTTGTAAAGAAATGGCTACTCATCAAAGAAGCTTTTAATTTCTTTTCTTTTGTCTTTTGGTATAAAAGAACTATATTAATTGGAAATGTCTTTAATTTATCTGGTTCTTCTTCTTCTTCTCCTCCCACATTTCCGTTGTTTGTGTTAATATTTTATTTTGGGTGCATATCGCCAACCATTTGGAATCATGGGTCTCATGTTTTGCATAATTTGCAGAGGGTTTTTGTGCGGGAGCAATGGCAGCTTCAATTGCATGGGTTGCCTCTGCAGTGCCTATGGTATTGACTTTTGTTCTATTTGCCTTTTCTTGTGATACGTGTCCCAAATCCTGCATTTTTTGTTGAAATAAGAGGTAAATTTTAATTTTCTAATTACACTCATGAAGTGGAGGTTCATCTTCTTTGCCTTGTAGTTTGACTTGGGAGTAATTTGATGGTGACCCCATGTGCACAGCATGTAGCTCCATTCTTCCATACCATGCACCAAGGACAACATCTTCCTGTCCTTGTAGTTTGACTTGGGAGTATTTTGATGTTGTCGTTATACAACAAGTTGCTCATTAAGTTATCTACTTTCCCAAACACATCTAAAACCGTGCCTAAAGCCTAGATATAATGCATGAACTCTTGGCTTGAATTTATAACTAAATGGGATAGTTTGTTAACGGGAAAAAGGGATATTACCTCATTGTGGTTGTCCACTTTTAAGCATTACACCATTGAACTTTAAAAATATGCAATTAACAAAGTGAACTTTTTTAAAATGGTTATTAAGTAATTACGTCAATTTAGTTAGACGGACGTCAAATTTGAGCTTTTATTTTTCAGACGTGGATTAAAAAAAATCATATTATTTCTCTCTTCTCTGAGTTCATTCTTCTGGGTTACTTTATTCTTTTTCCTCATCATGCTTCTTCCTCTTCATCACATCTTATCTATTTCTTCTTCTCATGGCTTTGAAATAAGCTTTTTAAAATTTATTTTGTCTTTCCTTCTCTTTCCCCACGAAAGGGTTCCACAAATTGGCCTTACCATTTCAAAATTTTCAGTTTGTTTCTTCTTTACAGCTCCCGGTAGATGAAACAATCATTGTTTATCACCAAATCATGCAAGTTTATGGTGTTTTGGTGGCTTAAGTTTTCATTTTACAAAGGAATTAGGATTTCAAATATAAACAATTTTTGGTCACGTTTTTATCTCAAATCTGTTCTATTTTTGGCTTCTTTTCGTGAAATGGATATCATGTTGAAATAGGCATCTCCGAAACAAAGGTTTTGACACATTACTTGCATGATTTGGTGAAGAAACAAGATATTTATTGCTTTTGACCTGTATGACAGGTAAACGGGCCGGCTGGGTGTCGAAGATAATGGTTTTTTGAAAATTTTATTTTTAAGATTTATCTTTTATTATTTGAATATCACTTTTTATTGTATTAAATAAACATTAAAATCCATCAGGGATACACATGGATTTAGTTCATCTCACGTGTGTGTTTGCTTATTTGTTTCCATGTCATTTTTCATGGATTTCTTTTTCTTTTTTTAAATACCATGTAGGTAATAAATAAACGGACATCCACTAATTTAACATAATGATGTGATTCTTAAATTTTAATTAGTTCAACGGACTAATTGCATATTTTTAAAATTCAATGGTGTAATGCTTAAAGGTAGAAAAGTTCAATAGGGTAATAACCCTTTTTGCCGTTTGTAAGTTTGTTAACCTTTTTACATTGTGTGGACCTGACCATCATCTGCAACTTCATTATAATATTTACTCGACTCTTAATTTTTGAAATCCATGCAAATAAATTTTTATTTGAATCTAATGTTTAGACAAAAAGCTTGAGCCTACTGACTATATGAAAATTAAACAGTCATACTGTTTTTTTACCATGTTGGCTGATATGAACTTTAATGCTTGATCAATGAAAGATAGTCTTGGTCTGGCTGCTGTTGTGGGGAATATTTCTGCAAGATAATACTTATTAACACTTAAATGGACATTCTTGTTTTATCATCTGATGGGCTCAGGCTTCATTTACACAGATTCAACAATCTGCCAGTGTGCCAATCTTGCACAATCTTGGAATTTTGGCTTACTTATCTTTTGAATTGTTGGATATTGGTGACTACAAGGGCACATGAAGACTTTTTATGCCCAATTCATATGTACACGCCCTAGTTTTCAAAACTATGGGTGAGGAAAGGATATTAAGACTCAGCAGCGGCATAGTAGATATTATAACTTTATTATTTTCTTAAAGTTGTACTTTAAATGCCAAAGGATAACTTAGAAAAATCAAATTACAGTATAATGTACTGTAGGAAGACTTTCACTAGGATTAATGTTTGAACCGGCTTCAAGCCTCCTAGCTTTCTATGGTAGTGTAATGATGATGATGATAGCGACAACAATATTGTTCCTTATGCTTGTAACTGATCACATGAATTATAGTTGTAATCTGGAGTAGGAATGCATACGATTAGTTATAATTACTCCTGTTGTGATTAATACTCTACCCGTTCCACAATGAGAGTCCCATTTACTAATATTGGGTTCCACAAAATAGATCCCATTTGAACTTTTTTGGTTCCACAAAAAAGAGTCCACTGTTTAGTGATAGTAGTATAAATGGCACCATATCCTCAAGTTTTCTATCGTAACTTTGTTGTCATACCACACTACTAAACAAACAACTTATTATTTTTAGGGGTATACGAGGAACATAAACATATCCTTAAAATTGGTAAAATTTGTAGATGAGACTCTTTTTTAGAACAGAGGAATGTTATGGTTCTGATGAAGATGATAGCAAATCGGAATAAAGAACTAATGAATTAATTTCTACATATTCTAATACAGTAATAGTGGATTGGTAACACAGTTTTATCTATTTATATCTTTAGCTCTCTGTAACATAAGTCTTTCCCTTCTTAATATTCTCAGTTGGCTGCTGTTCGTTGGGTTCCTTGGGCTAAAGCAAACCTCAGTTATCTTTCTGAGAATGCTATTGTAACTGCTGGTATGGTCTGAATTCTTAGTTGGACAGACCATTTCATGATTACTGGTTTTGTTACTGCACATTTTCACACCTATAATATGTTAAAACTAATTATCAGCAATAAAAATTTATGAAGGTGTGAGGATATTAGTTGTTTCTCACCTTCCTGATAGAGTTTATATTACTGGTAGCTATGTTAAGTCTCAGAAAACCTTTCTATTTTCATCGAGTATAAGGTGAAATGAAGTTTTACTTTTTCAGGATTGGTTAGGAACTATACACAATCTAGATCTTGCTTGGCAACAAATCTTGCATAAATTGTTTATATAATTTGTAGAGAAAATATTTCAATCTTTTAATTTGTATAGGTTTCTATAGTTGATAAAGTTTTTCTTGAACTGTTAGGGTTATTTTGATCTAGTATGTTGGTGAATAAACCCCTAAAAGTCTCTGGTCACGGCTTATTCACAAATTGTCAGAGGTTTGTAAGGATTCTCTTAATCCTTTAAATAATAGAAAATATTTATATGTAATGTGTTAACTTATCAGAATTGCAGATTTACAAGATACGACTGAAAATTATGGGGAGATCAATGTCTAAAGTATTGGATCCTTGGCTTTCAGGTTTCCGTTGTGGGCTACTGTCCTGGTTTTTTAAATTTGTTTGATTTACTTTTCATGGACAATGTCGTTGAACATCTTTATTTTCATATTTCCTTCCCTTTATACATGTAATCCAATTGAACATGTTTCTATTCTTGTCACATCTTTTACTTGTGATTGAGTAGGGTGGTGGCATGTTTAATAACTCCATGAACTGCGATTGTCATGTAAACTATAATGTGTAGAATCATGCCATGCTGGAGGATTATCAATATTAATAGATTAACTATCTATGAAACAAGGTTTCATGCAATGTGTATGTACTACATGGAATTATCTTAGCTGACATAATGCTTAAATTACAATTATGTGCCTAACTTTTGAAAAATTTAACAAGTTGCTTTATTTATTGATGAACAGCATTCGCCGCAACATACTTCATCACCAAAGGAAAAACTATGTGGGAGTGCGAAAGAAGAAATACCCAGAATGAGAAATCAGCTTAAGTCATAGGATTCTGATCCTTGTTTTTCCATGTTGTATATATATTAGCTTAATAATGTTTGTCCATCTTCTAGAACTGATGAAAGCTCACCAAGTGTTTTTATTATGAATTAAAAATATGGGTTCAAACTAGTTAACTTGTTTTGAACCATATTAGTCATTCAACGGGAATCCAAGCTCTGCATCTGACTTTCTTCTTATGAACGTAATTGTATTTGTTTAAGCTTTTGAACAAAATGCCCCTGTAGCCAAATTACAAAGCATATTGGTTTTGAATTTGAGTTTGTCCACGAAGGATAATGTTATGTTTGGATTGAAGGAATGAATTGAAGTGTAGAATGATTTATTCTATTTTAGTTGGAATGAGTTATTCTATATGTTCTTTCTCTCTTAAGAAATTAAATACAATTTTTTTTTTATTCCAATTGAAATTAAACACAATTTTTTTCATTACATATGAATGAGTCATTTCATTTTTATCTTTATTATTCTAATCCAAATGTAATATAATAAGTATTTATGTATAATTTCATGATAGAATTTAATATGGTCATGTGTGATTTTGATAAATTTAACGATGGGCGGACCTACATTGGGGCTGTGGAGTCCACGCTTTCAGGGGCTTTGGAATTTATTTTGTATATATATTAAGTATTTGTTTGCATATTTAAAAAATATGTATTCATAATAAATAATATTTTATTTATCTCATTGAAAGAGTTTCATTTTGACTTTTTAAGAGAGATTTCAAATTTTAAAAATTTAAAACTATGAGAATTAATTTAATTCAGACAATAGTTGTTTTATAATTTAAAACAAGATGTTGTAGTATATTAGTAACATTTATCATAAGCTTTAACACATAAAACCAATACAAAATATTAGCATTGGTTTAAATGAAGGAACGATTATATTTTCTATTATATTTTTAAAAATTATTACAACAATAGTGCACTCATAAAATATTTACACAATTAATGTATTTAAAGTTTTATTTACAAAATTAGTGCATTCTTATTCTTTTAATTTAGTTGAGTGTTTTAATATGTTGCATTTCAGTATTTTCTCTCTCCTCCCTTCTATTCCCCTCCGCCGAACTCTTTTTCATAACCATCCATAAATGGCAACAGAACTTTATATTCCAAAACATTAAATGATTTAGTATTTCTCTCTCTTCTCAACAAAGAGATATCAAAAAATCTATTATAGATTTTTTTTATTATAATTAATTGGGTTACTAATTAATTATAAAAAAAAATTATTATAGATTTTTTTATTTCATAGTGCATTTGGTAGCCAAACCCAATTTTGTATCAATTTTTTTTTTCATGATGCAGTTTGTAAGACCCCAAATTTTATGAAATAAAAGTATTCAATTTTTCTATTTAGTAAATGGTTAAATTGATAAAAAGTTAAAGTTAAGGGTGATATATGAATATTTTTCAAAATAGGCAAGTGGTTATAAAATATTCATTTTGTCGGGGAATATTCGTTTGGTCGTGGAATATTCTTTCTGTCGGAGAATATTCGTACGACGGCGCAGCTATTTATGGGCCCCATAACGGAAAGCGATTGGATGAAGAAAACGACAAAATTGAGTTTTTATAAATAACGGCGTAGTTGTTACCGTTAACACTGTTGGAATACCCGGTGGTTAAAATACAGTAATACGCGTTATTGCACAGTAGCACACGGAATTGCACAGTATTTTTAAAATTATTGATTCTTACGTAAGAAGGCACTACTCAATAATTGTTACAGTAATTACTGTTCAATATTTTATTTTATTGATTCAATAATTGCTACGTTGAAATTTTATATTATTGTTGTTCAATAATTGTCACTGCACAGTATTTCCCATTATCAGATCAATAATTCATATTATTTGAATAATATTATTAGATAACATTATTGGCAATGTCTAGAAAGTTCTGTCTAAGGAGAGGTTTGGTCACCTAATTGCGCGCTAGTAAGGAGAAATTCTTATTGGAAAGCCCCCTCTTTCCTGGGAACGGCCTGATTGTCATAAATGTGATTCTGTAATATTATCTGTGAATAATTAATTATTGATCTATATGATAAGAAATATTTATTTGATGTGGATATAAATGAGGGATATATTTTTGTGGTTAAAAATGAAGGAGTTAATGTTGAGGTGTTTTATCTGTATTTTTGTTGGAACGGAGGTATTGATAATCAAATTAGGGTTTTTAAGATATTTTGCGAGGGTTATAATTTTTAATCCGACCGTTGGATCGTGATAATTTTTGGATATATTATACATATATAAGTTGAGTATATGCCCACAAATTTTGAACCGTTAAAAATGAACGTATGATTTATTATGAATTTTACGAGATGACTGGTTCATAAATTATTGAATTTTCGGAGTTTATCATTTTGGTGGAAAATTCTAGAATTGGTGGGCCCCACTTGTGGTTGGTGAAGAAATGTGCTGAATTATATTCCAAATGTGGTGGGTGAGAATAGTAGCAGGTAAAGCCATCAGGTTGCAGGTCAAGCCTACTAAAAATTTCCTATAAATAGAGGGCTAAGTTAGAATTGAAAATCACACCAGAAACAAGTTTTCTCTCTTTCTCTCTCTAGATTATTGAGTGTATTTTATGAGTATTTAGATACTTTGAGAGTTTCTATTCATCAGAGCAAGTTTCTTTCAGTCTTATACCGGTATTCCAACCAGAAGTACTGATATCTTGATGTAAGGGATATTATTTTCTTCTTAAATGATATTATTTTCTTCAATATCATTATGCTGAAATATTAACATGAGTTTTTATCAAATTTAGAACTTTTTGTGTCGGGGTTACTATTCACGTGTACGTTACTATTCACGTATACGGCACTATTCACGAATACGACACTATTCACGAATACGGCACTATTCACCGAAAAATAAAATTTTCTCTTTTTGTCCAAGATGTCTATTATGGTTACTATCTTTGATTGTATCCATATTTTAATCTTTATTTTTGAATTCTGCTTCACAATTGATTATTATGAAGTATTATTGATCTTGGATAAACTGTTATACTAATCCTTAATATTTGTCCTTCTGTCTCACTGGATTCGTTCTCTTTAAGATATTTTTCATCATCCTCAGTCCTAAATGATGATATTACTGAATATCTTTAGCCTGTAGTGCAAAGATGTATGATTACTTGATGAATATCTTTGGCCTGTAGTGCAAAGATGAACAAGTGTTGAGATGAACATGACTAACAGGTGATACAAATGAATATCTTTGGCCTGTAATGCAAAGATGAATATTTGGATAAAGATGATTATTAATTGATGTTACAGGGATAAAATATTGATGATGGACTTTTAAATCTTAGAAGATAGTAGAATTCTTTCTCTACTTGACTCTTCTAATGGTTTGCTGTTTCCGCTGCAGTTGTTGATCTAAAACTTGTTGTCGATTATATTCTATCAGATTTTTTCCTGTTAAAGACTAACGATAATTTGTTGTATATTATCTTAGTCATAATATTCTTTACTGGGCTAGTTGAGCTCACCCTTTTCCTTTCTGTTCCATTTTTCTTCTCAGGAGGTGAGAACATAGCAGGATTTAGTCGGGGTATGGAGTGATGGTTCTAGAAAGACATTTTAACAGTCCTCACTATTTCTGTAAAATAGTGTTTGAATAATTGTAATGAGGACTTATTTGAGTGTGGATATTGTCTAGAAGACAATATTTGTATTTAAACTCACAGTATGTGTTGTCGTATTTTACACGATAATTGTATTATTAAAGTTGTAGTTTGCTTTCTGAACCATATATTTGGCGACTCAGAATGGGTGTTGTATACCTATTTTGGGGGCGTCACATAGTTGGTAGCCAAACCTTAATACAAAGGTAACCAATTCAGTTTTATTGGGTTATCAATTAATTATAAAAAATCTATTATAATTTTTTTCATAGTGCAGCTGGTAGCCAAACTTTAATACAAATATAACCAACAAAAACTAAAATGGTTACCTTTGTATGAAAGTTTTGGCTACCAACTGCACTGAAATTTTTCTTGGTTACCCACAAAAACTAAAATGGTTATCTTTGTATAAATGTTTTGGCTACTAACTGCACTAAAATTTATCTTATTCTCTTTTTAATTTATGGACTAAATCAACCTTCGTCATAATGACAGTTATGCAAATGCTAATAATAAAAATAAAACATAGATGAAAACATAAGAAAGAGCAAAAGTAATTAACAGATAATGGGAATTTGCATAGATTTCTGGATAAAGATGACTTTAACAATAATGAGCTAAATATACGCATCATCTACAATACTACAAAATACTAATAACTACAAAGACTAGGGGATCTTTGGCCATAATGGATGACTTCTACAATAATGAGCTGCTCTGTTGACAATATGTGGCCGTAATGGATGATGAGATCGACATCCAGGACGGCGATGGAGAGATTATTGACGCAGTAGGCGCCGTAGGTGATGCCACTGTGGACGAAGCAGCGGTCCATGGCGGCGAAGGAGGTGAGCATGTCGGAGATGACGAGTGAGTGAATATATCAAAGCCCCTACATTACGCCCTATAAAGAGAGACAGAGAGTGAAGAAGACTTGCAAGATCTACATCTTCAAGGTGCTGAAGCGGCGGCGAATGAGGAGGACGAAGGGGAGGAGAGAGGAGGCGGTAAAGGAGATAAAGAGGATGAGCGAATGGGCGTTTTCCTTAAATTAAGGAATTCTAATTACACTAATATTGTAAATAAATATGGGAAGGTTATTATTTTTATAATTATTTTGGTGATGTACTAATAGTATAATTATTTATTAAATATTGTATATTATTGTAAAGGACCCTTAAATGAAATAGATAATTTATTAAAAAATGATGACCCTAGTCCAAGCCAGGAAGAAACAAAGCCCAGCCCACTACGAACTGTAGTTATTTTCATTGCGGCCCATTCTATACACGAGGAGGCTATGGCCTATGGTATACAAATCAAAAACAACTCCACAATTAAAAAAAGTAATGTTACGTACATAAAATATTCAATAAATATTTTATAAATTATTTATGTAGTATACTCTACTTTAACATATAGATTAACAAATTATTTGAATGTAGTCTTCGACCCCACATAAAAAGTTGAAGCTGAGTATGTCATATCAGTAGTTTATAAAATAGTTGAGCTCTTCTGGGTGAACAGGTAAATTGGACATAAAAATTAGATACAAGTGTATTTGAATTTAACTTATTTGTATTTTTATCTACTATTGGGTGTCAAAATATAAATAAATAAAATTTAAATTTATGTCCAATTTTTATTTATACATAGAATTTTTAAAAATAATTTGTGTCGGTAACATTATTCAAAAAAATATCGACCTAATAATTCGGTGGACCCTTCTCTATATATATATATAAAAGGATCTTTTGCTTAATCCTTCTGCTCTTCCAATTATTTACCTGTTAAATTTTAATATTTGGGGATTTTTTTGAATTGAAACAGTAGACATTTCGGTAATGGGAATTCCATTGGAAATGAGGGATGCGTGGGCGTCTCGAAGGAAGAAGAACGCCTTCTTTATTGCTTCCCCTGCTGAGGAGCAGAGGATTAGGAATGCAAGGAATTGCACTCAAGGTTCGGCACCATTTACTAACATTTTATATTTGTTTATTAGTGTCAATACATGACGTTTTGTTTCTGATGGTGTGTTCTAATGGTATTGATTTGCTTAACCCAGTTGTAATTTATTAATTGACGTGTTACTCGATCAGTTTTGGTGAGTTTGTGGATCGTTAGATATATTTGACAAGTGCTGATGATTTGTACCCTCAGTTTTGTAAAAACCTCTGATTTGAATAAGTTTTAAGGTTTTGATTTGGGGGTCTCAGAATTTAAGCTGCTGCTTTCTTTTGCTCCTTGGCAGGAGCCTGAAGTACGAGCTTTAAATTTTAGGTCTCATTTATTAGTCTTGCATTTAAACTTTTAAAAATTGAGGTCAATTCTATGAGAAAATTGAAAATTTAGGTCCATATCATCTTTAAATAAATCCGTGTTCTCGAGGAGCAGAGAACTCTCCATGTAGTTTTCCTGAATCATGCCATCATTAGGAATTTCTTTCAACAATAGATGCTCCAATTACTTTTTCATTTCTGTATTTTTTGTAAAGAAACGGCTACACATCAAAGAAGCTTTTATTTACATTGTTTGTGTTAATATTTTATTTTGGGTGCATATCGCCAACCATTAGGAATCATGGGTCTCATGTTTTGCATAATTTGCAGAGGGTGTTCGTGCGGGAGCTAAGGCAGCTACAATTGCATGTGTTGCCACTGCAGTGCCTACGGTATTGACTTTTGTTCTATTTGCATTTTCCTTGTGATACGTGTCCCAAGTCCTGCATTTTTGTTGAAATAAGAGGTGACTTTTAATTTTCTAATTGCACTCATGAAGTGGAGGTTCATCTTCTTTGCCTTGTAGTTTGACTTGGGAGTAATTTGATGGTGACCCCATGTGCACAGCATGTAGCTCCATTCTTCCATACCATGCACCAAGGACAACATCTTCCTGTCCTTGTAGTTTGACGTGGGAGTATTTTGCTGTTGTCCTTATACAACATGTTACTCCATGAAGTTATCTAGTTTACCAAACGCATCTAAAACAGTGCCTAAAGCATAGATATAATGCATAAACTCTTGGCTTGAATTTATAACTAAATGGGATAATTTGTTAACCTTTAACATTGTGCGGACCTGACCATCATCTGCAACTTCTTTATAATATTTACTCGACTACTTAATTTTTGACATCCATGCAAATAAATTTTTATTTGAATCTAATGTTTTGACAAAACGCTTGAGCCTACTGACTATATGAAAATTAAAAAGTCATACTGTTTTTAAACCATGTTGGCTGATTTGAACTTTAATGCTTGACCAATGAAAGATAGTCTTGGTTTGGCTGCTGTTGTAAGGAATATTTCTGCAAGATAATACTTATTAACACTTAAATGGATATTCTTGTTTTATCATCTGATGGACTCAGGCTTCATTTAAGCGGATTCAACAATCTGCCAGTTTGCCAATCTTGCAGAATCTTGGAATTTTGGCTTACTTATCTTTTGAATTGTTGGATATTGGTGACTACAAGGGCACATGAAGACTTTTAATGCCCAATTCACATGTACACATCCTAGTTTTCAAAACTATGGTTGTGGAAATGATATTAAGACTCAGCTGCGGCATAGTAGATATTATAACTTTATTATGTTCTTAACGTTGTACTTTAGATGCCAAAGGATAACTTAGAAAAATCAAATTACAGTATGATGTACTGTAGGAAGACTTTCACTAGGATTAATGTTTGAACTGGCTTCAAGCTTCCTGACTTTCTATGGTAATGTAATGAGGATGATGGTGACAACAATATTGTTCCTTATGCTTGTAACTGATCTCATGAATTATAGTTTTAATCTGGAGTAGGAATGCATACGACTAGTTATCATTACTCCTGTTGTTGTTGTTAGTGGTATGATTAATACTCTACCGTTCCTCAAAGAGATTCCCATTTACTAATATTAGGTTCCACAATTTGCTAATTTTTTAGGTTCCACAAAAAAGAGTCCACTGTTTAGTGATAGTACTATAAATGACATCACATCCTCAAGTTTTCTATCTTAATTTTGTTGTCATACCACTCCACTAAACAAACAACTTATTATTTTTAAGGGTATAAAAGGAACATAAATATATCCTTAAAATTGGTAAAATTTGTTGATGAGACTCTTTTTTGGAACGGAGGAATGTTATGGTTCTGATGAAGATGATAGCAAATCTGAATGAAGAACTAATGAATTAATTTCTACATATTGTAATACAGTAATAGTGGATTGGTAACACAATTTTATCTATTTATATCTTTAGCTCTCTGTAACATAATTCTTTCCCTTCTTAATATTCTCAGTTGGCTGCAGTTCGTTGGGTTCCTTGGGCTAAAGCAAACCTCAATTATACTGCTCAGGCTCTTATCATATCTGCTGGTATGGTCTGAATTCTTAGTTGGACAGACCATTTCATGATTACTGGTTTTGTTACTTCACATTTTCACACCTATAATATGGTTAAACTAATTATCAGCAATAAAAATTTATGAAGGTGTGAGGATATTAGTTGTTTCCCACCTTCCTGATAGAGTTTATATTACTGGTAGATATGTTAAGCCTCCGGAAACCTCTCTATTTTCCTCGAGTATAAGGTGAAATGAAGTTTTATTTGTTCAGGATTGGTTAGGAACTATACACAATCTAGATTTTGCTTGGCAACAAATCTTGCATAATTTGTTTATATAATTTGCAAAGAAAATATTTCAATCCTATAATTTGTATAGGTTTCTATAGTTGCTAAAGATTTTCTTGAACTCTTAGGGTTATTTTGATATAGTATGTTGGCGAATATACCCCTAAAAGTCCTTGGTCACTGCTTATTCACAAATTGTTAGAGGTTTCAGGCTTGTAAGGCTTCTATTAATCCTTTAAATAATATAAAATATTTCTATGTAATGTGTTAACTTGTCAGAATTGTGGATTTATAAGATAGGACTATGAAATTTATTGGGCGATCAATGTCTAAAGTATTGGCTCCTTAGCTTTCTGGTTTCTGTTGTGGGCTACTGTCCTGGTTTTTTAAATTTGTTTGATTTACTTTTCATGTACAATGTCGATGAACATCTTTATACATGTTTTCACGTAATTTTCATATTTCCTTCCCTTTATACTTTGAATTCAATTGAACATGTTTCTATTCTTGTCACATCTTTTACTTCTGATTGAGCAGTGTGGTGGCATGTTTAGTAACTCCATGAACTGCGATTGTCATATATACTATAATGTGTAGAATCATGTCATGTTGGGGGATTATCAATATTAATAGATTAAGTATCTATTATATCAGCTGCCTAGATTTAAGATAAACAGCAGCAAAGAAACAATGTTTCATGCAATGTGTACTACATGGAATTATTTTAGTTGACATAATGCTTAATGAACAATTATGTGCCTTACTTTTTAAAAATTTAACAAGTGGCTTTATTTATTTATTGATGAACAGCATCCATCGCTGCATACTTCATCACTGCTGACAAAACTATCTTGGAGTGCGCAAGAAGAAATGCCCAGTATGAGAAATCAACTTAATCATAGGATTTTGATCCTTGTTTTCATGTTGTATATATATTAGCTTAATAAAGTTTGTCCATCTTCTAGAACTGATGAAAGCTCACCAAGTGGTTTCTTTTTAATATGTGAAGACAAATTTATGTTTATTTATATAACCATGAGACTATTGTCGGGTTGAAAACCATCTAGTTAACAAAAACTAAACTAAACTAAACTATTTGGGTTTTATTGGGCTGGTTAACTAATTTTTTTTTATGTTATGAGTTGGTTTAGTTTTGAATATGAATTAAAAATATGGGTTCGAACTAGTTAACTAGTTTTAAACCATATTAGTCCTGGAACAGGAATCCAAGTGGTCGCTTAGAGAACTAATGAAAGCTCTGCATCTGACTTTGTTTGTTCTTATGAACGTAATTGTATTTGTTTGAGCGTTTTAACTTTGTCCACAAGGATAAGTATTTATGTATAATTTCATATGGTCATGTGTGATTTTTATAAATTGAATGATGGGCGGACCTACATTGGTGATGTGGGGTCCACGCTCTTAGGGGCTTTTAATTTTTATTATTATTTATATTAGGTATTTTTTTTGCATATTTAAAAAATATATATTCTTAATAAATAATATTTTGTTCATTTCACTAAATGAGTTTCATTTTGACTTTTTGGAATAGATTTCAAAATTGTAAAATTTAAAAATATGGGAATTAATTTAAATTAGACATTATAATCATAAATATTACGCACTCTATTTTACAAAAAGAATCTTCTTTACAAATTTTATGAATTTTAAGGATATATTATTTCTGTATTTACTAAATTATAGAGTATTTAGTCTTGTATTGATCATTTTATATTACCAATAAAAATATGCAATCCTTTTTAGCAAATTAATAATATTTCTGTATTTAAGTTATAATATGCCTCAAATAAATTCATTACACATTAGTTCTTCGTTGCATATATTGTTTTTTCTTTTTAATTTTTTTTATTAAAAACCAATATTTTATGCATTAAAATCTTATTTATTTAGTCTCTTTATATATAAGGGTAATTATGTTTTTTCTTTTTAACTTAAAATATGTTCTATTTTTTTTAAATAAAAAAAACTCGCTCTCCCCCACAGATTGAATGTATATATTTGCTATTCAAAGCCAAGTTCTCAGTTCTATTTTCGTTTACATACATGCATGAGTTTTCCTTCTTATTATTTTTGCTACTTTTCTCATAAATGTATTTATTATAATTACTATTGTTGTTTTTTCTTTTGTTCATTTGAGCTGATTTTCTTTCTTATTATTGTTATTTCAGCAATTTATTATCATTATTATTATCGTTGCATGTCCCGGATAATAAGAGAAAAAGACGAGCATATTCATTTAGAGTTTTCAAGACAAAATCAGACATTGAATAATAAAATATAAATCCACCTTCATTGAACCCATAACCATTTGAATTCAAATCACGTTATATGATTTTATTTCTTAAATGATCCATAACTCTATATTATGTAACATCAACAATTTTAATAAACAATATTAATAAAGTGTAGCTTAAATAAACTTATTAAATAGAGTACTGCTGATAACTATAAATGGAATTGTTACGATAAAACTGAGTTTTTTTTTATTATTATTATTATTTTCCTTTTCCATACTCGTGAGTTCCTGGAGTTCCAAGAGAATAATTTCAATTTCTAACAAATTGGCTTGCACCAACCAAGGTAGGTAGAGAATCTTCTAGTTCTAGCCTTGGGTTTCTTTCTTAAATTACTAACCCTGCAAAATCATCCTTGTGTAAGAATGACAATGAATTAGCAAAAGAATAAGCCGCTGATGCTCAGACCTGAAGCTCATCTAATATATATGCTCAGGCTCAGGCTCAGGCTCAGGCTTGAATCTTAGAATGCATATCGGTAGATTGCATCAGCAACTCCATCTTCGTCGTTGCTGGCACCAATCACGTTAGCTACTGCTTTTGCCTTCTCGGATCCATTACTGAGAGCAATTCCTAAAGAAGCTAACTCGAGCATCTCAACATCATTTTCCCCATCGCCTATAGCCATCACCTAATAAAAATAATCAAATGAATAAGATCAAAAGAGCCAAAATCCAGTGCTGAAGAGACAACATCTTTAATAACAAAAATTCAAATTCAACAAGAGTTATCATTATGTTTCACCAATCAGGAGGCTTATCATATGTTTCTTTTATAGAATTTTTTTTGGAGGCACCTGTCCCATCCCTCATCACATAAAAGTACCGAGCTCTCAAACTCAATCTCAGTAGGCCTCTCACTTCCTCTGGAGGTGATACTGTCTACCAAAGATTAGATGTTTGAATCCAACTCCCTTGACATAAAATTGCAAATTAATTAGTATTTTAGTTTTGAAAGCATAACTAATCCATTTGTCAATTTACTTGTCTTGCAGTTCTACTAATAAAAAGAATGGACAAGTTACTTGCTCTTCTTGTTTCTTATAAGTTGGACGTGTATCAGTTTACACAAGCCATAACAGGATTACGACACCTCATTAATACAAAGGCATTCTTGTCCAAACATAAGTTCGTATTCGTTAACGTAAACTTCTCTTACACTCAGTGGGTAGAAGATTAATTCTTATTTGGTAACATGGAATTGTAACTGCATAACAATGAATATGTTTAAAAGGTTGAGTGAGCCTTGGTAGCAAGTAACAGAATTTTTCAAGAACAAAGAAGAATTTTCTATAAACTAATCTCAAGCCAATATAAGTCCATCAATGCTGGATTCTGAGCAAAAGAAATCAGAGTTCTCAAATTGCTTTCTTTCAGTCTCATATTTGTACCCATGTGATGTATGACAAGTGTGTGAGACTTTTCCAAGATTTGGTGATGGCAGCCACAAATTGGGATCTTTACTTCTTTAGGTGGCAACCTATCTTGATCTTAAAGCCAAAGGCCAATAACTTATTGGTGTTTAAGGTATACAAAAGCGTGCAAGGAAGGAATAGCATTAGAGGATAACTATGTATTTAAGGTGGGTTTTCAGGAATCATTTTGGGTATGACGCCAATAAAGAAGAACTCTGGGCATCATACCTAGCGTTGTACTTGCATCACTCCCAAAGAAACGATAATTGCTAGCGTAGCATTTGACCATATTCATCAAATTACTACATGAAATATCGCTCGAAAATGATTGTGCTCTAAAAGACATTACAATCGATCTTCATTTGGATTCGAAGGAATAACACAAATTTTCATGTATTAATTTGGATATAATGCACTGTTTATTTTTTTGATTTAGCATGATGTTAAAGTGAAGCTTAGCTAAAAACTAAGTTAGGAGGAAAGAAAAACTTGAACTTTCAGCTTTACTCGGTAGAACTTGGCGTATGAGTTTTTCTAATATTTCTTTTTTTGGCTGATTATCAATTTGGCAGGTGGTGTGATCCTAATCACGCGTCAATTTAAGTTGCAGTGATGTAACCTTTTCTAATTTTTATTTCACCTGTACTGAAACACATACCTTGCCTGAATATTTCACTATTTCACAAATAAAGAATGTCAGCTCTTTCTACTAGTGTTTAAAGAAGTTGAACATAAAAGAAGCCACAAAGCTTCCATGAATGTTACACTATTTTGATAGAAAGGACAACAGAAAAAGCAGTGATAGTTTACAGTACAACAAAATAAGCAAGAATGCAAGTCACTGATCAGAAAGATTCAGCATAAAATAATATGATCTTATATCAGGATGTCAAAATGAATAAAGATAGGGAATATAAATTGATGGCAAATACCTCATTCACGGTGGCACCCAAATGATCGAGCAGCATTTTCACTCCACTCCCTTTTGAAGTTCCAGGGGGTACAATTTCAAGCATGTCCTCCTGAGCCTGGACTACAGAGGCACGATTCATTGTTGCTTCTGACCAGTACGGCCGCAGAGTACTAGTCACCCCGTCAACGGTGTGCAAGTATATCACCTTCTGTTATATTCAATTCAAATGTAACATTAGAATAACCACTACAACCATACTAGAGATCATCAAACTCCCTCCATCCTAAAATGAGTGTCCACTTTCAAGAATATAAATGAAAGGTTTTTGGAAAGTTCTTGGTCTAAATCAAAACTTAATCAAAATGAGATTTTGTGTATTAATTTGGGACATCCCATTATGATAAGTTAAACTCTCAATTTGGGACAGAGGGAGTACCAGCTTTAAGATGAATCAGCTGCTGAAACTGAAGGTGGGCTTTTGATGGTTTCTTGCCTCCAATAATTTACATGTATATATCTGATTAAGATCCTGACAAAGATGCACCACGCTTCTATGGGTGCCTTTAGGGAAAATTTTGTGTCCAATCTCTGTAGAGATTAGAGATCGGAGAGCTACACTTTCTTTAGTGTTATATGTTTATTTCCATTAGTAATAGGGTTGATTGACACCTTGTAACCCCCTCAGTCTCCATCCATCTAATAAAATTTCTTTAAACTAAAAGAAGTATGTTATTAAGGAATTTTAATAAATTATCACATTAGGGTTTTTAAGTATCTTGGAACGCAAGTTTTATATTTTTAGTTTATTTCAGTTACCTTATACCTTAAGATGTAATGGATTGATTACTTTTAAAAATACTTGAATGATATTGATATCTCCCTATTCAAAAAAATAAACTGATGTTAATACATCTCCCCCTACTTCCCGCTCTCTCCTATTGTCTGTTTCTACTTCTGACCATCTACTTCCTTCTCTCATCATTTCTCCGTCTGTCTAATTCGTCCTTTTTTCCCTCTGTTCTCCTCACCTTCTCCTCTCCCCCGTTCTCTCTCTCTCTATCTATTCTCAAAACTTACTTCAGTTCCGCATCAAAAGGTATTAGAGTCAAAATTCCTGGCTCTATATATTTCAATTTGGAGATGTCACTCTGTTCATAAACCTTAAAATAAGAAATTGAAATTAAGCACTGGTCTATCAATTGGCTAAACATTTATCTCCACTTATCATAGATACATATCAAAATGCATTTAAGCCCGTTAGAATTTCTGTCAACACACATATACACTCACACACACACCCCATAAGCAGAAAATCATAGCCCTAAGGTTACTTTAGATTTGCGTACATATTCTTAGTTCTTACAAAAATAAATAATAACAAGGTATCCAAACTATCATAACTAATCATAGGACAAAAATTAACAAAAGGTGAGTAAACTGACACTAGTAATATGCCATGAGAGTACAATATGTATAGAACTCCCTTCTTATTTTTTATGGTTTCAAGCAATCATTATAATGTTTATCAACCAGAATAAATAGGATACCTGTATGTCACCACTAGCCAAGAGGTGTTCGACTGAAGACATGATCTCCGCCTGTTAAAAGATTTCATGTAAATATGTATAGAACTCCCACTCAATGAAAGGTTAACTATAAGCGGGAGGAAAAATACAAATGAATTAGACACCTTTGGCTCGCGATATATAGTATGAAGAGAGTCCACAAGAGGGTGATCAAATAATGTTAAGCAACGATCCCCACTGAACGCAATAAGTGGAATATTATGCTCAAGGGAATAGACAAATGCCTGCAATTTAGACAATAAATTTTTTTTTCAACACTTTACAATGTAGAGAAGAAGAATAGTTTTGATACTCATAAAGTAGCATTCATGTCTTGTCACTGCGTATAGCCTTTAGAAACCTAGGTAGTTAAAATCATACAGAGCTGCACATGTGATTATGTTAAAGGCTAAAGGCTGTAAGACAAGCAAGATGCTTTGGTGCAAAAATGCAACCCTGAAGCATGTTAAGGAAAAAATATATATATCAGGACCCAAGCGGCACACAGGCATCATTGCATTAGACCTTACCTACCAAAAACAGTTTACAGCTAACCCCATATTATAGTAGCAATGCAGTCGGAAAGATGAAGTAAATCATACTTAGCAGATCAATACCCAGAACAACAGAGCAGCATAAGGCCACTGCTTTTATTACTGTTATGGACCAGTGACCACCCTCACAAATTAAATACAGATCATTTTGTAAATCTTGTAACAAATCTGGACACTGAACTATAAAATTAGCGCAAAAGCACCAAAGATCTTTTCATCCCTGATAAGTATAGACCATAATATATTCTTCAACACTAATGGAAAAAGGCATTACCTCTCTGCAGACATTTGAATCTAAATTCCTTCTATAAATTTCACGACCTTGTCTACCATAAACAAGCAATCCCTGAAATAAAATAGGGAATCAACACTGAGAGACAACATATGGTTAATGGAACGTATGTTTTGAAACCGCACGAAACTAAATACTTAAGTTGAATAGCACCAAGAAAGCCTATATGACTATTAATTAAATTACTATAATTTTAGTTGAAGAACCATGACAACCAACTATCATAAAAAAAAAAAGAAAAAGAAGAGCACAACCAAAGCACAGTTAATATCATTTCTTAACTTAACGTCAGGTTATATCACAAGTGCAGAACCTGGCCATAGTGATTGCACCAGGAATCAAGCTAACAGGACAGGGTTGTCCCAATTGAGCATAATGACCGGCCTGAATACCCAATTCAAGCAATACAAAAAGTAAATAAATTAAGAGGAAAGTGTCTTCCATATCAGTTTTTTTCCTTCAGTTGTTTATACTGATTTTTACTGTTAATATTGAAATTAAAAGTCTATAGTAGAGAAAATCTAGCAGTATAGCATTTTAATTAGAAAGTAATACTCACTAGTATACTACTATAAGAACCGCTGAAAAGGGTCTTTCATATTAGATCCTCTGTATCACATACAAATTGATCTAATATTCATCTATCAAAGAGTAAATTAAATGTTTGGAGTTTCTAAAACTATAATAAAGTTAAAGCATCTTGTCCGTTTGTAGTGGATGCTCAATTGATGAGTTGCGTGTCAATTTGATTTTGGAAAGATGTAGTAGCTTTGCAAGTTTCTTGCTTTCTCTCAACTTTTGCAATTGTGTCCATTTCGTCTGAAATATTTCAAGAAAACTCATACTGCTCATATGAATTCTAAATTTACTTCTACAACCCTATTTCCCCGTGTGAGCACATGTGATATTTTCCACATCAGAAATCCTGAATATGACAAAGATAAACCTGTATGAAAACACCAGGTGAAGATTCTGAAGCAATGCCATCTTTTCCTGCTAAATCGGCCATCTTCAAAAGACTTAAGGCAGCTGGGCGGGTCTGTTCAAAAGATTACTCGACCACTTAATAACCAGAAAAATATATTAACCAGAACTGTTGGAGAGAAGGAAAAACAACACAATTCATTAAGGGATGGAAAAACTTCATCCTTACTTTTCCGGTGGCAATCACCACTCTTACGCCCCTTGATGAAGCCTCTCTCAAAGCTTTCGCATTGGTTGAAGTAATTCGACTTTTGCTGTTCAGTAACGTGCCTTAAGATTGTATTAGAAAATCATTAGAAGCTGATGAAAGTAATTGAAAATACCGTTAAGGAACTATAAATGAAATCTCACCATCCATATCACAAAAGATATAACTGAACTTTGGTTTGTAAAAACGAAGACTGCCTTCTTTCTTCCTGCCTTTTAACAATTCACTTGTTAAGATTCTATCAAGTATCAACATATCTATGAAATAGCAAAAGCAGCTTCAAAATAAATTTAAAAAATGTCCATGAAAAAAATGGTAAGAACTATTACATTATAGTTGTGATCATAGAAATGAAAAGAATAAAGTACCACTGGGGATATCAATACGAGTACTTTCATAATCTTCATCAGCGTCATAGGCGCTTTGAATCAATCCTTTTCCTTTCCACCCTAGACTCTTCAAAAGAAGTTCCTCCTCTTTCTCCATTTCTGCTTCAGCCTCCTCACTAATCTCATGATCAAATCCTAGAAGATGTAGCAACCCATGAACCTGAAGGAAATAAAGAAGTTAAGACACAATTGAACTGTTTCCAGAGAAAAGGATTTCTCATAAACTAAATCAAGTCTGCTTCATTTTCCCTTTATGTTTTTAGGTTTCAGTTCATTTATAGCCTTCCTACATTTTTTTCGCATTAAAATATTCATGTTTCAACTATTCTCCTAAAATATAAGACAAAACTCAAAGATGCTTACAGAGGCACATAGATTCTAAACTCAAATATCCATAAAATCTATGCAACAGTGTTCTAAAAATCCCCGCCTAGGCGCTAGGCCCCTCTTGGCGTCCGCCTAAGCGCTAGGCCCCCTGACGCCTCATCTAGGTCCAAGACGGTAAAAAAATCCCTCCAAGAAATTAGGCGGGCTAGGCGAAGAGGTTTTTTTTTTAATAACTACCCAAACCAGATCTTGATATATTTATTTTTCTAATGATTTACCATATTCATAATGCATGTTGTAGCATATCAAATCACAACAAGAAGTGAACAATATCAAGTCAAAATGGATAATTTTATTATATTTGTAATTTTTTGAACTTGTACCAATATCAAATTATATAAATGATGACACATTTGTAATATTTAATTTAATTCAATATAATTCTTAAATTTATGTTTAATTTCTTAAGTTTTAATATTGAATTGAATTTTTAAAATTTGAAATTTGAAATTTTATTATTTAATAGCAATCTTGTTTATAAATAAAACTAATACGTTAAAAATATATTTGAACTTTGAACAATTGCATGTTTGTGTTTGAACTTTGACATTGACAATATGGATATGTATTTGAACTTTAAGCAAATGCCTTTATTATTTTTATTCTAGATTGTTTTGCTTTATATTATTGTTTTATTTGGATAAATGTAAAATAAAATATTAAAATTGACTTAAAATAAAAAATTCCGCCTAAGCTTGCCCGGCCGCCCGCCGCCCGCCTTTTAGAACATTGCTATGCAACAAGAGTTTGGTTACCATGTCGACTTCTTTCTTTGAACCAACCTTCCCTAACATATATATATTTTGATTATAATGCTATATAGGCAAACCAATGCACTCTTCTCCAGTTGTCCATGGTGTCTTAGACATTCTCTATGCAAACTTTATTTTTGATATTTCATCTTGAGTGAATGAGGTCTAACTTGAGTGGCATTCTCCATTTAAGAGATACTCTTTCCAATAGGAGAACTCAGGTTTCAGGCTTCACTAGAGGCATTATTTGAGAAAATGATCTTGAAGCTAATCTGGCAATATTCCCTATTATCTTTTGCCTTATGTCTTTGTAGGATCTGATGTTTGTTATTTTTCCTCTCTTACCTCCTGTAGTAATTATTTTTAAAGGTACATACTTCATCTTGCCATCATAATAACTTAATAAGTGTTTTCTAAGAGGAGCCAACAATAGTTGAAGATTTATTGAGCCTAAAGGCGGTGCTTCCCGTGTTAATTCAGCCTGAGGTAGAAGAAAGGATTTGTTCTTTCTACAGAGAAAATTATATAGATGCAAAAGATTATGCCAACCATGGTCATGGAACCAACCATAAGAATGCGAATCTCATCTAGAAGAGTGTGTCCCCTTTCCTCTGCTTGTCTTGCTGCTGTCTCAACAGAAATTACAATATCACCCAACATGAGCTGCAGAAGAATAGAAAATGTCAAAAAATTACTATATATTTTAGATAATGCCCGAAATGGATCGTGTTCTTACAATTGGAAGCTTGAGTTCAGGGATATGTTGGGACATGGAGAGAACGTCAGTTGCATGGTCCTCATCCCTCCAGTCCTTATTAAGTGTGCGAATGAACTCATCATTGCAAAAAAGTACTGATAATTCAACATTCTCAAAACGACCAACATCATCAATAGCAGGATCTCTTGTTTTATACTCTGAATCTTTTAGACCGTCAAATGCTAATTTCATCAGCATTGGAACATTTAATTGGAGCATTTCTACAATATCCTGTATGTGCAAGAATAATTAAATAATAATCAAGTAAGTAATAAATAAGTAAGATATTATACTTCCTAATGTTTAAAATAGGAATTGCAATTAAAAGCATCAGCTTCAATCATTATAAAAATATATAACTATCATGAACTACTACAGAAATATGACAAGGCATAGCGTTATGAGAGGACTAGTAGCTCGAGGTGATGGTCAAATAGAGTTGACCGTTGTTTTTATTGTAAATACATTAGAGTTGTTAGAGGAGTTGGTCATCTAGAGCTGTTAGAGGAGTTTTGGTGGTAAGAGTGAATGATGCAGGACATTGCTGTTAATGCGGAATACATATAGTAGTTTGCAAATAATTTTTAAAACATTGTATGGAAATATTTTGCGAAGTTTTATACTTCAAATATACACAGATTTTCTAAAGCAACAAATCTTAGCTAGTTAGCTTCTCCCAAAAGTACTTATGCACCCGAACACTATTACTAAAAAGTACTTTTGTTAGCTTACCAAATATTTTCATATGCAATTTTTTAATTAAAAGTATTTTACCCCACCATATCACTCCACCAAACGGTAAAAACAAACAGCTTTAGCCATGTTTCCAACTACTTTAAAACTAGTTACTGGTTCGATTAATGACCCAATAGAAATTAACTGATAATTCAAATTCAAAAACATTTATATAATGGTTCCAAACTTTAAAACGAAAAGTAGAATGAAAATAGTAAGCAAGGAAGAACCAATTCAGATACTTATTATAGTTTTTCATTAGCAAATTAGCTCTTTTAGTTATTCCGTCATGTCTCTCTAAATTTAAGAATGCACTTATATTATGTATATTTACAAAATAATATAATCACAAATTCACATGTTTACACCAATTCAAAGAAGGCACCTAATGAGTGGTACAATCAGTGTCAACTCCAATGAGAAACCATTTCCAATTCCATACAAAATTGTGATAGGTAGAAACACATGGATAAGGAGAACAAGTACAGATTTACAAAGATACATGTCCTTGCTTAATGTCAAAACAGGAAATATATGCAATCAATCAAATTTTACATCTTGCCATCAAAGTTTGTCAGGTTGTCTCCATTTCTTTGTTGCTATTAGAACACAGAATCAAGGCCTCATAAACTGCAAAAATCTACAAACTTTCATGCTCGATCCCTCTCCAAAATATATATACTCAGAGTTTGAAATGTTGGCATTGCTACTTAAGCACGGTTGTTAGCTTATCCGCAGCAAGGCATGAACTAAATAAACGTTTAAAACAATCATATAATTTATATTTACAAACAATAATATGCATATATATAGAGAAAGGGATACCATCATTTCAGGATCGTCAGGCAATTGTTCTTCAATAAAAATCTTGACGTCGAGCACCAACTCCTTTTCCTTACTCTTCGCCGGACGGCGACGCACTTTCCGGTAACCTCTCTGCTCAGCGAAAACCTTTCCCAACCCTCTGTTAACACTCCAATCTTCTCGGCAGCTCAAAGCACTGCTAAAAAACCTCCTCCTGGTCCTCCCATTGAATAACGAAGAGTCCAAAGATGAATACGAAATGTAAAATCTGAGATTAGCCCTCCAATGCGAGGGCGATGAACGGAAGGAGGAGGAGAAAGTAGCGGTGGCAGGCAAGGCGCGAGAAAATATACGCACCGCCATGGAGCCGCCGGAGTAGGGGAGGTGAAGGGTGCGGAGGAGCGGAGAGAGGCGGGCGAGCATTCAGGTGAGTGGAGAATGGGAAAAAATGTGGACTTTATGTATTTCGTTTGTTATCTTCTATTTTGCGACGTTGACGGAAAGTTCAAGACATTATGATAAATTAACTCGGAATTAATTAAGATAAATTATGAGTAGATTATATATATATATATATATATATATATATATATATATAAACATTTTATTATAAAAAATAACTTTTAAAATCGTATTATTTTAAGGTCAATCCACACATAAATGTCACCTTTCGTGTCCTCATTTAATTGTATTATTTTTATTCTAAAATATAATAGCTGTATCTATTTCTAAAAATAAAATTTTGATATAAATTTATCAATCAATAATCATTATACATATAACAAAAATAATAATCAATACCTATTTTTTTTTTCAACTGATGTGACATTCAAATTCAATAATCAAAATCCATTTTATTAATTTATATATATTTATATAACAAAATATAAATAATTTTAAATTTCTCGTTCATCCTAATAAATCATCTAGATCTTTCAAAATTTGAAATAAATCTCACCGTTCATAGTACCTGAGGCACGGGATTGTTATTAGTATATATATATATATAAGAGGATGTAACAATTGAATTAATTGATTGATCATAAAATTACTAGCTATATAATAGCTATTAAAAAGATGTACTTAAATTAAAATGAATCCCAACAGTCACCAAAAAAAAAAGAAAAAAGAAAAAATATATTACACTACATGAAAAGCACATAAAAAAACTAACATGTATAAATTACAAATTTATTTAATTATATTTAATGCAACTATGAAAGTTATAATCTCTTCAAAAGATACTATTATTTTTAATTATTTTTTTTATAATTTTAAATAAATTACTACTTTTGAATTTATAAATATTTTAAATTATTTTTAAAAAATAGGTAATATTTTTATAATTTGAAAGGGGACGAGTATAAAGAAAAAAATTACAAGAAAAATAAAATATAGAAAAAGAAAAGAAAAAAGGCTGGGAAAAGACAAAAAACAGGTGGAGAAAAGTGGAAAAATCATGAGGGAATGTATCTACTCAATAATTACTCTTTGACTTTGATAAAACAAACCCCCCCAAACAGTTCATTAGCTGGAAACCCTCTTTAAGCAAAAACCACTTCGATTCCCCCAAATTCTCCAATGTTCTAAACTGCGTCTTCAATCTGGTATTTCCTTCACTATTTCAACAATTTAATCATTAAAGAATTCATTTTGTAATCATTCAAGAATTCATTTGTATTATTATGTATTTGTTTGTCCAAAAAATTCGTTCGTTCGATGGGTTAGGTTTTTAATTCTGTTGAATTCCTCAGCAAAACATAATTTTTATTCATTTTCTTTGAATATTCCACTGTTTTATCGAGTTATTTATGTTTAACTGTTCACTGTTTTAGTTTTAATAGTTATATCTCAGTTTCAACTAAGTTCAGCTTACACGTTTAGTTTGATCCCCTTAATTAATTCTACTTCAGGGGCTAGTTTTAGGTAGAAATTGCTTGTTTGTGATTGTTAGGTTTCTGCTAGCTTTTTTCTGGTACTGAAATGGCGGACTCGTGCATAACTGGTGCTTCACCGCCCCCGCCTCAGCCCGTTGCAGCAATCAAGTATGGGGTAACCAAGCCAATATCGCTTGCTGGGCCAACTGAGGCAGATATTCAAAGAAATGCAGAGTTGGAAAAGGTAGAGGGAAAATTTCAATTTCATTATTGCCGGAATTGCATCTTTTCTGATAGTGTTGTTGGTGACTTTTTGAAGTTTTTGATTACTTCGGGGCTCTATGAGAGCAAGGAAGAGACTGCAAGGAGAGAAGAAGTTCTTTCACGAATTAATGAGGTAAGTAGCTTGCCGTGTAGCTCGAATTGAGATGGATGAAAAGGGTACACCTTTATCTTACATTTCGTACGAGCACAGGAGATTCATGTTAGAATTGTTTTACTTTTTGATGTTATACGCTGTTTCTGGAATTACTTATAAAAAAATCGCATGTTGTCTATGAAATTGGGTGTTATTAACTTATCGAAGAATGAAAAATGTTATGATTATTGTTAAGGCATTTAAGGGTTATTTTTTGTTTGCATGTATACTCTGTAATAGTGTTCTTTGCTTGAGTAACAGAATTGGATGAGCTTAGCGAGGTTCAAAGGAAGAGTATTGTTATTTAGCACTCAATTGAACATTTGACAATGCTTTGAAATTTGATTAGGTCATTACCTGTATGTGGAAAGTAGGGTTGAAATTTGATTAGGTATATTCACATCTCTAGTTGTTGCGGAGCAAAAGAAGAAGATCAAGAGATTAATTATTTACTATTATGTGTTATTATTTAGGGCCAAGTATGTTAGTAATTAACGTAATAATTTATTAGTTATATTATGTAGGTGATTCTAGAAGTTCTGTTTATATTAGCGGATACAAATGTGCATATGCAGAGTAAAAACTCGAGAGAAGAGCATTATGCAAAGAAGATAAACGAAAACGTCTTGGATATGCAACCTTAAACTATAGAGAGCCGAACCAAGTTTCCTCCATATGGGTTTAGCATTCACTGAGTTGTAGCTTATCAATTTGTTCTTTTACCACTGTTTATCGGAGGATTCCTTGTCCTTCTGTGCATATTTTCCCATCCTCTGTCTAACGTTTTTTCATGTTATGTTGCATTGTCACATGCGATCTCATTCCCTTTTCATTTCTAGGTGGTTTGTACCAACTACCGAGTAAGTATATTTTTGGTATTCATACAATAGTGGTTTCTTCAAATTTTCCATCTCTCTTATTTTCCCTAATGCGATTCTTTTCTTGGTATTGGACATCTTTGTCTGGATCATAGTATTGCCTTAGATTATTTTTCATCTCACATTTTATTCTAATTTGTTGGCGAATTCGTAAACTATGAGAAGAAAATGGTCAGAAGGTTATTTGTATTGTTGGCGCCACAAACAACAGGTTTACAACTTTGTTAATGTTGATGTTCTGTTGCCATTCTTATTCACACAGTAAATATTTTAACCTCTTTGACATGCTCTACATTTTGGTTTTCCATCAAACTCTCATTGGCAATTGTATGATCTCGCATTTTGATTTGTGCAGTATCCTTTTATTAATTGAAATTTCTTTTGTGTACCATATATCTGTATTAATAGTTACATTTGTACCGTAGATTGTCAAAAGTTGGGTGAAGCAATTAACTCGCCAGAGAGGGTACACAGATCAAATGGTGGAGGATGCAAATGCTGTGATATTTACTTTTGGGTCTTATCGCTTAGGGGTAAGTAAAAATTTACATTAGTTCATTTGAATGGATGTAGGCCTTTTAGTTGTTCCAGCATAGAGATGATGATTAGGTCTATATGTCATTGTATGGATATGTGAGCTATGCTCAGATTGGTATGGGAAGCTATCTGTTTCCTTTCAGATGTTTGTAAAATTCATATATACAAGTATTCAAGAATGCATATTGAGTTGCGAGGCATAATGAAGCTAAATAACTGCATAACCCTAGATGGTACAGTATTATAATTGGATGGTGATAGGAGTTCGGATCGGTAAGGTTTGATAATTTTTGTAATTATGTGAATAGAAGACAAATTAAGTGAAAGAAGAACATGATCTATCTGGATCTATATTCTTTAAGCATTTGGAGAGTGGTAAGCTTAGTTATTTAAGCAATGGCGTGTAATTTTAGATTTTTTTGAGATATCTGGAGAATTTTCTATGTAAAAGATCATCCTGATCAAGCTACAAATACTGGCATATTTACGCCCAAAAGTGAGAAAAGAATAATAAAAAGAAAGCTAATTTTTTATTGCAAAGTAAAGTTGTGTTGTTTGTTACTGTTCCTTGTTTAGTTTACTATGAAGAATGAATAAGGATACAACACAATTTATCCCATGTTCACAAGGTGTAACTGAGGAGCAATAGAAACAAAAGCACCTATGCTTTATATGAAAATTTTACTAAAACTATCTCCTCCCCTATTAGAGACCTGGCGCTAAAACATTTACATACATCACAGTCCAAAGACAAATTCCCCCTGCCACAGAAAAAAAGAAGAAAGCAAAAACAAAAAGAACAAGAAAAAAGTCCTCATATTCAAGAAAATCCTATTGAAACCGGGAAAAAAGAAAAAAAAGAAGAGAATATTCAGCAGCAATGAACCCAAATGTGTAGTAATAACTCCACTCCTACTAATTAAGTTCGACATATCCCACATTTCTTCTCCCCCAACTAGACGGCTAGACCACATCAGACAACCAAGAGTAAGTTTCCTCTTCTTTTAAGCACAAAGGCACTTATCAAACATAACAAGTCTTTCACGACATTGGCATTAGCCCATTCCAAATAATGAACGAAGAAAATACTACACTTGCTAGACACTACACAATGAATGAAGAGATAATTCACTCCTCCACATGCTTACAGAGAGAAATATAGAAGTCAATAATTAACTAAGAACTTGCCCCATTATCAATGGTCAGGTTAGCTCCGTGCATTGCTGTTCGCATAAAGAAAGCATAACCTTTCATGGGTAACTCTTTTGAGAACCATCAGAAAGTAAAACATAATAGCACCTAATAGAAGAAGTGCAACTTGCACGATCTAACCACCTTGCAGAATCCTCCACCCCACGGCCCAGTCCTGAAGATCCCTGAGCTCACTATAAGTACATCTATATACAATGTATAAATAAATGTCTCGGATATGTATAAAACTAATACTATTTCATCGCTTATAACATTTTTTGGAACTATAAATGATGAGGTAGTTGCATTAGATGTCTTCGATGTGGTTTCAAACACTAGATGGCAAGCAAAGTTGATGTTTACCAAATATGGCAAGCATCAATATCAATAGTTGCCTCATCTTTGTCTGAAATATCAATATTTAAGTAATTTTTTGTTTGAAATTTGTTATATACTACATAAAATCATTTTTTTTGTGATATGATATTAACAAATTATCTACTCACAGGTACATGGTCCTGGAGCTGATATGGACACCTTGTGTGTCGGGCCTTCTTATGTGAATCGAGAGGTGAATTATAAACTATATTTTTTGGTATAATTTAGAACCTGATCTATTACATATGGGGAGGGGGGGGGGTGAGAATCGAACTCCAGCTTACACTGTAGGAGTGGTGGGTCAAAGCCAATGCTACCACCATTATTCTCATATTATAAACTATATAAAACTTTATTTATTCATCACAATTCATGGTAAGTCCCTCAATATTTTATTTATAGTTTTTTCACTAATGTATGTCTTTCTTTCCTCAGGAAGATTTCTTTGTTATTTTGCATGATATTTTGGCTGAAATGGATGTAGTTACTGAGCTTCAGCCAGTTACGGATGCTCATGTCCCAGTAATGAAATTTAAGTTCCAGGGAATATCAATTGATCTCCTTTATGCCGGTATATCTCTTTTGGTTGTTCCAGAGGTAAGTGCCAAAATTATCCTTTCTGGCTATTTTTCTTCAGTTGCTCGATTAATTAATATTTCCTAATTTTTTAGTCAGGTACTTCAACGCTTCATAATGAATTAATCATTAACAATTATAACAATAATCAATTGATCATTAACAATTATTTGTAACTAAAATGGTTCCATTTTAGAGAAAAATGTGTAACAACCAAGTGACCAACAGTTTTCAAGTGTTTACACATGTAATTATAATTAAAGCTGTAAATTGAGATCTTTAGAGCCAGAAGAGAAAGAGAATATGAAGAGGTAGCTTCAAGTCATGTACGGTGCGACCTGCTCTCTCTTCCTCCCACTTGCTCACTCTGTGAGGTCCAGGAGGAGTTGTCTTATGTCCTAAAGATGATGGTTGGAAGATGTGATGTTCTGAAATTTAGACATCCGCTTGCATTTCTCGTACATTTCTTAACTTCTGTATTATTCCTCGACTCTTTTTCACTATGTGGTAGTTAGTTACTATTTTCTTTTCATGTGGTGTTTATATCTTCATTTTGAAAGATGTCAGGAACCTGGGGCTAGGCCTGAGTGCAGAGAGGAGATTACAGAGATTTAAGAGAGAAAAACCATAGAAAATAGGGTTAGAATCAATGTAGAAGAAGAAGATGATAGCATTGAGGTTGGGAAACAATGGGAGGAAGAAGAATAACTGTGACTCAAAACTGAGTTCACGTTCTCAGAAATTCATTCATCATAATAATCTGCTTTTCATCTATTACACCAGCTACTATTTATAAAGCAATACAACTAAGCAAAAGACTTGTTTGGCCTCCCAACTACCTCCTTTCTAGAATCACACGGAATAAGCTACACTCTATAAACTACTTGCCACTACAACTAATATTATTTACTGTTATGTCCCCAGTTATATTTATTGGATCTGACATTTCTCCCTCCTTCAAAAGTATCCATGTCCTCATGGATTGCTGAAATTCAAAGACCTTCATTCTTCGATTCTCATTGTCAACATTCTGTAGGTTCAAGTATCCATTTCCACTGGGTCAAAACAGAAGCTCGAGAACTTGTTTATTTTAATTTTACCGTAGCTTAAAATGTTAGGAAGCTTAATTTCAGACTGGTACTTCTCTACTTTTTGTTCAATCTTATCAATCTCTTCCTTTGATTGTAACATCTGGTCCCTTTTGGTTACTATTGTGGTGTTCCTTGGAGTTGGAACAATTATACCTCCAATTATCTCCCCAAAATTGGCACGGGTAATGGTGGAATAGAAATTAACACCCTCATAGGAAGAATCAATCTCACTAGTAGTTTGAGTAATGGATGAGGGAGTTGCTTTCTCATAAGGAGCCCTCAGCCTCCAGGGAACCATTGGGTGGCCACTTATGTCTTTCTCAGTATTCCTCATGAATTCCTGACTCAGATGCTTAACCATTCTTTCATCATAAAGATCAAAAATCAAAACATCCTTCTCACCCTTTAAGGAGGCTAGAGTATCGTTGCCTCTAGAGATGCCACTTGGGGCATTTTCAACAACATTCCCATAGTAAGCATTGCATTGAAAGCTTGCCTTAACCCCATTTTCAGAGCGTAGGATTTCAAATGCTGATCCTATTTTGTCCCTCCAAGGAGCAGGTGTTGCATACCACCCCTTTCGGGTCAAAGTATTCTTGCATTCAGCTGTTTCAAAGGTCAGAGGTCTGCCTATCTCAATAATGAAATTGGCATGCTCTAGATGGATAGCTTTTTTCTATTGCCTTGTTCTTTGCGTAGGAATCACCAGAATAATTGGTTGTATGTTTTCTGGTACTTCAGAAGGACCTTGTCTTACATCTTGAGTCTCCAATGTTTCAGGTTCCACAACACACCTGCCTTCCCATGGAGTAGCAGGCCATTTATTTCTGGACTGCATGTAGTCAGTCCTAGGAGAGCTCATGCTTTCCTTGAATGGGCTATTAAGGGTCCCAGTTTGAAGGGAACCCTTGTGTGACACTGCATATTACTGTTGTCTATCCTGAGAGGTATCCACCTTAGGCTCCTCATCAAATATTGGTGGTAAACTATTCCATAAGTCTTCATCATTCTTTAAGGTACCAATATACTCTGGATTTCCACCAACTTTTAGAGGACCATGGTAATTTGACTTTTCCAATTGTAATGAAGGAAGCCACCTTTGCCTTGCCTCTTGGTTATCAACTCTTTGGCTTTGGGTTTCCAATAGCCCCTGATTAGAGTGGGGTTATGCAGCACTTTTCACTTGTTGTACATAGTCATTCCCTAGAGTTTCAACATCAAACAAAAGCTTTTCTTCTTGCCCATAAATGGTAGCTCGTTTAAAGAACTGAGGGGAATAGAGTTTGGACTTCCCCAGTTCATTGACTCTCTTATCTGCTACCAATCTTTTGTTGGTTGAATCTTTTGAAAATGTTGATTCACAGGATGATGCAGTTCCCTTTCTGCTATCTAGTCACTTTGCTGCAATTCTTCATCATATATTGGAGGACCTTCATAGTATGATTCTTCACAATTTTTAACCCAACTTGTAGCTTCTACACCTTCAAAGAAGAAGGAAAATGAAAGTGCGAGAGGCTTAAGATCCTTGTCATCCCCTTCCTTTTCTGATTTTTGATTACAATGGATCTCATCATAATCAAGGTTCCTTCTACTTTCCTTCTCAGGTTGTATAGGATTTCTGGAAATTTCCTTAATATTTTTTCGGCTCACATGGACTGAATTCTTACCCTGGTCTACATTAACAAAGAAATTTGTAAACTCTGGTCCAGCACTAGAATTTCTGTGCCTCATCAACTCAGTCATGTATTCCATGAAGGAGTCCATTTCCTCTTCCATTTTCTGAAACTTCTCATTAGTATTGTCTCTAAAACTTAATAAGTCTTGTTGCAAGAACATGTTCTGACCTCTGTGAGTTGGTCTTTACATACTCAGATGTGAAGGAATAGGAATGAAATAGTAGTTTAAGGGACAAGTCAACTACTGAGTTTGAAGAATTTTCTAAGTAATGGCAACACTACTCAGTTGTAGATTAAATGAGTTTGAGTGAGCACAATATGGTAGGACAGTAGCGAATTGGATCTCTTATGACTAATACAAGGATCTGAGTTCAAACAATTGTCAAGTCTGCCCAGCTTGAGCTTAGAGAGACTTAAAGAAGTAAGTGAGCAGTGAAATGAAGCTTAGACTCAAACTGATCAATTATCAGCAATGAATTAAACTAGTTTATTTACTGTTAATAGCAGAACAATGTATTAAATGAGAGCTGAACGAAGTGATTATGGAGCCTGTGTGTTTGATAATATGCCTTAATGAAGGGATGATGTTATAGAAGGAAAATGATTAGGCTAGCTGAAACCAAGTAGAATGAGTGTAGAGGAGATGAGAATTACCAGAATCAACGCAGTTGTGAGCTGATTTCCTTTGGTTGCAGGTGCTCTAAACAACATAATATCAGAGTTGCTTGTTCTAATGGATTTTCTGCTGCTGCTTGCTTCATATTTTTGTTGTTGCTGCTATATTTTGTGAAGTAGAGAGAGAAATTGAGTAGAAGAAGTTCTGAGAAGATGAGAATGGATTGGAGATCAAGAGGAGATTGAGACTGAGTTTTTGAGAAGAATAAATGAGTGTTTTGACTGAAACAATTCAACAAACACTTGGTGTGCAGTTGATAGATTTAGGTATAAGCAAGAATTTGAGATAACTTGAAGAAGAGAAGAAGAGAAGAAGATTAAGGAGAACAAGAAGAAGATCATAGATTAGATGATTGCAGAGGAAGATGGCAGCAGGTTCGACTGCTCTGATACCAAATTGTCAGGACCCTGGGGCTAGTCCTGAGTGCAGAGAGGAGATTACAGAGATTTAAGAGAGAAAAACCCTAGAAAATAGGGTTAGAATCAATTTAGAAGAAGAAGATAGCATTGAGGTTGGAAAAGAATGGGAGGAAGAAGAATAACTGTGACTTAAAACTGAGTTCACGTTCTCAGTAATTCATTCATCATAATAATCTGCTTTCCATCTTTTACACCAGCTACTATTTTTAAAGCAATACAACTAAGCAAAAGGCTTGTTTGCCCTCTCAACTACCTCCTTTCTAGAATCACATGGAATAAGCTACATTCTGTAAACTACTTGCCACTACAACTAATATTATTTACTGTTATGTCCCCAGTTATATTTACTGGATCTGACAGAAGATGCCTCCTCTTGAAAAGAAGTGCGTACCCCTACAACACAGTAACTTGTTGAACCAGAAATTACATGCCTATATGCAGTGGAATTGGAAAACATTGTATTCATTTTTCTAGTATTCTTGCGAGACAAAAGAAAATTGATTATAATAATATGTTTAATATGGAATTTACTAAAGGAGAGTGATGGAATAGTTTTAAGATCTCTATGGTTATTGTCATCTTAGTATTGGTGAAAATTCATAGCATCCTGTGTTACTAATATATAATCCATTTTGTTACTGTTGTGAAAAGGACCTAGACATCTCACATGGTTCTGTGCTGTACAATGTTGATGAGAAAACTGTGCGAAGTCTTAATGGATGCCGGGTTGCAGACCAAATTCTTAAGCTTGTTCCAAATGTTGAGGTGGATACATTCTCTTCTTGACGTTGGCTCATTTGAAAATCTTATCGACTTAAAAGTTAATTAATCATCATAAATTTTGTAGCACTTCTGCACAACTCTCAGATGTTTGAAATTTTGGGCAAAAAGACGAGGTGTTTATTCAAATGTGAGGCACAAAATTATCAGCTATGTTTTGTTTTGTCATCTATTTCCCTCATTTGTCCAGATGACATTTTCTTATTTCTTTTCCTCGTGTTTAGGTTACAGGTTTTCTTGGTGGGGTAAATTGGGCTCTGTTAGTTGCTCGGGTTTGCCAGCTTTATCCCAATGCAATCCCTAGTATGTTGGTTTCTCGTTTTTTCAGAGTCTATACACAATGGCGTTGGCCAAACCCTGTGATGTTATGCCCAATCGAAGAGGATGAACTTGGGTTTCCTGTTTGGGACCCTCGTAAGAACCATTGGGACCGCACACATCATATGCCAATCATTACACCTGCATACCCTTGTATGAACTCTAGTTACAATGTCTCAGCTAGTACACTCCGCATTATGATGGATCAATTTCAATTTGGTAACAAGATCTGCGAGGTGAGACATAATGGGGTAATTTTTAATGGTTTATTGTTTCCTCCTCACCAAGCTTCTTTTGCTTGATGTTGATGCTCTAGCATTTCTGTTTCTCTCTTGTATCCAGGAGATTGAGTTGAACAAAGCACAATGGTGTCCTCTGTTTGAGCCCTATATCTTCTTTGAGGTATATAAAAACTACCTGCAGGTTGACCTTGTTGCAGCAGATGATGATGATCTGTTATCTTGGAAAGGTTGGGTGGAATCCCGGCTTAGGCAACTCACATTGAAGGTGAAAGTTATGCTAATTTGTGTGCTCAGAACAAGTACTTAATAATCGCAAGCACAAAATGATAAATGGTACAATCTTTGTTCATTTCTCATCTGTGCTCTATGGTTCTCTGCAGATAGAAAGAGACACGTATGGGATGTTGCAGTGCCATCCTTATCCGAATGAATATGCAGACACATCCATATCATGTCCACATTGTGCTTTTTTCATGGGTCTGCAGAGAAAGCAGGGAGTGAAAGTTGAAGAAGGGCAGCAATTTGATATCCGCGGAACAGTTGATGAGTTTAAGCAAGAGGTTAATATGTACAACTTCTGGAAACCAGGGATGGATATCTTTGTTTCTCATGTTCGAAGGAAACAAATTCCTCCATATGTTTTTCCCGATGGGTATAAGCGGCCACGTCCACCAAGGCACACAACCCAGCAGGTTGCCAAAAGTTCCAAGGCAGATGCTGAAGGCTGCAGGACCACATCTGTAGAAAAGCAGCTTAAGAGGAAACGGGATGATGAAGGGGTTCAAGTGAAGCCAGACAAACCAGAGAAGAGGGTATCTGTTAGCCCACGACGGACTATATCGGTCTCTACAGAAAGTGGTTCAAGTATATCTGGTGGAGCTGCTAAAATCAGCATCACTGGGAATGGTAAAGTGGAACACTTGGTAACTTATGAAGTAGATAGTAATTTTGATGCACAATTAAAGACCGGAATAAATGGATCTAAAACCTTGGGAGATGCAAATAAACCGGACCCAGAACAACCTGGGAGAGAAACCTCTCTTTACCGGGGGTTTCTTGTTCCTTGTGAAGTAAAATCTACTAGGATAATGGAAACATGTCAATTCGGACTAAATGAGAATTTGGGAGCTTTGGTCTCAAATGATCTGGATAATGCTGAGAGTAAATATTCAAGTAGAACGGCGACTGAGAGAGGTGTTGTTGAGGATGACAGGCAGCTGGTCGAACGGACTTTTGGGGATGAAAATGCAGGAAGCGTATGTGGATCTAATTACAGGGTTCACAATCTCACTTGCGAGGTCAGTTTCTCCATTTGAAGATTTTGGATTAGAAATTAGAAGATGGCCTTGAGAATTCTGGATGTTTTGAAGATAGTGAGAGCCAAGGGTACTTGCAGGGTCCTGCATGCATGGCAGATCAAGAGTTGCCACTGGGAAATGCATGTCTGAGTGGGATTGGAGTATCCAAAAATGGCTTGGCAGAAGAGTTGAAGGTTGTGCATTAAACCCTTGTTTTCATTCGTCTCTTACTTTTCCTTGAGATATTACTGCTGTTATATGTTGTTTGGTTTTTCTTTTTCATTCTCTTTTTTTGGAAGAATCTTTGCACAGTGACAAAGATCTTTGGAAAATGAACATGGGTGTTTAAGTTGAGACCAATTCCGAGCGAGCCTTGCTTGTCGCCTCAAGAGGATCTTATGATTAGAAGAGCAAGGATATCGGATCATTTTGGAATTTAGTCTGACTTTAGTAAAATCCTTTATTTGCCAATTACTTTTTTAGCAAATTATTGCTATTTCATTTAACTAGATATTTTAACCATTTTAACTTGTTAGTTTTTTTATGTACACTACTAACTTGGTGCATTGATGGTGGTCATCGCCAATGAATATATGCTCAAGTGCTTGACCATATTTAACTGGGGCTTTGCATCATTATTTCCCATCCTCTCCAAATATACCCATATCTTTTGTTGGCATTAAACTTACTCCTTTTCTCTTTGATTTATGTCGTCTAAGCCAAATATTGCACTTGAGATGGTCATGGAGTCCCAGGATGGATCTAGTTCTGATTCGTCACAACGGCCACTGACAAGGCATGTTCTTTAAGACCTTGTCTATGATTTGAATACATGTTAATCACTATACCATGTCTTGTTTGGTTGTTTGTCTTTCTCCTAGCAGGTTGAGTTTGGAATCGACAGCGTAAAACCGGCAAGGTTGACTATTTAACTGTGACCAATCTTTTCGAAGGAGAGATTCACAACCTCGTTGGTGAATTCCTCATGAATTCCCGGCTTTTGTCATGGAGGTTCACATGTGAGAGTACGTTTCATCTGGGTGAAATGGGATGCAAGGAGCTAGTGATTTTGGAGAACTGTTGAAACTTAGAGAACTGCCTTGGCCTTTTGAAGGGAGTTTGACTTTAATAAGCTGTTTATGAGTTAGTTTTTGTTGGCTGTTTTCTTTTCTTTTCTTTTCCTTCTGATTATAAGCAAATAGAAAACTGAAAAGGAAAAAAGGTGAGAATAGGAAGGTGGTTGTGGATGATTTGTGTTCAGAGGATTCAAAGCAGTTAATCTGAAGAGTCGGTGACTCTGTGTGAGATGAGTTGTAAAGGATGGCAACTACCTGAATTTCAGGCAGTGGCTTTTGTTAACGTTCGGAGTTTATACTTTGTACTTTATAAGCTAATGTGGCTGTCCAACTTTTATGTGTGCATTACATTATATTGCAAGACTTGCTTGCTCTTTACCACAAACATGGTTCCAGCTAAGAGTCATCGGGTAAAGAGAAGTGAGGCCTTTATAAGCTGTTCCACACTTCCATTTCCTTGTCCTTTTGTTGCCTAGATATGATTGGCATCATTTCCTCGTACTACACTCACTTTCCAGTATCTTTAATTTTATTATAGTTAGCAAGTTTGTGAATTAGCAGATTGAAATTAGAAACTAGAATCATATGCATGTGTGGGCTGGCCTTTTGAGCCGAAAGGGGGTCTACTATACAACAAATCCTCTAGCTATATAATCTCCAATTATTGATAGTTGCAGACCTCGTAATTACTTGACATCGTAAATAGTAGTAATGTTCTAGTTAATAAACAAGGCAATAATATATAAGAAGATAACATGATCAAACATTGTCAATTTGCCTAAACAAGCTTATGGTTGGATTTTCTTGGTGTGGGCGCGTGTACTCTTGGGTTTAGTCGAATGTTTTAAGAGGTTCTGACACCCATGATTTAAAAAAGAAGCTAATAACGATTTATTTTACATGCAGATAGTGTAACAGAACTTGACACAATTATAAAGGAATACACTGGAGTAAGACGCACTAAACCTATACCTATGATTTTGCCATAAGACAGATGCCAAAGCTTTCTCTATAATTTGTCCAGCATTAGATAATATGAACAAAACTACTATCATCCTCCAGTGATACCTTCTTACTTTTCCGGTAACTGGAAAGATAAGTGGCGCCGCTGCCAAGTAGTGGATCAACATCATAATCACTGCCTTTCTTTCCGTCAGTACATTCTTGAGGACTTGAACGACGAAGAATCTGCAAAACCTCCTTCATAGTAGGCCTGCTTGAAGGTAAAGTGCTAGTACATATTAACCCCAGTTTGAAAACAGTGCTCATTTCTTCCGAGTAGCATTGTTCCTTGATCTCCTTGTCTAAAACATCAGCAATGGCATTTCCCTCCCCAAAATGCCTCCATGCCCATTCCGCGAGGTTTATGTGATCATCATTTCCATAATTAGGTTCTCTTCCGGTCACCAGTTCAAGAAGTACCACTCCAAAGCTGAAAACGTCGATCTTTTCATTCACTTTCGTTGTGTAGGCATATTCTGCATTCAGTAAAACAAACCATTTTAACAGAAACCCCAGTATTAATTTGGGAAAATGGTAAGAAAAAACTTTCTAACATTTCTTAGTGTAGCATAGCCTGTCCCAAGCTAGGATGAAAGAAGAGGTTTGTGTCGGGCGTTCTGAATCGTCTGTAAAAATTATCTTCATCTCTTATGAAAGTGAATGCATATGTTATGTGATTCTTGTTATTGTATGTTTAGTAAAAATATGGAGAATTAACACAAAATGGAATTTTGAAGGGCTATTCAAAACAAGTGTTCTTACCAGGAGCAATGTAACCAAATGAGCCAGCAATAGTAGACATGGTATTAGCCTCATCGCGCTTGACTAAAATCTTGGCCAGGCCAAAATCTGCAATTCTAGCCTGGAACTCAGAATCCAACAAAATATTACTAGACTTCACATCGCGATGAATAATGGGTGGAGAACAGTCATGGTGCATATAGCAGAGGCCTTGTGCTGCACCAATGGCTATTTGCATTCTTCTCGGCCAATCCAATGCAAAATGAACAGTCCTAGTCATTGGAGATGCTATTCGTCTCTTCCCATGTAGCCATTTATCAAGACTCTGATTCTCCATATACTCGTAAACAAGAAGCTTGGAGTTATCACTTGAAATGCAACACAAGAGCTTCACTATATTGGAATGTCGAATAGAACCCAATATTTCAACTTCTGCTAGAAATTCTTTCTCCAATGTGTGGTCTAGTTTATGGTTACTCCAAATCCTCTTAACAGCAACATATTCCCCAGTCCGGCCAATGGGAATTTGGTACACTTTTCCTGAGCCACCACTTCCAATCATGTTATGATCTGTTAAACTCGACAAAATATTAGCCTCAGTGAAATCCAATCTCTGGAATGATGTCAATTTCCATGAAGCTATATCACTGTTGTGCTTCTTCCTGCGATGATCTCTAACCAAAAGCATAGTCGAAATGACAGTAGCTAGTAAAACAACTACTGCTAGAAGTAGAATCATGGAAAAAGTTTTGTTTGAGGATTTGTCGGAGTTGGGGATTTTGGTGTAACAACTACTAAGGTTCAAATCTGATGTTGTGGCACAAAGTTTTGAATTGTTCAAGAAACTCTTATCATATGCCATATTATCAAACTCACCTGGGATTTTCCCAGTAAGTTTATTGGAGGACAAATTCAAAGAAATAAGCTTCAAACGGCCTAATTGAGGAGGAATTGGACCTGAAAATTGGTTTTCTGACAAATCAAGCTCAAGAAGATCTGGTACAGAACCTATAACCGGAGGAATTGATCCGGAAAGATTGTTTCTTGCTAAATTCAAAGTGTTAAGAGATTTCCATGACTTGATTTCGAAAGGAAGTACACCAGAAAGTAAGTTTCCATCAAGATTAAGTGTGGTTAGCTGAGAAAGGCTAGTGAGTTCTAGTGGAATAACACCAGAAAACAGATTATTGCTAGCCTTAAACACAACCAAGTTCACCCAAGAAGAAATCCCAACCGGAATTTCATCAGAAAACTTGTTGTTACTAATCTCCAATCGCGACAAATTCCATGCCAATTTACCAGGAAGATGACCCGAAAACATGTTATCACTTAGCATCAAGCTCGACATATTCACTGATGTCCAAAGGCCTAATGGAACCTCACCCGTGAAATTATTCCCATATAGCTGAACTGTCCTCAAACTAGCACAACTTCCAAGTGATTTCGGAATTTCTCCGGTTAGGCTGTTCAAAAAGGCAACCACACCGAATAAAGTTCCTCCGGCACATAAGTTCTCCGGCAGGTTTCCGGTGAACTGATTGTGGGAAACTTCAAATGCTTCCAGCTTGGAATGTAGGCCTAATTCATCTGGGAATGATCCACTTAAATTATTGCGAAATACTCTGAAGTCTTTCAGTGTTGGAATTAGAGCTATTCTTGAAGGGATTTCGCCTGATAATTGATTCGAAAACAGATTCAAGAGCTCCAATTTTGGCAAGTTTGCGAATTCTTCCGGAATTGATCCAGTCAAATTGTTCATAGAAAGATCAATCTCAGTTAAGTTGAATGACTTAATTACTGAAGGAATTGAGCCTGATAACTTATTCTTGAACAAAAATACCTTGGTCAAATTCGTCAACAAAAACAAACCTTTTGGAATTGGACCTTCCAAATCATTTGAGCTCAAATCCAACTGTTGAAGGCTCGATAACCTTGATAAACTTTCCGGTAATTCTCCGACCAGATTCGTACCTGACATCCACAAAAATGTCAAATTCTTCAACTTCCCGAACTCCGTTGGAATCGCCGCCTGCTTGAAATCATTATAGGCCAACTCCAGGTATTGGAGATTCGTCAAGTTTCCGATTTCAGCTGGAAATGTGCCGTTGAACAAGTTATAGTACAAAAGCAGCGCTTGAAGGTTATGCAGCCGGCCGACCGCCGGAGGAATGTCGCCGGTGAAGTTGTTGGCGCCGAGGTTGAGCCTCGTGAGAGTGGAAATCCGGTCAATATCGCCCGGAATTCGGCCGATAAAATAATTTTGAGAAAGGTCGAGCTCCGAGAGCTTTGAGCAATTGTACAAAACCCTAGGGAACTCACCGGGAATGTAATTGTCGAAGAGATATAGAGCTTCGAGGTTTTTAAGGTCACAGATCAGCGCCGGTATCGGTTCGGTGATGTTCTTGTAACTGAGATCCAAGCCGAAGACGTCGCCGGAGCTGGAGCAAATAACCTCCGGCCAATCACACTGAGATGACGTGGCGTTCCAGTGTTGTAGCCCCGGCGGGTTGCCGAACTTTCGCTTCAGATGTAGCAGGGTGGCCCGTTCGGCGGCGGGGAATTGTGAATTTACTTGGAAGGACATGAGGGGGAGATAGAGTAAGAGGAAAATGAGTGGGAATTTCAGAACACGCGGAGGTGTTTTAGTCATTTTAGAAATTTTCAGGCGGTTATTCTGGTGGAGTATTTTGGCCGGGAAAGTGTGGGAGAGCAGGAATAACGGTCTGGTATTCAAATGTGGCGAGCTAAGAACATGTTTGGCTTTATAGTTTGTATGTAGTTATGATTATAAAAAGGGGCATTGGTTTCTGATTTAATTGCGTTTTTGACACTGTTAATGGGCCTTAGGGCTTTGACTATTTAAACAATTTGTTGACTCTAAGGTGATCAAGTTGGGCCACACTAACCAGCACTTTTAAGTGTGAGAGGGAAGAATCACGTGCGCGCACTACCACATTATAAATGTGTGTTTCCATTTTCCAACAGTGTTTTTAGCATCTTTGGTTTCTTTATTTTGATTGGACTATAAAAACTTAATTTCAAGTAAATATTTTCTGTGATTCAATCCCAATCCATATATATTTTCCTTGTTTTAGTGCATTTGATAAACAACTTATTTTTTTTTCACTTGTTAGTGTATGTTTAAGTTAATATAATTATACTCCGCATAACAATATATTGATATTTTCACACGTAGGGTTCACATATATATTAATAAATGTGTTTAATTTTTATTAGCTAATATGTGGGCTTCTTATGGAACGAAAAAAATTGTGTTTGGTTGCTATTGGAATGGATCGAACCATTCTTATTTGGGTTCTTTACATAAATATATAACAATTAAAAAATAATTACAACAATAGTGTACTCATAAAATCTTTACAAAAAGAGTGTAATTAAGACTCATATTACAAAAATAGTACAATTCACATTAATAAGGAAACCTAAAATCAAGGAGAATTAACTGCCATAATTAATAATTCAAATTCAAATACTTGGGATCTAACAACAAAAATTAATTCAAATTCAAAATAATAATTCAAATTCAAATCTTCATCTCCCTTTTCATATTTTCACTGTCCTTTGTAACTAACAAATTCCATCTAGCTCGTTCATAGCAGATCTGAATCTGCATCTTCCATTCTCTAAAATAATTTAGATTTCTCTCCAATACTTGATTTGTGTACTGAAAAATATAATGAACTTGCACGGTCCGCTACCTTTTGATAGGAGGTTCTTGTGGTTTGCAGTAAATCAAGATAAAATATATATATTCAACAGGAAGTGAATTTGTAAAACAATATATATATATATATATATATATATATATATATATATACATATATATATACACACACAACAGGAAGTGAATTTGTTACTCATAAATACTAAAATGGTTATCTTTGTATGAATGGTTGGCTACCAATTGCATTACATTCAAACGAAATTGGTAACTTAATAAAACTGAACTGGTTACCTTGGTCTGAAGGTTCGGCTACCAACTGCACTATGAAAAAACTGCAGGTGTCTTAGTACAGTTGGTTACCTTGGTATGAAGGTTTTGTTACCTTGGTATGAATGTTTGCTTACTTTGATCTCAAGGTTTGGTTACCAACTGCACTAAGAAAAAAATTGAAAGTGGGGAAGATGATTGGTTACTTGATATAACAGTTTGGTTACCTTGATATGAAAGTTTGGTTACAATCATATCCACCGCCACCACCGCCTAAATCTTCATACCCTCCTCCATTTTGATCCTTCATTTTGAGAAGCTACTGAAGATATACAGTTGGTTAACTCATATATATATATATATATGTATATATATATATATAGAGAGAGAGAGAGAGAAAGAAAGAATACGTGACCTTGAAAAGGAATTCACGTGAGACTGAAGCCACTCTTCATGGCGGAGATTCGGAGGGGTAATAATAATATTAATATACTTGAACCAACGACTGTAATTGAAGAAATGATTAATGAAGAAGACAACGATTTATGAGAAACATGTACGACTAACTGATATATATATATATATATATATATATATATATATATATATATATAGAGAGAGAGAGAGAGAAAGAATACGTTGAATGAAGAAAAAGAGTGATGATTAACTAATGCAGTTGTTATATATGAGGAGAGAGAGAAGAAGCCATGGGTATAACTAATCCCTAAATTAAGAAATCCTAATTGCATACTAATTCCTTAAATTAATGAATCCTAATTGCACTAATATTGTAAATAAATATGAAATTATATAAATTGTGTAAAGATTTTATGAGTACACTATTGTTGTAATTATTTTTAAAAATATAATAGAATATGTAATTCATCCTTCTTATTTCTCTAAAATTTATTAATATTATTCATTAGGAAAGAGAGAGTATGAAATAACTCGTTCTAATTAAAATGTAATAAAAATGAATCATTTTACTCTCCATTCTCTTCCTTGTATCCAACTTATCATTATTCATTAGTAATTATGTCGCTTTCTTGTTCTTTGCTTTGCTGACAGTGTTTGGATGGCAAAGGAAGAGACAAAGGGAAGTTTCTCCTATAGCATAGTATACTAGTTTATTTTCTAGAAGCCAAGCGGGACAAAATTAAGTTGGTCACTGAGTTCACACAACTTTACTTGGAAAAGCACTCTTAAGAACAAGTATCATTCTCACCCAATACCCATTGTTTAATGTTTTGATATAGGGTCAGTTACAGCAAAGCAAAGTAGCAAGGAAAGAAAACTTATATTTTTACATAATTTTTTAATATTTTTATATAAAAACTGTGATTATATATAGATCATATTGTCACTATATATTTATAACGATATTTTTCATGTGAAAATATCAAATTTCTTAGTAGCGAACCTCCTTTGAGATTTAGCAAGTGCTTATTATATATACTAGGGGTCCCCGTATATACATTTTGTGTGTAAATTATGTAGGGTAAAATTAAAACTTGTAAAATATTAAACAAATAATACTGCCAAGTACAAAAGTTTTTTATTTTGACTTAATATAATTTTGAATTTTAAAATTTAGTGAATTTACTTATATATACACTTTTTCTAGATCGGGAGCAGATTAAAATATGTGAAAATTAATGCTTAATTATGAGAGGCTGACAACCCATATTAGGTTTTTCACTTGCATTGTCATTATAAATGAAAGAAACAAAGCCCCCCCACGTTAAAACCTTATGAAACTTTCATTTTGTTGTTTGTATAAAGTTGGACAAATTAGCCGTTATAAGTTGTAAGATAAAATAAATAGAGGGACTAACTTATTAAGAATTGCTTTATATATAGTAGTGTATATTTTCTCTCATAAGTCATAAGTAGATGTAGCTTAGGTAATTAATTAATTGACGTTATATCACTTCTTAATTAATTAATGGTAGATTACCTGATCATTATCTGTAATGTAATCATACCCTACACTAGGGGCTAGGGCAGGTTATATTGCATTTAAGCTCATAAAACGTTGAATTTAATTACTTTGAAAGCATGCGTATAATATAATCCATAATCTAGATTGTGAGCTAGTTAACATGATTAGATGTTGAAATTCAAGAAGATTTTGTTTTCTCTTCGTGAAAATTTTTTGATGCATGAATTGTTGAAAATGGATTATTCAGATTTGGAGGTTACGCTTTTATTGCGGTTTGTTCTTCTGTTGTCACGCTGAAGAATTGTTCGAATATGCGTATTCTATTACTCCCTCCGTCCCAAATTATCTGCTTTTTTAGAGTTTCACACACATATCAATATGTGTGATAAAAATACTAAAATACCCTTATGTGCTGACTTTTTTATTTTCTGTGCATGAATCCTTATTGGTAGGAATATGAAAAGATGCTTAAAAAAGAGGAGAGGCATGAATGAGAGTAATGACTATCATTAATTAGGGTAAAGAGGCAAACTTGGAAAACAAAGGGAAAAAATACATTGAAATCTTGAAAAAGCAGATATTGTGGGATAAATTTTTTTTGCTAAAACAGCAGATAATTTGGGACGGAGGGAGTATTATTTTGGGATATAACTGTATTTCAGAAATTTATTTTGTGTGTTGTCGCTATGATTGACCATTTTTTCTGATTATCTGTTATTTTAATTGAAAAAAATACTCTGTGAGTTTGTTTTTTTTGTAATTTTTTCATCTTTTGGAACATATTACATTTTTAATATATTTCAGTCCTTTAGATTGTTTGATCAAAAAATTGTACCTTTAAATCAAAGTGATACGACAGAAGTGATTTGTCTGATTATAAAGGAAAATGATATATATATCGACAAAGTTGGATATTGCGAACAACGTGAAATTTTACGCGATAAGATAAAATAATAATGTGTATGTTATTTTTTAATTCTTTTATATCTCATGTATGTATACATATTGTGTGACGCCCCCAAAATTAGGTATACATCACCCATCTTGGGTCGTCAGATACATAGTATAGAATACAAATACAACTTACTAATACAACTGTCGTGTACAATACGACAAAACATAAACTGTGAGTTTGAATACAAATATTATCTTCTAGAGAGTATTCATACTCAAAAGGAGTCCTCATTACATTTATTAACACACCATTACATAGAATAGTGAGGACTACTAACTAATACTATCATTCGGACCATCACTCCGTTTCCCGACTTGCCCCAGCTACGTTCTCATTTCCTGAAGAGAACAGTGAAAGAAAGGGTGAGCTCAACTAGCCCAGTAAAAAATATTATGACTAAGATAATGCAGAATAAATTATCATTAGCCTTTAACAATGTTAAACTGATAAAATACAATAAATATCAAGTTTAACTGCAGCGGAATAAGCAATCCTTAGAAGAGTCAAGTAGAGAATAAAATCTACTATCTTCTATGATTTAAAAATGTTTTCATCAATTTTTATCGCTGAGACTCAGCTTAATAAATAAACCACATCTTCTAATCATCCATGTACTACGAACCAAAGATATTCATTAAATCATCCACGGTCATGACTATACCGAATAATCCCTGGTCATAATTATACCAAAAACTGTCCATCAATGCATTACGGGCCATTGAGGACTTTTACCACATCACAGTTCATGATTATATCGAATGATCCCTGGTCATAATCATACTAAGTCCATCTATGCACGTAAGCCAAAGATGACTTTCAACATAATATAAACATGAGGATGATGACAATGTTATAGGAATTCAATTAAACAAGTTCAAGAATTAATTTATCCAGGAACTAATAATATCCAAATTGTCAACATGATACTTCTTTGTAAAGTAAAAGTCAAGAATGCTCAGAAGAATATTTTCATGAAAAGATACTGGATGAAACGCAAATATCAAGGATATTCCATTAATTTCATGGAGTATAGAAGTCAAAACTTTAACCAACTGTGTATAATAAATAATGGAATAACAAAAGAAATCACCAGGCATGCGATAGACTGCACAAGCAGGTTATTCCAATAGAATAATAATTAACGGAACCAGGTCCGGCGTAAAACGCACAGACAGGATATTCCAACAGAATAATAAAGACGGAACCAGGTCCGGCGTAGAACGCACTGACAGGATGTTCCAACAGAATAATAAAGACGGAACCAGGTCCGGCGTAGAACGCACAAATAGGATGTTCCAACAGAATAATAAATAATAGAACCAGGTCCGGCGTAGAACGCACAGACAGGATGTTCCAGCAGAGTAATAAAGAATGAAATAATAAAATAATTTCACCATGTATGCGGTACTTCGCATAAACAGGTTAATCCAACATAATAACAAAGAATGGAATAACAGAAGTTCTCTTCATGAAGATGAAAGAAATAAATAATATTTCCTACCTTTGAAAGAAACTGGATATAGGAGTAGTGAGGGAGCAGACTTCTCTTCTTCTATAGATTTTCTCTCTATAGCTTCTCTCTATAATTTCTCTCTATAATAATGGCTCTAAAGCTTTAGTGAATTGGTGAGAAATGAAGGAAGGATGTGCTTCTATTTATAGAAAAACATAGTTTCGATAATTGCACGTTTTGGGGTTCGAAAATTACAGTATAATACCTTCCTCTTTTTCTTCATTTTTTATTTAGTCCTGCAAGTATTATCAATCTTGCACCAACTCCCCTAATAGTAAATCATGTGAATCAATAGTACCCGTGAATAGTAACTCGGGAATAGTAACTCGTGAATAGTAACACATGAATAGTAACTCGTGAATAGTAACTCATGAATAGTAACTCGTGAATAGTACTCTGACACGAAAAGTGCTCCGAATACCCGAGTGAGCAATACTATAGTGAATAGTAATTTGGGTGAATAGTAACTTGTGAATAGTAATCCGTGAATAGTAACTCATGAATAGTAACTCGTGAATAGTATTTCGACACAAAAAGTGTCCCGAATATCCGATTGAACAATACTGAGTGACTTCTCACATAAGCATCAATAATCATTACCGTGTGCTACTATGCAACCACGCGTATTACTGTACTTTTAACACCGGGTGTTTCAACAGTATCAACGGTAAAACTTCCGCCGTTATTTTCATAAAGTATTTCTGTCGTTTTCTAACTACGACAGTTCTTCTGTTGTGGGTCCACCAATGATTGTGTCGTCGTACGAATATTTCCCGACAAAAAGAATATTTCCCGACCAATCGAATATTATATAACAACTTGCATACTTTGCAAAATTTTCAAATACTACCCCCAACTATAACATTATCTCAAATCCACACCTTAATATTCAAAAAAATATTTTGAAAAATTTAAATCTTTATTTAAAAAAATATGGGGTCTCATAATCTCCCCTTCTTATAGAATTTCGCCCTCGAAATTTACGTACGTACCTGGTATGATAAAGAGGTGAGGATACCTTGAATACCTTTATCGTCGAAAGCATTAAATTCATCTTTGCACTTCGGTCAAAGATATTCATTAACAATTCATCTTTGCACTACAGGCCAAAGATATACAACTGTAAAACCAATAATGCTGAGACTCAGCTTAATAGTATCACGACCACGAATTATCCATGCACTACGGGCCAAGGATATTCGTGTTTTCAATTACGGTCATGATTATACCGAATAATCCCTGGTCATAATCATACCAAGTCCATCTAAGCTCTACGGCCAAAGATGACTATTATCACATCTATGAATTAATATTTCATTGCTGAGGCTCAGCTCAATAATTAATCTACATCGTCGAATCATCCCTGCACTACAGGCCAAGGATATTCTTTAGTATCACGACCACGGATTATCCATGCACTACGTGCCAAAGATAATCGTGTTTTCAATTACGGTCATGATTATACCGAACAATCCCTGGTCATAATCATACCAAGTTCATCTATGCACGTAAGCCACAGATGACTTTCAACACAATATAAGCATGAGGATAATGATATAAAGAATCAATCAAATGAGATAAATGATAAATATTAAACATTTATAATATAATTTATTCAGGGTTCAAGAATATCCCAATGCTATCAATCACTTAATAATCTTATAATCTAATATCATTAATCTTATAACAATATTTTAATCACTTCTTAAACTTATAAACAATTTATTTCAATTGTTTACGCTTTACCATATAATGCATTTAATCATTCAAAAATGTCATACTCATAAGATATCATCACCAATGATCAAATCCCTCATCAAAAAAATATGCATATGCTCTATATAGGATTTTCAAGCTATAAAATTCTATTTTCCAACTTTGTTACTTCACATAACATATTTAACTCATATATTCGTAACTAAACATTTTTCATGAAAATACCAAATCAGTCCCAAAAATATTTTTTTTCTGAGATTTAGCATAATATAGTCTCATAATGAACATACATTTTTCTCGGAATTTTTAAAATTCATTTACTATTTTTCAAAAATCAATTTCTAATTAATTCTTTAAGAAATTAGCTACCTCAAGGTTAACTCCAAAAATTCCCAAATCTTGGCAGAATCTTACACATGTTAACATGAGCCTCCAGTTTAAATTTCATGGTCATCGGAGTTATAGAACTCCGGTTTTAGCGTTTTTCGTCGGAAAAACCTAAATATTGAAAATATCATAACTTGCTCATTTTAAGTCAGAATGAGTTCATTTTTGGACAGGATGTACTTTATACCATATACTTTCATATCCCAAAAGGCCGAAATTTTTCTCACAAATTATGTGGCCGAAACAACCCCTTTAAGTAGCTTTTTTGGGTTTTGCAGCTTTGGACTCCTTTGCTAAAAATAGTCCACACGCAAATCTACAACACCTTTTCCAATGATTCCACTTGGATAAGTTAGGAAACTCATAGATCTAACTCTAGAACTTGACTAAACTTAAAAATTCGAAATATAATAGGAGATATGGTCAATAGAATTCCATGTTCTATTTTTACCAAAATCTGATTTTTTAACCCTTTGTGATTTCTAAGAAACTTTCATGTTTTCTCATAATAACCAACATAACTCATCATAACACTTACTAATACCACATATACCCATGATTTTCATTAGTCCAATGCTTTTATTATGACTTTCATCATAATCCACGTAAACATATCCTTTTAGTTGAAGAAATATTTGAGGGTTTTAGAAATGAGTTTTGTACTGGGGTCAATACAAAATTCGATTTCATGCTCTAGGGGTAGTTTAAGAAGTCTTCAAGAATACGTCAGGAAATTTATTAACAATAAGAATATCATTCAAAAATGTGACTCTCATCCAAGACTTGGATAGCACATGAAATGAAGGTTTCTCCTAACGGAGTTTCAATCGATAAGTCAAAGTCTAATCTCTCTGGAGTCAAATTTAAACATTGAGCGCAAGCAAGAGAGATAAAAGAATGGGTAGAACCGGTATCTAATAAGGTATAGACTCCGTAAAAAAATTATAATTAACTAACCCGTGATAATTTCGTTCGATTCCTCGTCACGAAAAACGCTCTCCCTTAAACTACCGAATTTGTTTTGTCTGTATCCGCCTTTAGTGTCACCGTCCCAGCTGGACTTGACTTCACTATACGACAAAATTGAGCTAAATGACATTCTCTTCTAGAAATTTCCACTTCTATTATCTTGGCCATGATTACCACCGAAGTGGTTATCATTCTTGGCATGATAATTTCCCCCACGATGGTTATCATTGTTCCGATAGCCGTTGCCACCGGTATGATTATTATCGTGTTGTTGGTCGTTACCTTTTGCTTGAGCTGAATCAACGCTCTCATGTGCTTCATTGCTTATCTCAGCATTTTCAGATGCCATTCCCAAACACTGTCACAAAACAAGGGTTAATTGACATATCACATATTATCCCTATACTCTGAACGACTAATTAAATACCAAATAAACTTAAGTAGGTCATATTAGCGAAGGAATTTCCCTTCTCTCCCCTCCTAGTTCTATTCTCACATCCTAGCCAGGGATCATATCCCTAAGCTTTGATACCAACTGTGACGCCCCCAAAATTAGGTATACATCACCCATCTTGGGTCGTCAGATACATAGTATAGAATACAAATACAACTTACTAATACAACTGTCGTGTACAATACGACAAAATATAAACTGTGAGTTTGAATACAAATATTATCTTCTAGAGAGTATTCATACTCAAAAGGAGTCCTCATTACATTTATTAACACACCATTACATAGAATAGTGAGGACTACTAACTAATACTATCATTCGGACCATCACTCCATTTCCCGACTTGCCCCAGCTACGTTCTCATTTCCTGAAGAGAACAGTGAAAGAAAGGGTGAGCTCAACTACCCAAGTAAGAAATATTATGACTAAGATAATGCAGAATAAATTATCATTAGCCTTTAACAATGTTAAACTGATAAAATACAATAGATATCAAGTTTAACTGCAGCGGAATAAGCAATCCTTAGAAGAGTCAAGTAGAGAATAAAATCTACTATCTTCTATGATTTAAAAATGTTTTCATCAATTTTTATCGCTGAGACTCAGCTTAATAAATAAACCACAACTTCTAATCATCCATGTACTACGAACCAAAGATATTCATTAAATCATCCACGGTCATGACTATACCGAATAATCCCTGGTCATAATTATACCAAAAACTGTCCATCAATGCATTACAGGCCACTGAGGACTTTTACCACATCACAGTTCATGATTATATCGAATGATCCCCGGTCATAATCATACTAAGTCCATCTATGCACGTAAGCCAAAGATGACTTTCAACATAATATAAACATGAGGATGATGACAATGTTATAGGAATTCAATTAAACAAGTTCAAGAATTAATTTATCCAGGAACTAATAATATCCAAATTGTCAACATGATACTTCTTTGTAAAGTAAAAGTCAAGAATGCTCAGAAGAATATTTCCATGAAAAGATACTGGATGAAACGCAAATATCATGGATATTCCATTAATTTCATGGAGTATAGAAGTCAAAACTTTAACCAACTGTGTATAATAAATAATGGAATAACAAAAGAAATCACCAGGCATGCGATAGACCGCACAAGTAGGTTATTTCAATAGAATAATAATTAACGGAACCAGGTCCGGCGTAAAACGCACAGACAGGATATTCCAACAGAATAATAAAGACGGAACCAGGTCAGGCGTAGAACGCACAGACAGGATGTTCCAACAGAATAATAAAGACGGAACCAGGTCCGGCATAGAACGCACAAACAGTATGTTCCAGCAGAATAATAAATAATGGAACCAGGTCCGGCGTAGAACGCACAGACAGGATGTTCCAGCAGAGTAATAAAGAATGAAATAATAAAATAATTTCACCATGTATGCGGTACTTCGCATAAACAGGTTATTCCAACATAATAACAAAGAATGAAATAACAGAAGTTCTCTTCATGAAGATGAAAGAAATAAATAATATTTCCTACCTTTGAAAGAAACTGGATATAGGAGTAGTGAGAGAGCAGACTTCTCTTCTTCTATAGATTTTCTCTCTATAGCTTCTCTCTATAATTTCTCTCTATAATAATGGCTCTAAAGCTTTAGTAAATTGGTGAGAAATGAAGGAATGATGAGCTTCTATTTATAGGAAAACATAGTTTCGATAATTGCACGTTTTGGGGTTCAAAAATTACAGTATAATACCTTCCTCTTTTTCTTCATTTTTTATTTAGTCCTGCAAGTATTATCAATCTTGCACCAACTCCCCTAATAGTAAATCATGTGAATCAATAGTACCCGTGAATAGTAACTCGAGAATAGTAACTCGTGAATAGTAACTCATGAATAGTAACTCGTGAATAGTAACTCGTGAATAGTACTCTGACACGAAAAGTGCTCCGAATACCCGAGTGAGCAATACTATAGTGAATAGTAATTTGGGTGAATAGTAACCTGTGAATAGTAACCCGTGAATAGTAACTCATGAATAGTAACTCGTGAATAGTACTCCGACACAAAAAGTGTCCCGAATACCCGATTGAACAATACTGAGTGACTTCTCACATAAGCATCAATAATCAATACCGTGTGCTACTATGCAACCACGCGTATTACTGTACTTTTAACACCGGGTGTTTCAACAGTATCAACGGTAAAACTTCCGCCGTTATTTTCATAAAGTATTTCTGTCGTTTTCTAACTACGACAGTTCTTCTGTTGTGGGTCCACCAATGATTGTGTCGTCGTACGAATATTTCCCGACAAAAAGAATATTTCCCGACCAATCGAATATTATATAACAACTTGCATACTTTGCAAAATTTTCAAATACTACCCCCAACTATAACATTTTCTCAAATCCACACCTTAATAATCAAAAAAATATTTTGAAAAATTTAAATCTTTATTTAAAAAAATCTGGGGTCTCACATATTGTGTAGCCGTTTATGATTTTTTTGTACTAAATCGGCACTAAATATGTAAAAGGCATATGTTCATGATAATTTATTGATACTCTTAATTGTAGTCGATGCATTCCATATAATACGGCGGATCTTAAGCTCACCCCTTATCCAACTCATCCGAGTTCACCCCCCTTTAGCGACGAACCCGGCGATGATTCGGTCATACAACTGTCGTCTATACTTTTAGCGACGCTATATGTTGTCCGTCGCTAAAAGTATAGACGACGGTTGTTTGACCGAACCGTCGCCGAATCCGTCGCTAAAGGAGGGTGAGCTCAGGTGAGTTGGATAATAAAGGGTGAGCTTAAGATCCGGACTCTCAAATAATATATATAGGCCAAGGCTACCACTGAGCTATTGCTCAAGCGGCCATTCCTCATAATATTTTCAAAAGGATAGGTTAATTTTGGAATTATATATTTGGTCCACTCTTGGTCTTATTGGTTCATGGGTTTTTTCAGTTGGATACAACATCTGCAACTTAGAATTGGCAAGTGATTTGCTATCGGTAACTCAATCATACTAAGCACTAGTGTTAAAATATTATGTTCTGGTAATTGAAAAATGCGCAAGAAAATAACATTATGATTTATTAACTACTCACTCCATGTTGATGATAAATTTATGAGAAAAACATGAAAGCTCGTGTATATTGTATTTGTACACAGTCGACCAAAATTGTATTGTTTTGACATATTTATTTTTTTTAAATGCATATTTTTGTAAGTTTTTCTCACTTCTGTGTCATTCTTTCTCTCTCTAAAGCCTTCTGCAAGCAAACGTCAAACCCCAACCCCAACCTCAACCCCCTCTCTCATGAGTACAGATCAGCCAACGCCGACCACCTCCTCCATTCTCTCTCTCCTATGATTTACGTCCTTCCATTTTCGTTCATTTTCAACTCCGAATAAGAGCAGTTGCTTCAATTAAGAAAAACTTGCGAACATGATAAATTGTTGGTCGGTTACTTGATACGCTCCTTTCTGCTTTCTCTCTCTTGGTTGTTTAGTCATCTTCGATGGCGTCGTCGTCTTCTGCCAAGCTTTGCTTCAATTCCAACTGCAATGAGGTGTTAATTAGAGCGATCGAGGAGAGGCTGGCGCCGCCATACCGGCGGGTACGCTGACTTAATTATGCGATTGATGCTCATAAGCATAATCAATTTCTCACTGATCCGTATTTGTTTTTCCCCATATACTCGTGAGAGAGAGGGGTTGGGTTTGACATTTTGACAGACTGTATACAAATATAACATACACGGTTGTGTATGACCATTATTCTCATATATATATATATATATATATATATATATATATATATATATATATATATATATAGGGTTCGGTTCCTATCCGAACTCCCGCATTTTTTTAAAATGCGGACTTTTTTTTTATTTAAAACAACTAAAAAAAATGTTTAATATTTTATGGAACTGGAATTTTTACATAATACAATGTTTTGGGTTTGATTCGGATACATATAACAAAACAGACCTGTTTTGTTATATGTATCCAAATCACAACCAAAACACTGTATTATGTAAAAATTTCAGTTCCATAAAATATTAAACTTTTTTTTAGTTGTTTTAAATATAAAAAAAAAAATCCGCAATTTAACAGCGTCCAGACTCCCGGACATGATCCTTCTTGTATATATATATATATATATATATATATATATATATATATATATATATATATATACGGTCCGGATCTTAAATTCACCTCTTATCTAACATACCTTGCATAATCTCTTTAGCGACGGACTGGACGATAATTCGGTCCGTCGCTATATGTTGTATGTCGCTAAAAGCTAAGACTACGGTTCTATATATAGTGACGGACCGAATCGTCACCCGGTTCGTCGCTAAAGGGTGGTATGCAAAGTATGTTAAATAAAAGGTGAGCTTAAATCCAGACCGTATATATATATATATATATATATATATATATATATATATATATATATATTCTAGTAAAAAGATAGTTGTCTCCACAAATGGGCTGGTGAATGTTTTAAATATATAAAAAACTACATAAGGAATTAAGAATATATGGTTTGCTTTGGTTGTGTCATTTTGATTAATTACAATTATGCACAAGTTCAAAATTGTAACAAAATCAAATCAAGGTTGAAAAAATTATTTATCTTATTTGTTGAGAAAAATAAGCTTTCTACAACAAAAATTGACATCTTAACTAACCTAATTTGACATTGCTGTGGTAGTTATAATAGTTTACCAGTTTTTTTCCCCTTCATTGTTGAAATTTTAGTCCAGCATTTGGCTTTTAATTTGATTGTAATTTATTGTTTTACTTATTTTCCACATGTACTGCACAATGGATCTTAAACAAGTGCATAATTGAGGTAACACTAGAATATATCAAGCTCATGAAATGAAAACACTTTGTACTCTATATTCAGAATCGTCTTTATAAAAACTAAAAAACCTGAAACTTAAATATCACAATATATATCTTAATATTAATTATCGGGCTAAGATCTCATCTGTAGAAATTTTAACTAACCTAATTTTGCTTCATTCCCCTCATTATTTTTACTCTACGTTAAGAAGGATGCAAGTTCTAAAATTTAAAATTCAAAAAATTAAATTTGAAAGAGACAAAAATGACGTGGTTTTGTGTAGCTCTAATTTACCGTTATTATTTCCTGATCGTTTAAAATCATTCATATTTAATTTCTTTTTCGAATTAATAACGAACTTTATTATTTATAATTTAACAAGTATTTGTACGTGTAGAACACGCATTAATCGAAGTTAATACTAAGAAAAAGAGTTGAAATTTTAATTCAGTATTAGGTAAAGTAAAAAGCATAGCATAAGTGAATCTAGAAAGATTATAATAATATTGAAAATATAAGAAACATCTAATAATTTTTTAAAAGAAAATTAAGGGCAAAAGGTCAGGAAAATTTGAAAATTTGAGAGCCTGTCCAGCCGTTAGTTAGGCCGAGGATGAAGGTGTAATTCACTAATTCTTGGCATGACTATCAGATTGTAATTAACTTGTTCAATCATTTATTGAATTTTAATTATGAACAACTGATAATATCCTCAAATAAATTAATTAATTTTTATAATCCTTTCGTTATTTCTACTCCTTTAGAGTTGTTAGAGTACAAATAAGTTGGTGAAATCTAAAAATATTTTTGTTTTAAAAAGAATAAGTTAATAAAATTTGTCGCAAACAATTATGTGGCTAAAAACGTCGCTAAAAGCAATTTTTGTGTCGCTAAATGTGTATTTGGAGAAATTGGAGGACAAATGTAAAAGAGGGAATCTTAATCTATAAAATCAGTTGTATGTCACCGGTCCAATTTCTCTCCATACACATTAACGACTCTTTCAGCGGTACAATTTTGTGACAAATTTTGATTGTTTGTGACAAATTTTGTTTAGTCGCTAAATGTCATATTTGTGTGGCTGAATATGTATTGGGAGAAATTAGATGATATCCTAATCCCAAATTTAGTTAAAGTAATGAAATAACTCAAAACCTAGATTTTGTGTTGGTTCGTTTCCATTATGTAATCAATCGTATTGAGCACTAATGCTAATTAAAACATTATATTATGTTTATGGTCATTAGTTATGCGCATGAAATGAGCATTTTGAACTGTGAATAATTATGTCTGTTGGCAGCCAAAGAAATAAGACTATGAATATATATAGTTTTAAAGAGAAAGAAAGACTTGAAAAATAAGTCATAATTAAGAGCCAATTCGTTCTACCAAAGGACACGAGTAGTTAGTATTCCACTCTCAAAATGTGTCTATGAGTGGAACATTGGTCAAAGCATTTCATAAACTAGTATATAGAAAGGCAATCCACTACTTCATCCCTTCCAAAAAATTTTAAAAAAAACAACAACATTTTTATTCATAAATAGTATAAAATTCTTAACATGTCATTATTTAAAATGTATTTTAAGTATTGTGCTATTGTTGTGTTGTATAGGCATTTGCTTGAGTGGAAGTTTGGGTTTAATTCCTACCCACAAAGAATGGATGGTGGCAACTCTACGGCCGACACGCTGGATTCCACAACTTGGACCCCAATATAGATGTTGTGGTGGATGTGTTTGATCGTTGTAGGCGAAATGTTGCAGCCAGCTGAACTCTAGTGTGCTTCGGTTGGTGAACTTGTAGCTGAGATACCACCATCATTAATAAAGATGACTAGCAATTTGTCTATAGCAATCTTGCAGAATAAAAAAAACTATAGCAAGAATCCTAACAACTAACTAGCTATTAATATTATATAACAAAACCAGCTAAGATAAGATGTATTCCTAATTGTCTGCAAAACAAGCTTGGATTAATTGATAATCCTAAATTAATTAAAGCAAGCAAGCTCAGGGACTAGCGGAGGTCATAAGATGATTAAATCATTAAAATGCCATTTATTCCTTAAGAAGATGTGATGGTTGACTTGTATATATGCAATTGCTTAATCATGTAAGTTTTTAACTTCATTAAGCTCATGTAGCCGAAGAAAATGCTAATAACATCAAGCTTCATGACAGAGTAGTTTTAACCCCAATTGTACACACAAGACTGCTCTTGATGTTGGTATAATATAATTAATAGCTCAAAATACAGTCATTTTCATTTTGCATGCAGAATCCTTCTTCTCCTCATCCTCTTAATTACCCTCACAAGTAAATTCACAACTTGTAAACAACAAAGAGCAGAAATTAAATCCTACTGGAAATGAAAAAACAGTGGGGAAATCCACCATCCCTCCAACAAAAGTATGGAACTTTCAAGCTGTCGGTCAATCCAAGACTCGTATGTCTGAACCTAAACTCATCATTATTATTATTATTAATTATCATTTGTGCAATTGGTAGTGGGGTTATTGTTTTATCAATCATTTTTTACGTACATGCAATAAAATTGAGATGGAAAAGTAACCAGAAGGGCAATGCTGTGGAGTGGAAGATGATTCGGTTCATGAGAATGGATTTCACAAAATGGGACATTTTGTTCAACTTGACTGATAATAATGTGATTGGAAAAGGAGGGTCAGGGAAAGTGTATAGGTTTGCTATTAGCCAAACTGGTTAATAGGATTTGCAATGAAAGAAAATCACAAGATAGGCTAGAGAAAGAGTTCCTAGCAGAGGTTGAGATACTAGCATTGATTAAACACTCCAACATAGTGAAGCTTTTGTGCTGCATTTTAAGTAAGAACACGAAGCAGCTTCTTGTGTATACGAGTACTTGGAAAATCAGAGCCTTGATATATGGCTTCACGGCAAGAAAAGAGACTCGTCAACAGTTGATCCTAGTTTAGTCCAACCTGTTGTCTTGGATTGGCCAAAAAGGCTGCAAATTGCTATCGGAGCTGCTCAAGGGCTGTCTTATATGCACCATGATTGTTCGCCTCCTATCATTCATAGAGATGTCAAGTCCAGCAACATTTTATTGGATTATGAGTTTAATTCTAAGATTTCAGATTTTGGACTAGCCAAATTGTTGGTCAAGTGCCAAGTCCCTGACACAGCATCTGCTATAGCAGGCACATTTGGTTAATTATTCTGCAACTCAGTAATCTTTGAGGTTTTAAAGTTAAGGTTTCATTCCACATGCATAATCTCAGTACTTAAAAAGGTGCATTCAGTAATATACCAGGTATCATAGCATTAATATTGTTGGCAGTGCTCTTGGAGTGAGCAGCTGTTACTCCAGATGAGCATATAAGCCTTGCCTCTGAAGAAGGACAATGAAATTAAAGAGTTATTCTATTTCGAAGGAATGAGTACTGTATTTAAACTAGGCCTCATTTGTACTACAAAATCACCTTCAACTAGGCCTTCCATGAGGGAAGTTCGACAGATTCTTCAATCTTGTGTTACTAATCTTTCTAGTCAGGGAGAATAATGCAACTTACTTTCCTCTTGTGGAAAGTCTTAATTTGTAATTTAGTAAGCCAAGGCATTGCAACAATGCAATGCAGCACTTTTACTTGGAGAACTCCAAACTCTTATAGCATCTTATAAATCATTGATAATTTGATGTTAAAAACTTGATTTTGTATTGACTAGAACAATCTTTGTAGTATAGAAAAGTATTGCAAGATTTGTGAAGAGTATTAAGTTTATCAAATCTAAACTAACCATCTAAGTTGTATACAGATGCAATAAAAATATGTAACTGCAAGTGCACATTGTCAAATTAAAGAACTGACAAGAACCCACATAGGCTGAATTAATTTCAATGTATCTTCAATATTTATTTCAGGTGAATTAGAAATAAAATTGGAGAATTGGTTAACAACAATCAAACTAATTAGAATATAAAAACTAATAATAAGGAAGCAAATAATAAACATAACAAATAATTCAATCTCTTCTATTTTTATAACTCAAATTATGGTTTTGATCTCACCTCCTTTTAATTTAATAATTTTATAATTAACGTGGACAAATATAGACTATCAAAATTTAAGGATTTAACTATAACCTATCAAAATTTATTCGAGCAAACATGAATTTTAAAAAACTCGTATCTTAACAATAATGTTCAAAACCTCTTAATTAATTTAAAATTACATAAAAATATGAATGAATGTATTTCAATAATAAAACATGAATGCGAAATCAATTAAATATTAAAGCACAATTAATAGAAGAGATAAAAAATATTTTCATGAATAATTATCTAATGTCATATTCATCCTAAATTAAAGAAATTAACTAGATATGAAAATAAATAAACTAAAAATAAATAAGAAAACTCCCTTTATTATCGATCTTGCAACGAGCGTACAATGAAGAAATAATTTAATCCTACTCCTATCCTAAACTAATACATAAAAAATACCTAATAATCTAACCTGTAAATTGTAATCCCTCTTGGTACTCCTCTATTTATAAATTAATTTATATGTAGGTTTTAATTCCTAATGACAATAAACTTTTCAAAAAGATCTTCTAGTTCATTAGATTTGACTTGAATATCAAGATTGTTCCACCTCCTTCGTTTTAATCTTTTTGAATATTTCTTTCCATGAATTGGAGCATGATAATTGTAACAAAATATTAAATCTTATAAAATAAAATAAACATATTAATTAAATAAATTAATATAATTAAAGGAAAAAATTAGGATAATACAATGTATGAATTTTTAGTCTATCATATACCTAAGTGACTATATTTTTTGAGGATTTGCAAAAATAAGACAATTCTAAAACTTCTAATTAATTGCTTCAAGAACATATTTATTTAATGGAGTATTTGATTTTATTAAGCTCACGACTTGATCAAGAAGTCTTATGACTGATACATTAGAATAATCAATAGTTAAGTCATGTGATTCGAAGAATTCCTATATAACATAAAAATATTCTCTCATAGTCGAGGAAAAAGCTAAGGACATCAAACATCATTTTCGCATGGTAGTTTTATTCCCATTTTCAAACAAGAAATTAAACAGACTGAACTTAAGGGTTAAGGGTTATTTGATAAAACTGAATAAAATAGTTATGAATGTTTAAGTAATCTGAATGAGCTGAATAAAGCAGAATTCTGAATATTGAATAAAAAAAATTGTTTGATAATTGACATGCATGTCTGAAAAGTGATTTTTATTATTTTACCTATATGAAAAAATTCAAAATTATTGTAAAATTATTTAATATTACTTAATATAATAGTTAATATTGTAAAAAAAATTTAAAATACTTCATTCAGCAGTCATTCAGCCTATTTAGCCAAAAAAAATTACATTTGGTCATTCAGCACAAAATCTAACCGATTCAGTCATTCAAACTATTTTTATTCAAAACAAACGCACTGAATAACTGACCGATTCAGTCATTCAGCTCTAAACAAACACCTTTAGGGGCTGTTTAATAAAACTGAATGAAACAATTCTGAATGTTTAAGCAAGCGGAATAAGTTGAATGAAAAAAGTTGTTTGATAATTGATGTCCGAAACATCTTAATATTTTTATTTACTATTTTACCCCTCTAAACTATGCATAAGTATGCACGTACTAAAAAATAAATTTACTACAATATTAATATATTAAATATTCTCTTTGTTGCTTAAATTAATTTTTAGAAAGTCATTAAATAGAAAACTTAAATTAGAACAAAAAAGAAAAGAATAAAAAACTCTAAGTTTTTCTTTGTGTTGTTTTTGAGTTTTTAATAGAAAAAAATAGAAAATTTAAACTTTTTCTTTTCTTGCGTTTTTGAGTTCCAATGAAAAGAAGAAAAAATATCACTTTTACAAATTTACCCTTCTATTAATTATAATTATTGAACCATGAATAAAAATATGCAATATAAATTTAATAAAAATATCAAAATTACAAATAAGTTGCTACCTAATGTAAATTATTTATGGTGATTGCTACCATATTTCCTCATTTCTATGTTCATGGCTCATAGTTGAATGTAATATCAGACTTTGTAATGTATTTATATGTAAAATTCTAACTAGCTAATTGCTGGTACAATTACAACCTTCATTGTTTTGACATAGATATTGTGGAACCTTGAGATTTTGAGGGAGTATTATTGCAATCATGTAGCACCTCATTCTGGCATCATGATATATTTTTCTGATGTGGGTTTTTTTTTTTGCATCACATTTGATATTGTTTAATTTAGATATAGAAAACAACGATGGTTCGACTTCTTTTTCATTCAATTAATCAAGCAACAGGAGTATTTTTGTTCAACCACGTTGCAACTGAATGATATGTTATGACTTATGAACAAGTCTGAACTGAAATACAACAAGGTTTTATTGTCCATGGAAACGGATCAAAATTAGGAGCTGCAATGACCATATTTAGAACGATACAAAAGTAGTCAATTTATTTGCACACAATTTATGTAGAACAAAAAACACAAAATAAATAAATAATCATGTTTATGAATCCACTTTGCACCTGTAGAGATTCAGCGTGTAAATTGTCTCATTTCCCAACGAATTTTCTTTAATCTCGCACTTTCTAGTTCTCAATTTTCAAGTCCATGAATGAGTGCATAATTAAAAGAATTTTTTTAAAAAAACAAAGAACTATGTGCTTATCAAATCTACCCACTTATTAGTACGGACATGATATGTTGTATGAGCATATGAGGCTATCTACATCTCAGTGCAGGCAAATAAAATTTTTTTGTCATCCTTTTCCATACATACCATGAGTTTACTGTGAGATGCAAATTTTAATTACATGTTACCGGCTAATTCCCATAACTTTCAACTAAATAGTATTTTTTATATACTATTACTTTGACATATTGGAGGAAATTAAACGATGGCTAGTACTTTGTAAGTGTATGTTTAATTGCAATATAATATGAAAAATGATATTTCCACATAAAAAGTATCGCTATAGATGTGTAGCGTTAGTAAAAAAACCGTCGCTATACATCTATAAGACTATAACGACACTTTTCATGTAAAAATACCAAAAATTTATATGAAAATATCAATTTCCTATAATATTTAAGATTCAGTAATGAGAAATCATTATACCAATCATAGCTTATACTTCATATGAAGTCTTCACATCGAAATTGTAACAAAAAGCCAATATTCAAGAGAAGGTAAAGCAAATAAGCAAAATCATGTACCTGAAAGTAGTCGATCGCGTAAAGGAGTTTATTTCTCTTTATCAGCTTAGATTTAGTACATAAAAATAAATTGGAGACATGTGTTGTAATTTAAAATTTATTATATTGAAAGTTGATAATAATATGAGAATTATAAAAATATTACTTATTCCAAAAAAAAAAATTGCATCCAAATCATGCTAATTTTGGACGGAAAACTTTGACAGAAAAAGTGGCCAAATTTTGTATCCATTTCTTTTCTTTTCCGTTTATTAAAAAACTCTGAAATATAAGAATTGGAAAGAAAACTTAAATTTTCGGTCCGTTTCTTTTCTATCCATTTTAAAACTAAGAGACATGAGTGTGTCCTTACTGATTGAAACACCACTCCTTGAGAAGATGTGATAGTTGACTTGTTAAATTGCTTCAAAAACATTATTATGCAAATAGTTTAATCTCATTAATCTCAAAAATGGTAATAAGAACAAGAAGACAGACTGCTCTTAGTCCTTAATTAACAGACTGCTCTTGCTATTGGCATGGTAGCTCAAAGCCAAGTATCCCAAATGTCGAAAATATCATCTCCATTTTGCCGAATCTTTCACCTCCTAATCCTTCTTCTCTTCATCCTCTTACCCTTACAAGTAAATTCACAACTTGTAAACAAGACTGAGCAGAAAATCCTGTTAGAAATGAAACAACAACGGAGAAATCCACCATCCCTTGTATTATGGAACTCATCATCACCATCAGCTCCGTGTGACTGGCTGGGAATTCAATGCGACTTTGTTTCTGTCACAAACATATTTCTTAATGACAGGAACATCAACGGAGCAATCCCACCAACAATATGCCAGCTTGAAAATCTTAGAAGCATTGATCTCTCCAACCACCACATCACAGGAAATATCCCTCAAACCCTATTTAGTCATTGTTTGATGCTCAAAAGCATTGACTCTTCGACAAATTCCTTAACAGGTCAAATCCCAGGTGAGCTATTTCATTTAAGGAGGTTAGAAAGGTTGGCACTTTATAAAAACATGTTAGATGGTGAGTTGCCATCATCCATTGAAGCACTTAGTTTGTCATCCATTTTACTGGCTGATAACAAACTGAGTGGCCCTATACCAGAAGAATTTGGAAATTTGTCTAATCTTATACAATTAGATCTTTCATGGAATTATTTGACTTGTTTAATTCCTGCTAAATTGTTTCTTTCCCATCAATTAAACTTTTTGTATCTTCATCATAACAGCTTGTCTGGCCACATTCCCACCCCTATAGAAACAGTCAATATGATTGAAATCAATCTTTCTAATAATCATTTGACTGGACTTGTACCAGCAGATCTTGGAAATTTGTATCGATTAAAGTCTTTAGGTCTGTCAAATAATAAATTATCTGGACATATATGGGAAATTGTAAGTCTTTTAAGGCAGCCTATTAGTACTCTTCAGCTTTGTTCTAATAAAATTTCCGGGAAAGTTTCATATAACTTTGTAACACTGAAATTCAAAAAATTTTGCCAGGATGATTCTAATCTGTGTTCTGATGACAAAAGTATGGGATATTCTAGCTGTCAATCCAAGAACCATATGTCCAAATATCACCTTATCATTATAATTTTTTGTGCAATTGGTAGTGGGGTTATTGGACTATTGAAATGGAAAAGGAATCAGGAGAGCAATGTTGTGGATGAGTGGGAAATGATTCGGTTCAAGAGATTTGATTTCACAAAATGGGACATTTTGTCGAATTTGACTGACAATAATGTGATTGGAAAAGGAGGGTCAGGGAAAGTGTATCGGTTGGCCATTAGTCAAACTGGCAAAAATGTTGCTGTCAAAAATATTTGCAGTGAAAAAAAATCAGAACACAGGCTCGAAAAGGAGTTCCTAGCTGAGGTTGAGATATTGGGATTGATTCGACATTCCAATATAGTGAAGCTTTTGTGCTGCATTTTCAGTAAGAACACCAAGCTTCTTGTATACGAGTACTTAAAAAATCAGAGCCTTGATATATGGCTGCACAAGAGAGAATCTTTATCAGTTGAGCATAGTTCAATCCAACTTGTTGTCTTGGATTGGCCGAAAAGGCTGCAAATTGCCATTGGAGCTGCTAAAAGGTTATGTTATATGCACCATGATTGTGCGCCTCCTGTCCTTCATCGAGATGTCAAGTCCAGCAACATTCTATTGGATTCTGAGTTTAATGGAAAGATTGCAGATTTTGGATTAGCCAAATTGTTGACCAAGCGCGGACAGCCTGAGACTGCATCTGCTATAGCAGGCACTTTTGGTTACATTGCACCAGGTACATATAATCAAACAATCTGTCTAATACTACTTTCGTTCCAAAATATGAGATCAAGTGCCTTTGTATTTTACAAAGGCAAGTGATAAATACTACCTCGATTCCAAAATATGAGATCACGTGCCTTTGTCTTCTACAGAGGCATAAATACAAAGACAACTGATTAATGTTCTATAAACTTATAAACTTTGGGGTTTAAAAGTTAAAGGTATTTCATTCAATATTCAGAATTCAGAATTTAACATGTGCATACAGTACAATAACATATCATGACATTAATCTTGTACCATATCTCCTTACTTTCCCATTACATATGCTAATAGATAATATTGATATGAAAAAACCATTTACAGATTTTAACTTCTAGATTCATAAGATTCTTAAATATTGAAGAGTTCTCTTTTATAAATTCTGTTACTATTATTGTCAATTGTCATAGTGAGTAGAGGGGGACGTAGAACCGAACCTCAAACCCATATAAGGCTATAGTGTGATACCACTTGAGCTAGATCATCTGATTGAAGAGTTGCTTTTGTGTTCGATTCTTCTTGTCAGATTTTTGCCATTCTCAGTAACATTTTAATGGATTGTAGAGTATGCATCCATAATGAAAGTGAATGTGAAGAGCGATATCTATGGCTTTGGAGTAGTGCTCTTGGAGTTGACAACTGGAAGAGCTGCTGTTACTCGAGATGAACATATAAACCTTGCAGAATGGGCACATCGACATTCTGACAAAGGAAAATCCATTGTTGATGCCCTTGATAATGAAATTAAAGAAGCATGTTATTTGGAAACAATAACCGCTGTATTTAAACTAGGTCTCAAGTGTACTGCAAAATCACCTTTCACTAGGCCTTCCATGAAGAAAGTCCAACAGATTCTCCAATATTGTGTTACTAATTTCCCTTCTCAAGGATGATTATAGTGTGTGTTGTGTGTGTGTGTTTGTGTATATATACAAGATCCAGGAATTGAAATGGTGCAATTGTACCAAATTGTGGAAAAACTTGAGTGATGCCTAGTTAGATATTCTCAACAATTGTGTTATTCAAGATATTCATACTTGTTTAACAATTATGTGTGGTTAGCATATTATTTGAAGTTATTCATGTGTAAATAACAGTTTTTATTAACTTTCTTTTAGCAAATAAGACAAAGACTTTATCTTGGCTAACTCCATCTATACACATTCGGTAGAATTGATTGCATTCATTCACAGTTCAGAGGACAGTTACAAAAACAGGTACAACATGTATTATATTCACACTTAAGTTATATTCCTTTACCATAAACTAAAATCAAAAGTTATTAATCTTGACAAGAGGTGCAACAGCTTTTATATTCATCTGGGACAAGAAATGTGATCACAACAAGATTGAAGAATCTGCTGAACCTTCCTCATGGTAGGCCTAGTAGAAGGTGATGTTGAGGTACACATGAGACCAAGTCTAAAAATAATGATCATGCCTTCACAATAACATGCTTCTTTAACCTCATTGTCAAGGGCATCAAGAATTGATTTTCCATGCCCAAAGTGTCGATGTGCCCATTCTGAAAGGTTTATGTGCTCATCTGGTAACACGGATTCTCTTCCGGTTGTCAATTCTAGCAGCACTACTCCAAAGCTGTAGAAATCACTCTTCACACTCATGTTTGTTAAGGAGGCATATTATGTCATTAAAATTTGAAAAACTGTTAAGGGTACGCTGAGAACTCAATTTAACACCAACTCAACGACTGTCTTTTGCCCCAAAGTAGCTAGTTGGGATATAGGAAGTAGCTATTTTTACATGAGGCAGCGCTACTCCTTTATCCTGGCTTGGGATAGGTGGAGTTTGGAACAAACTCCCCTCCATTATATCTTTTACCTAATTCTCCCCAATACAGATTTAGTAACAAAAAAATTACATTTAGCGACAGAATAATATTTTTCGCAAAAAATAATTGTGTAGTTATTACCGTTGTTTAAATTAATATTTATATTGAAAAAAATTGGCTGGAAATTATATTGAAGGCTAGGGAATCCTACGAGTTTAGGTAAGGTGAGAAACATAATACTCTATAATTTATTAGATTGTCGATTGTACCTGGGGCAATGTAGCCAAATCCAAAAGTACCCGCAATAGCAGACTATGTGGCAGGCTCTCCACACTTGGACAACAATTTAGCTAAACCAAAATCCGCAAATTTTCCATTGAATTCCAAGACCAACAAAATGTTGCTAGACTTGATATTTCGATGAAGTATAGCGGATGAGAAGTCACGGTGCATATAGCAAAGTCCTCTTGCAGCGCAACTAGCAATTCGCAACCTTTTTGGCCAATCCAAAGCCAATGATGGTGCACCTGACCTCTTCTTGTCATACAGCCATATATCAAGGCTCTGATTTTCCAAGTATACTCATAAACAAGTAGCTTGGTGTCTATATTGAAAATGCTGCCCATAAGCTTCACTACATTTTCGTGTCGAATCATCCCTTGTGTCTGAACCTCAGCTAGAAACTCTTTTTCAAGCCTTTTCTCTGATTTTCTTTCATTCCAAATTATTTTCACAGTAACATTTCCATTGCTTCGGGAAATGGCGAACCGGTATACCTTTCCCGACCCTCCATTTCCAATCAAATTATTGTCTGTCAAATTGGACAAAATTTCCCATTTTGAGAAATTCAATCCCTGAAACGGAATCATCTCCCACTTATCCACAACAATGCTTTTGTGGCGCTTATTCTTAATCCATATAATCAGTTTCTTTCTTGCCAATAAGAAAAAGATTGATTAGGTGATTACAAGTCCACCAATTGCAACAAAAAGTATAATCACAAGATGACTTTTCAACTTATTGGATTCGGGAAAACATATTGAAAGTCCCTTTGTTCGATTATGAGAACACATGTGTTAGCATCATCCAGGCAACTGTTTTCAAATTTCTCTGTTACAATATCATATGAAACTTTCCCAAAAAAATTATTACAACAAAGATTAAGAAAATCCAGTCGACTTCCCTGACTTATAATCTCCCCTATATCTCCAGATAACTGATCATTACCTGACAAATCAAAAATCCTTAATCCCAACTTCCCAAAATTTTCCGGAACAGACCCACTCAAATTATTATAAGAAAGATATATATACTTCCACTAGATTGACTGTTTCATTAGGTCTGAGAATATGACCAGTAAATCTGTTATGCCCAAGATGCAAAAAGCTTAATCTTTCCCAAAGAAAAAATGCTACAGGAATTGAACCACTCAAAAGACTGGTAGCAGAGCCTGTCCAGGCAGAACTAGGCGGGGCGGGGACCGGGGCGGGGGCGGCCAGCCAGCCACTGCTCCGGGCCTTCCGGCTTCCGGCCACTGCTCAGTGTTCTTCTTCGGTCTTCCTCTGTCGTTTGTTTTTTTAGTAACACGAAACGCGTCGTTTTATTAAAAAAATAAATAAAAATTCTATTATCTTATCTGGTAGGATAGGAATTAGGCGATTTAGAACTCTTTCTCTTCAGTCTCACTGCTCCGCTCTTCGCCTCTTCCGAGTTCCGCCGACTGCTCCTACCTCCTCTGCCGCGCGGCCCGCGCCCGGTGCCTCTCCGCCTGCCGGCTTACCTGCCCCTAGCTCCGCCTCTGCCTTCTTCCTTGCAGCTGCTTGGTCCTTCCTTTGAACTTTGGTAATTTCTAAATTTTAATTTAGGTTAACTCTTTCAAATTATATTATTTTATGTTAAGAATCAAGATGATCTCTTTAATTTTTTCAATTTTTGTAGTTTTAATTTATAATTTTTATGATTGTTGTAATTATATTATTTAATTTTTTTTAATTTAAGTTTGTTTTAATTTTTCCAATTATTTCAAATTAATTTTTCTTTTCTTTTACCTTTGTTTGACTTTTGAGAATCTTAAGAAAAAGAATTTTGATGAATTTTAATAATTTAATGTTTACATCTTTAATCTTTTAATAATTTAGTTTTCAGAATTGTTAATGTTGGAGTATCTTTAATCTTTTAGTAATTGGAATAATTTAGTTTTCATAATTATTACTTTAATCCTTAATCTTATGGTAATTTAATATCTTTCAAATTATATACTTGTATTGTTACTGTTGGAGACTTGGAGTGTTGGTACTTAATTTATTTCTCAAATGCAGAGTGTCACATATACTACTAGCACAAGGGCAATAGATGGAGGTTGCTTATCGCATCCGTTTAACGGCGGCTTTGGATGTCACACGCCTTCTTTTGAAGCAAGGTTTACCTTTTCGTGGACATGATGAGTCATCGACTTCATCAAATAAGGGAAATTTTCTTGAGTTTTTTGAGTGGTACAACCTACGAAATGAAGAAGTAGGCAAGGTAGTTAATGAGAATACTCCTAGAAACAATCAAATGACTTCTCTAAAAATTCAAAAAGAACTAACAAGTGCTTGTGCCGTGGAAACTACACTTGCCATCATCAATGATATTGGGGACAACATATTTTCTATTATGATTGATGAGTCTCGAGATGTTTTAATAAAGGAGCAAATGAGAGTTGTTTTGAGATATGTAAACAATCATGGAGATGTGATTGAAAGGTTTTTTGGTGTGGTACATGTGTCTGACACTTCATCTATTTCTTTGAAGAATGCTATTGATGAATTGTTTGCAAAGCATAAATTGTCATTATCGAGATTGAGAGGTCAAGGATATGATGGGGCTTCAAATATGCGAGGCGAGTTCAATGGATTGAAGGCTCTTATTTTAAAAGAAAATCCATATGCAAGGTATGTCCGTTGTTTTTCTCACCAACTCCAATTAGTTGTTGTTGTTGTTGCCAAGAGCAGCCGTATTGTGAGTGATTTTTTTCAATATGTTACTATGATTGTGAATGTGGCTGGAGCATCATGTAAAAGGAAAGATAAACTTAGACAGCTAGAACATGATAGGATCGTGGAGTGTTTGGAAAAGGGAGAGATAGTTAGTGGTAAAGAAAAAAATCAAGAAATCAGTTTAAGACGGTCAGGAGATACTCGTTGGGGGTCACATTACATAACAATAATCCGTCTTATGTCTATGTGGACTTCCGTATTACAAGTGCTTGAAAATGTGCATGATGATGGTACTTCTGATGATAATAGCGGTATAGCCATAAGTTTGATTGATAAGATGGAGAATTATGAATTTGTATTTGTGATGCATTTAATGAAATATTTATTAGGAATCACAAATGATTTGTCGCTTGCCTTACAACAAAAAGATCAAAATATTGTACATGTTGTAAGATTGATTGGGGTAATGAAAGCTCGACTACAAGATTTTAGGGAGGTGGAATGGGAGAATTTTTTGAAGGAAGTCAATATATTTTGTTAGAAGAACACAATCCCAATAATTAATATGGAAGACAACAGGAGATCTCGCGGTCGTAGCAGGCGCAATGGACAAATTATTACTAATTTTCATCATTATCGTGTTGAGATTTTTTGTCAGGTATAATCTCTATAAATTTTTTTTCATTATTCCTATCTAAAAATTTATCTTTTTTTTATTTTTCATTATTACAATGTAGGTTGTTGATTCAATTGTTCAAGAAATGAACAATCGTTTTTCAGAAGCAAGCACAGAGTTACTTTTATGCATATCATGCCTTGATCCAAGGGATTCGTTCTCTCAATTTGACAAAAATAAATTACTCTGTCTTGCTGAGCTTTATCCAGAAGACTTCTCATTGGCTGATCGCATGATACTTGGGGATCAACTTGAAAATTATATTTATGATATGCGATGCAATAGTCAATTTTTTGGGATCGAAAATTTGGGTTTGGGAAGTCTTGCTAAGAAGCTGATTGAAACAAGAAGACATATGACTTTTACATTAGTATATCAATTGATCGAGTTGACTTTGGTTTTACCAGTTGCAACTGCTACTGTTGAAAGAGTTTTCTCTGCGATGAAAATTGTCAAGACTGACTTGCGTAATAAAATGGGAGACGAGTGGATGAATGACAGTTTGGTAGTTTATATTGAGAAGGATATTTTTTCAACAATTGAAAATGAACAAATTTTGAGACGTTTTCAAACTATGCAGACTCGCATGATACAGTTGACTCCTCTCACTCGTACAACCGAAAGAAGCTCTTCAAGCGTCAATAAATAAATTTTTTTATTGATGTATTTTGATCCCCTATAAACACGTTCTGGTTCCGCCACTGGAAAGATCCAACCGTATAAGATTGTTTGAGAATCCAAATTCTTGTGGTATTTGTAACTCACCATGCAACATGTTGACATGCAGAAGCAATACACGTAGCTTGTTTGACCCTCTAGGAATTTGCCCTGTCAAGAAATTTGAAGACAAATCCAAGAAGTCGAGGTTCAAGCAATTATTTAGAGTTTCAGGAATATTACCTGTAATGTTGTTTTGGGATAGAACAATTCTGTTAAGATTTTTCAGGTTGCAGATTGTTGGGGGGGGGGGATTTTTCCTGATAAATTTTTGTTGCCAAGAAGTATTTGAGTGATGACACCAGGGTTACGGTTCTGGCCAGCCGCACGGCGAGGAGAAATTGTTGATGGTGGGTTTCCCCACTGTTGTTTCATGTCTAGTAGGATTTCCTGGGCAGTGTCTAAAAGTTTTCTCATGTATCATGAGACGACTTTGGAGTTGATAATAAAATTGTGCCCCATTATATTTATATTTATTAGATTCAGCTTGTGGAATAGCTAATTTTTCAGTCATTCATAGTTAACTGGTTAAAGTTTTTGATTAATGTTGTCAATTCAAATTCTTGATAAAAAAATTTACAAGAGCAAACGAAATTACAGTCCGTTAGAAATTTTATAATGTAGATGGTTGTATTTGACTGGGATTTAAAAATTATTCGCATGAGCTAAACCAATAAGTAGAAGCAATTAATATTGTTTATTTACTTTGACTTGATGCTAACTTGTAGGTTTTTATTTGGAGGAAGAAGACGATGACACGATGGAGGTGATGGCCCTCAATATTTACTGGAGCTTGACCAGGAAATTCCCCCATTGGAAGTCCAGGCTACACAAATAACTACTTGTCACGACGTACATAATATAATTATAAATGTCTTTCAAGAAGTGGAAAACGTACAGCACCCCTGCCGAATGCTCCGCCAATGTCATCGAGTATACGATCAGGGAACTGGAAATAGTGACTTGTCATTGTCAATTGGGCAAATAAGACCTGAAAAATCAATATATATTACCTTGATGGATGATGAGATACTACTACATTCATTGTCAATTGAGTTTGAGATTGATGCTTTAACATTCATATACAGGCTCAACGCCCAATTAATGTTATTTTGGCTCAAAAATTATGCCAAGCATGTTGAAATATAAAGTCTTATTACATCAGCCGAATAAAATCTAAAGACTCGACATATAACTACTCCACTCACTCATTATAGATTAGTTGGGAACATACTCGATTCGAACTGAAAACAAGTAAGATTTTATTATTTCCCACTTTTTAACAGACATAAACATCCAAAATTATAAATTTATTTTGATAATTTTTCCTATCTATTTCTTTTCGTCAGCAACCATACGAAATCATGATAATGAAAACCCTAATTCACAATTTAATGAACTCAAAAATATAGAAGATTGATGACAGAGGAGTGATCTGGAAGGGTTAAATACACTTTTGTCTCTCCAAGTATCACCCTTTTGACTCTAATCTAAAAAAACTTTCTCCCACACTACCACTCGGCACCCACCACTACCATTACCGCCAAAAGAATAAAAATATAAAGCAAAGACAGAAATTGTGGTGGTCTAATTTTCTCTCTCTATAAAGCTGCCTGACTCTCTTTGTTTTCACTCCTCATTCCACGCTTCTGCAAAAGCACGGGAGTTCTCAGGTAGTAACACACTCAATCTCAACTTCAATTCATGTGTACTAATTTTCGTTTGATTCTGTAAGTAAGCATTTTTCTTCAATAAATTTGATCCAAGTAGATATAGTTGAGTATGAATTTCTGTTTGTTTCGTTAGAAAATTGTCCCTTAATTAAGGAAAAAATAAAGTTGTTCTACAAATTGGAGTAGTTTAAATCACTCAAATGAACTAGATGTGATAGATTAAGTTATTATGTGTTCTCATTTGTTTCAGCTTTATGGATCCACAATATTTTAACAGGAAAATTGATAATCATATGTTGTAACATTTTCCCAGTTGCCAAACAGGTCAAATTATGCAGTTGTTGTGATTTAGTGCTCTGTGAGTTGGCTCATAAAGTATTAAGAGTTTGATGGCATTTATTAATTGATAAGTTCAGTTATTTTCTGTAAGATCTTGCTCATTATTCATATGGTTGATTAATGGTGTGATTAAAATGTACAGATATGTTAGTTTGTGCACCTCTGTTTAGGCTGGGAACCTTTTTTATCTGCCCCATCCTCATTTTTATATTATTTTGATACTTACATGCTTTCCTGTTTCCTGCTGCTTGGCTCTAGAACTTTCATTGGTCACCGAGTCTTTTGAAGGGGGATAGATGGACCAGGTAAATGGGTGTTCATCTCATTGTACATGAATTTCGTGTTAGCTTCATATCATTGAAAGTGGATTTTGTGAAAATTTCAGTATGAAAAAGTTGAGAAAATTGGTGAAGGAACCTATGGAGTGGTTTATAAGGCTCGTGACCATGTGACTAATGAAACCATTGGTTTGAAGAAGATCCGACTGGAACAAGAAGGCGAGGGAGTTTTAGAGAAATTTCTTTTTTGAAGGAGATGCATCATGTGAACATTGTCAGGTATATTGTCTTTATATGGCATGAGCACATTCTTATTTCCTTCTCATTCATATATGCTGCAGAAACTAAAATGGGGGAATAGGAAGTATGCTCACCCAGTAAGCTGAAATTGTAATCTTATATCAACCTTTGCGTCCTTCATTATTGTTATTTAGTTGTTCCTCAATCCTCATAGCGGCCCTTCTCATTTTAACTCTTTTTTTTTTGTTTTTTGTTTTTAATTATAGAAGTCAAGGATAAAAACCTGAGGTTGAAGTCAAATATTCTCCTTGACCACGTCATGAGACAATCTGTAACCTGAGGTTGAAGTCAAATATTCTCCTTGACCACATCATGAGACATCTGTTAGTAGCTAAATTTTAAGCCTTTGCCATCATTATCAAACATGGTAAATCAGTTACAGGTTGTATTTGAAGTAATAAAAACTGGATGATAATCGTGCAAATCCTTGAGTCTAATCTCTTCTTTTGCATCTCTATTGAGTTTTCACTCTTAGCAATTTTTTAGCATGGATATGTCGGTGATTAAAAGATCTTGATGCAGCATTAAGTACCTTATATGATACGTATACACTGTAATAGAAGTGTGTTTGTTTAAGAACCAACTAAAATGAATTTGAAAATCGGTGATGATAGTTCAATTTTAGGATTACTTTGTTAAAGAAAAATAGAACTTTATTGTAAGCACTCGAAATTTGATAAATATGCTGATGGCTAGTTATACGATGAAGTGCATGGTGAGAAGGGTTCATGGCCTTCACTGTGTATGCTTTAAAACTTTTGATAAATTTCGGGTGACATGTTACAGGATGTCGTGCACAGTGAGAAACGATTATATCTGTTTTTCGAATATCTTGACTTGGATTTGAAGAAACACATGGATTTATGTCCAGAGATCTCCAAGGATTTGCCTCAGATAAAAGTGAGTGAGCTCTTTCTGGCCCTTGGAGGTTGGTAAATATATAATGTTTTTTTTCCATACTCTAGAAAATTATACAAGTGCTTGTGGAGATTTCGATTTTTTTGTACTGAAATATTTATAATCATATGGTAATAATTTTCGAGTTGTGTGTCAGTGTGTCAATATTCTAGTCAAATAATTGTAGTTCTCTCTTAGGTTTATAATGAGGAGAGTCTCCGCTCTTTGAGTACGCAAGTCATATCTTTTCAAGTTATCTTTAGCCAGCAAAATCAGTTACACTTGAAGCCGAGAACAATATCTGGTCTCTACTTAATAGCATACTCTTTATAAATTGCCCCTTCCCACACATTTTCTATTTTCCCCTTATGTTTACACTTTTAAAATGCTTGGTTGAAGGCACTGTTCTTTGACAGTTGTACTATGTGACTTATGATTATGAAAATTTCTGCAATCTAAAATTTCTTCTTCAATTTGTAGATGTTTTTGTATCAAATACTTCGTGGTATTGCTTATTGTCATTCTCATAGAGTTCTTCATCGAGATCTGAAGCCTCAGAACTTGCTGATAGATCGCAGCACCAATGCACTAAAGCTTGCAGACTTTGGATTGGCCAGAGCTTTTGGTATTCCTGTCAGGACATTTACGCACGAGGTACTAATGTGCATGGTGTTTATGCTTTTCCTGGGATGTTTTTAAACTTACCCTGGCCTCCATGTTTTTTGCATCTTTAGTGACATTTTTGTTGTTTTGGTAAACTTTGATGTATCTATAAGGGTATGATTTCTCTCAACAAACAAGTAGGCTTTCAAAATGTTAATGTTGTATAAAATATATACTATTCTCATTTAAAGAGGCTACTGGTAGTAATTAGTTCATTGAAGTTGCTTACGTAGTTGAAAAAAGAAACATGTCTTTTTTAGCATTCTTTAGTTGGACTTTACCAAACAATACTTTTGATTGGACTAGTGTGAGATTGTTTTCTTCAATCTTATGGGTTCCAACCCATTGCTAGCTGCTAAAAGTGCTTGTGATTCTTTCTATATTGAATTTTCTTAATTAAGGTGTCAACTCGTTACCACCATACTAGGAAAAAAAGAGAGAGATAAAAACCCAAGGTTCAGAATGTTCTTTTATATTAAGCTCTTAATTATTTCCTGTATTCACTCTTGTTGCGAAGATGAGTGGCATATTAGCTGCAGTTCTATGTTGAGTGGCATATTAGCTGCAGTTTTATGTTCTTAGTATGGCTAAGCATATCATATTGGAGAACCTTTTCAGCCACTCTGCTCATGTTATCTTTGGCTCCTAATTATTTGTCTTTTTTTTCAAGTGGTGACTCTGTGGTACAGGGCACCAGAAACACTACTTGGATCCCGCCAATATTCTACTCCTGTTGATATGTGGTCAGTTGGTTGCATCTTTGCTGAGATGGTGAACCAGCAGCCTCTTTTTCCAGGGGACTCTGAGATTGATGAACTATTCAAGATTTTCAGGTGGTACATCTTTTCAACACTTTGCCCACTTTCAGAAAAAATGTTTGCAGCCTCTTCTTAAAGAACTATTTGAAATTGACAAGTAAGACGCTAATAGCTTCCTTTCTATTCTTTTATGTTTGTCTAATTATTATTATTATTATTTTTCATTTTTCCAATGAAGAATCATGGGCACTCCAAATGAGGATTCATGGCCCGGTATGACTTCTCTTCCCGATTTTAAATCTGCCTTCCCAAAGTGGACTTCTAAGGTGATTGTCTTTCTCATTTGGTGTTTGTTTCTTCTAACTTAGATCAACTTTTTAGGATATATGTTATTGAGAAGTCTAATCAGTGCAACCTCTACTTTACAGGATCTGAAAATTGTGGTCCCCAATCTTGATTCGGCTGGTCTCAATCTCCTTTGTGTAAGTTCATATTATACAATTACAGTAGTGTCATTCAAGTACAAGTTAATGAGCCAAATTGTCGTATGCTTATGTACTCGAGAAGGCTATTTTCAGTAAAGCTATTACAAACTTCAGTTTATGAGATGTTGACAGAGGTTCTTTCGTATTTTTAGATAAATCATATTCAAGCTTTAAAGGAACTCAGTTGACTGCTCTAATAGTAATGCCAGGGGTCTCAAATGAGATCTCAAATTACATTAGGTACTCAACATTTACATTTATTACATAAGACCTACTATAAAGATATGCAGATCATGTAATAATGATTAATGACACTTGTATTTGAGACCTCAAATTTGAGATCCCATTTTGGACCCCTGATATTTTTCCTTCTCTAAACTAACTAGATTATGGCTTTACCCTGCTTGCTACAACATCATCTCTACCATAAAATTAGATTGTTTATTGCTATATGAATTTTCACTCTATGAGCCCAAGCTTATGTCAATTTGTATGATATTAGTTATTTACAACAATTAAACAAAAGCAACAACAAAAAACTGTTATCCATTAATTACTTCTTTGAAATCTCCAGTTATTATTGTTATTTTAATCAGAATTTAGGGTGTCCAGGGGGAGGGAACATGTATATTAGACATCATATATGCCTACATATAACAACATACATCTTAGTTTGTTGTTTTTTATACATGTGTGTGTAATTCAGTTAATATGCATACCTAGAGGGGGGGTGAATAGGTGTTTAAGCTTAAAGTGATAAAGAGTGAAAACTTTTTAAAATTTTCTGCTACAGGTATAATTCAGACAGCTACACCTGTCTGCTTTAGTGTCTGCTTTAGCTTATGTTCTTCGTTTCTGATTATCAGACAGCTAAACCTGTCTGCTTTAGTGTCTGGATAGTGGCGTGAATAACAACAAAGTACAAAACGTGAATGACAGTTAAAGACATAAACAGAAGTAAAAATCACACCAAGATTTTTACGTGGTTCAACCCTATCCTCTATCTAGTGGCCTAATCCACGTCCAATTCCAACTAGGATTGGAGACTCTTTTTATTACTATTTAAAACTCAATACAAATATTACTCCCTGTTACAAAGAAGCCTCAAATCTGATGTTGGACACCTATGTCCCCTTTTTGCACCTCTGCAACTTGTACACCACTGCACCTTTTCTCACCTCTGAGACCCTTGAGCCTTCTATGAACAGACTAACTAAACCAGGAAACCTCAAGCCAAAGATATGCTTGAATACTTTGATTTACAATGAATAAAATTTCCAGCACAAAAAGGATATAATAGATAATAAAATGACTGGAATAAAAAAACAGTTGATAAGCTCTGATGTGATCTCTCAACTTGATTGCCCGTTCTCAGTTGTTTTTAATCAGCCGAAGGGAAGGAGTATATATACTAATCAAGCAACGGCTATAACATATGATAGCTAAGATTTCTCAGTCCCGTTAGCAACCACCCATGACTTCAGCAGCTTTGAATCACAAGAAGGATATTACGCAGATATGCGCTAGCTATTTGATTTTGAAAAGCTGAAATCAAGGAGAGAACTTCTTTCCACAAACAACTGTGTTAAACATGAACAAAGGAGATAAATAAGGATAATATTCAAAAGCTTCAGTAGGACTCCTTTTCAAAATAGACTACTAACTAATGTGGGCTCCACTAAGCAAGATAAAATCCTTAATTAAATTATCACTCACGAGATACATTGATGAAACAGAGAAGCCAATTTTGGGCTAGCTGAATTTAAGGACCAACATACCTTAATAAACTCCAATTCAATTCTTCCTTAATAAGCTCCAAATTAAATCTTCCTTAAAACACTTCAATTCAAATGTGAACTGATTTTAAAACATATCAACGTAAGGAAGTCAGCGGCAAATGTCCATGAAATAACCATAACTCATGCATATCAATTTTAATATTATAACCCATAATCCATGCATATTTAATAATATAATAACACACCATGAACCATGCACACTTAAATTAGTCATCAATCAAAACATCATATAATCAAAAACTAGCATTCTCCCCCTTTTTGATGATGACAATTTATGCACTACTTTGCCAATATATGCTCCCCCTAAATGTAAGCTCCCCCTAAATTTATGCAATAAGATTTCCATAACAGATAGGGAAACAAATAACAAATAAGGGAGACATATATAATATCTAAATAAATAATCCCATGCAAAACATAGATATCATATCCCAAATTAAGAATAGTTAGAAACCAATAGCATCATCAGTAGCATAGTCTAATATATCCAAAAACCACAGTATAACCAATATCCAAAGACCACAGTATTATCCTCTCCTTATCCTCTTATACTTCTCCCCCTTTGACATTATCAAAAAAATGGGAGTCATACAGCTGCATCAGTAGCAGGTTCATAGAGAACATCATCCAGCTTCTTGTCAAATTCTTGGATTTTAATCACATAGTCGTTGTGATGAGAGACCAACGCTTCCATCCGTCCGGAGACATAATCAACCTTGTCGTTCAACTCTTGAATTTGGTTGGAGACTGTTTGAAGGGCAGAGTCAAACCAAGTGCCCATCTCTTGGATAAGTTGAAAAAGAGTTGAAATTTGAACATTGGAAGGAGGAGGAAGATCAGAGGAATCTGGTACAGAAGAATTAGGAATAGGATAAAAGTGTGGAGATGGTGAAGTTGAAGTAGGAACCTGCTCTACATCCCAACATAATGTTCCAACAGAATTCACAGTCAATTTAGATTGAGATAGGATATAATTATCAATCACATCAGAAATTTGGACGACATCTTCATGGACAAAAGAGATTCCAAAGTGTGCAAGAATCTTGGTAATAAAACCACCATAAGGAAAACACTTTGTTTTATTTGTCAAACAACTCTCCATGTGCTTAATCATAAGCAAGGCAAAATTAAATTTTGTTCCAGAGATGATTAAAGCAGAAAGAATTAAGTCTTGATATGTAATATTGGATCGACCCCCATTCCGAGGAACTAAATTAGCACGAATGAGTTTATGAATGACATTAGTCAAAGGGGTAGTTTCAATAATTGTTGGGAGTCCAATAAATTCAGCAGAGGAACACCCTTTCACAATTCGTAACTGTTCAAAGACAATTAAATTTTCAAATGCTAAGGGACCCTTGAGTGTGAAAGGACAAAATCCAGAACATGAAAATTGAGAATAAAGCCCAATAAGTAGAGTCAATGACCAATGTTTTGTTTTTCACAAAAGTTTTTATAACATCATCCTTAACAGACATATTCCCAAAAAATTGTTTAATTAACGTTGGATATGCATATTTGGGGGGACTCAGCATAGCAGAGAGGTGAACTTTTGCAAAGAATGATGTTACCCCAATTTGTTGAAATAGGGCTTGATCAACTGATTTCTCAAAAACAATAGTTTTATTGATCATAAGATCCTGAAAACGCATAGCATAATTAGAAGAGGTAAAGATTAGAGGAGTACCATGAGTTTGAGGAACAGGAGAAATCAGCTGGTCTGAAGGAGAGGAATCGGGAATGAGGATGGGGTTGGTGGACTTCCCTTTCAAATGATTCTTCAGAACCCCCAAATCAGTTGATCGTCGAGTGCGAAGTCGATTCGAGCGCCGTCGTGAGGAGCGATTAGGAATACCCTTCTTGCTTGGAAGAGCTTCTCGACCGGTGTTACCCACATGTCAGCCACGAGTTTTAGCCATGGAAGAACTCTTGGAAAGCTCTAGATTTTGAAAGGAAAGAGAATAGCAGTAGAGGAAAGTTTAAATGGAACAAAAACCCTCGACTCAGGAATAAGCAATGAAAGGATGACATAGAGTTGTATTCCCGCTCAATCACTAAATAACAGGAAAACCCACTAATGCCCTTTCTATTACTTTAATAGATAGGAGAAAGTTACACATATTTTCACATATGGCAGTTAAACATATAATGAAATTCGTCATTCAATAAAAGGTTGCACATATGTTAAAATAAATTTCTAGAAAATATATATATATATATATATATTTTTATTTTTATTTTTTTTATTTATTTTTAAAAAAATTAAGCACAGACAGACATTCCAAGTTCTCTTCTCAAGGTACAAAAACGTTCCTCACTTAAAGGTTTTGTAAAAATGTCAGCCAATTGATGTTCAGTAGGGACAAATACTAACTTTATTAATCCTTTAGCAACATTATCTCTTAAAAAATGATGTCTCACTTCAATATGCTTAGTACGAGAATGAAGCACATGATTTTTAGAAATATCAATAGCACTAGTATTGTCACACATAATGGACACATTTTCACAAATAACATTGAAATCATGTAACGTTTGTATCATCCACAGAATTTGTGAACAACAACTACCTGCCGCCAAATATTCACCTTCTGTAGTAGACAAGGCTACAAATGTTTGTTTCTTGTTGTGCCAAGCTACAAGGCTTTGACCTAAAAATTCACAAGCACCACTTGTGCTTTTTCTATCAACTTGGCACGCTGCATAATCTGCAACTAAGTATCCAATTAGTTTAAAACTTAGAGATATAGGATAATATAAGCCTAAATTAATTGTGTCAGCTAAATATTTAAATATTCTTTTTACCGCTGTAAGATGAGATTCTTTCGGTTGAGCTTGAAATCTAGCACAAAGGCATACACTATACATAATATCTGGTCTTGATGCAGTTAAATAAAGTAAACAACCAATCATACGTCGATACATTGTCACGTCAACATCTTTACCTGTAGCATCCGCCGTAAGCTTGATGGTAGTACTCATTGGTGTTGACTTTGGTTTGGTATTTTCGAATCCAAATCTCTTCAATAGCTCTTTCACATACTTTGATTGGTGAATATGAATCCCTTCATTTGATTGTTTGATTAGAAGCCCCAAGAAATAATTTAATTCGCTCATAAGGCTCATATCAAACTCATTATGCATACATTGGGAAAACCACTCACACAAAGAGTTAGTAGTAGCTCCAAAAATTATATCATCCACATAAATTTGAACAATTAATAAGTCCTTATTTTTTGTTTTAATAAAAAGAGTAGAATCAATTTTTTCACGATTAAAACCATTGTCCAATAAAAATTTGCTTATTCTTTCATACTAGGCTCTTGGAGCCTGTTTTAATCCATACAAAGCCTTTTTCAATTTAAACACATAATGTGGATATTTTTCATGTTCAAATCCCGGTGGTTGCTTGACATACACTTCCTAATTTAAATAGCCATTTAAAAATGCACTTTTCACATTCATTTGATATAATTTAAATTGTCTAAAACATGCATAGGCTAACAAAATTCGTATGGCTTCCAACCTTGCAACAGGGGCAAAGGTTTCTTTATAATCTATACCTTCTTGTTGATTATAGCCTTGAGCTACTAATCTAGCCTTATTTCTAGTAATTATGCCATGTTCATCAAGTTTATTTTTGAAAATCCATTTTGTACCAATTATAGAAGCATCTTTAGGAGGTTTAACAAGATCCCATACCTGACACCTTTCGAATTGGTTTAATTCTTCCTGCATGGCAATAGACCAATTTTCATCTTGAACTGCTTCCTTGGTTTATTATTTATTACTCTAATTTTATTCGTCGTGCTTTTTATGTTTTTAACAGGATTATATCCAATTCCTTGTTTATCTAAGCTTGACCTTTGAACACCCAACATTATATTTAAGTTTTATTCTCCTTGAACAAATTTTGCAAGATCCTTTTTCAAGGATATTATTTCTTCCTCATTATTATTTTGCATGTTTATTATTTTTTCATCATTAAAAGCATCTATACAAGTATCTCTCATTTTCAAGCTTTCTTTTAGATCATCGTTTTCCTTTTTAAGGCTATTATTTTCTTCATTTAATTTGTTTGCACGATTATATAAAATTTTATTATAATTATCTAAATATCCAATTTTAGCATTCAACTTGGATACTTCATATGATGTGCATTCTTTAACTATTTCTTGTTTTTCCTCAATTAAAGTTTCTACTTCCTTCATTAAGTCATTTATCCAACTTTTCAAATGAGCATTTTTCTCTTTCATACGAAGGTTTTCATTTTTTAAAACAAGATAATCAGAAATAGTAATTTCTCCAAGTTCAGGACTTACCTCAGATGTTTCTTCATTGTGTATTCCAGTGAAACACAGCTGAGCAGTTTCTTCTTCTTGATCTTCATGATCAGGTTCATCATCACTCCATGTCATTAGAGCCTTCCCTTTTGAACCATTTGCTTTGTTCTTTCTTTTTAGTTGGAAGCAATCTCTTCTGAAGTGTCCAGGCCTTCCACATTCGAAACATGTTTCCTCTTGTGGCTTTTGCTTGAAATTTTTATTGTTGTTGAACGCTTTTGTTGGTAATTTTGATCTATTCTTCTTTCGGATCAGCTCCCTCAATTTTCTAGTCATTAAAGCTATTTCTTCATCCGAATCTTCATCATTGCCTTCGATGTAGCTTTCAGCTCGTAGAGCCAAGGTCTTCTTCTTAGGTGCCTCATCTTCTTCATCATACAATTTTAGTTGGTTTTCAAACTCTTCAAGTTCTCCAAATAAGGTAAGAGTTTCCATTGTGCTGATTGTGACCGAGTCTTGAAGTGTAGTAACCTTTGGTGCGAATCGTTTTGGCATGACTCTAAGAAGCTTTCGGTTGATTTCCTTTTGATCAATCTTTCGTCCTAGCATGCTTAGAGAATTCATTAGAGTAAGGAATCTTGCTTGGACATCTCTAATTGATTCATTTTTCTCCAATTTGAATAGTTCATATTCGTGCATTAACATGCTCAGTTTGACCTCCTTCACTTTAGTAGTTCCTTCATGACTCATGATGACTGTGTCCCAAATTTCCTTAGCCGTAGTCAAAAAGAGACTTTATCTATCTCTGCCTGAACCATGCCACTTAAAAGTGTATTCATGGCCTTGGAATTGTAAGATACCATATACAATTCATTTGAGTCCATTTTGATGAGATTCTTTGGCTTGCCATCATCATGTCGCGGAATGACTGGTCCATTTTCGACTACCCACCATTCCCATGGGTCATGGTTCAGATAGATCTTCATTTTGAACTTCCAAAAATTGAAGTTTTCACTTCCTAGCAGCAGCGGTGGCCTACTTGTGGACTGGCCTTCTTGAAAGTTTAGGTGTGCCATAGGATCTTCCCCTACGACCTGCAACAATCAATATTAGTAGAACCTTGCTCTGATACCAAATGTAATTCAGTTAATATGCACACCTAGAGGGGGGTGAATAGGTGTTTAAGCTTAAAGTGATAAAGAATGAAAACTTTTTAAAATTTTCTGCTACAGGTATAATTCAGACAGCTACACCTGTCTGCTTTAGTGTCTGCTTTAGCTTATGTTCTTCGTTTCTGATTATCAGACAGCTAAATCTGTCTGCTTTAGTGTCTGGATAGTGGCGTGAATAATAACAAAGTGCAGGACGTGAATGACAGTTAAAGAGATAAACAGAAGTAAAAATCACACCAAGATTTTTACGTGATTCAGCCCTATCCTCTATCTAGTGGCCTAATCCACGTCCAATCCCAACTAGGATTGGAGACTCTTTTTATTACTATTTAAAACTCAATACAAAAATTACTCCCTGTGACAAAGAAGCCTTAAATCTGATGTTAGACACCTATGTCCCCTTTTTGCACCTCTGCAACTTGTACACCACTGCACCTCTTCTCACCTCTGAGACCCTTGAGCCTTCTATGAACAGACTAACTAAACCAGGAAACCTCAAGCCAAAGATATGCTTGAATACTTTGATTTACAATGAATAAAATTTCCAGCACAAAAAGGATATAATAGATAATAAAATGACTGGAATAAAAAAACTGTTGATAAGTTCTGATGTGATCTCTCAACTTGATTGCCCGTTCTCAGTTGTTTTTAATCAGCCGAAGAGAAGGAGTATATATACTAATCAAGCAACGACTATAACATATGATAGCTAAGATTTCTCAGTCCCGTTAGCAACCACCCATGACTTCAGCAGCTTTGAATCACAAGAAGGATATTACGCAGATATGCGCTAGCTATTTGATTTTGAAAAGCTGAAATCAAGGAGAGAACTTCTTTCCACAAACAACTGTGTTAAACATGAACAAAGGAGATAAATAAGGATAATATTCAAAAGCTTCAGTAGGACTCCTTTTCAAAATAGACTACTAACTAATGTGGGCTCCACTAAGCAAGATAAAATCCTTAATTAAATTATCACTCACGAGATACACTGATGAAACAGAGAAGCCAATTTTGGGCTAGCTGAATTTAAGGACCAACGTACCTTAATAAACTCCAATTCAATTCTTCCTTAGTAAGCTCCAAATTAAATCTTCCTTAAAACACTTCAATTCAAATGTGAACTGATTTTAAAACATATCAACGTAAGGAAGTCAGCGGCAAATGTCCATGAAATAACCATAACTCATGCATATCAATTTTAATATTATAACCCATAATCCATGCATATTTAATAATATAATAACACACCATGAACCATGCACACTTAAATTAGTCATCAATCAAAACATCATATAATCAAAAACTAACAGTGTGCATCATATTCCAGAAAATGCTTTGCTTGGATCCCAGCAGAAGAATTACTGCCAGGAGTGCACTTGAGCACGAATACTTTAAGGATATTGGGCTTGTACCTTGATCACCTGTGTGCATCTTCCTGGGGGTTCAATTTTGTGAGCTATGCATGCTTTTAGGTAAGTACTTTTTTGATTTTCTTGGACAGTTTGTATTAGTTTTCCGCACAGCCATCATGGTATTGGCTAGTGATTGCTCTCTGAAATCCCTTCTCTTTTTTAGGCAGATATTGCTGTCATTCTTTCAATTCCTCATAACACAATGCTAGATGAAGAGCTTATAGTCTTTTTGTGTGCCTTTTTGGGCCTTTAATGTCTATATACTGGTTATTTTTCTTCTTACTATCTCTATATATGGGGTCTGATCTATAGTTAGTTGGTAGACAATGTCCAATATATTATATGTTGGACGATTTTTATTCATTCGTTCGACATATTGTGTGTCAGACTACTATCATAAAATATCGTCCGAACATAATATGTCGGAAGTTGCTACCAACTAACTGTAGCTATAAATCATTCTCCTATATACATACATATATGTGTGTGTGTGTGTGTGTGTGATTATCACATCCTGTATGCTGCATTAGGAAGTCTTCACAATTAGCTCCGTCTTAGTTTTTCCAATCGCAACATACATATATATTATATCTTCAAATAAACACACACAGAAGATTGATTGGAGTCCCATACTCCCAGTCATCAACATAGAATTGCAGTCTGTTCCAAGTTCTAGACAATTGCTAGTTAGCTGTGTATAGCTTTTGTAATAGTGTTCGGGACTGAATGTCACCTTCTCGGAGACTCTGGGAAAAACCGTGGAACAAATACATATGTACAATTTCATATAGTTTAATAGGAATATCCTTTAAGAAAAGGCGAAGCATAAATATCACATTATACATTTTATTTTCTCCTCTTTACCATTACTGAAGTAAATCAATTAATATTACCAAATGGGAATGCTAGCCAGACAGTAAGCTGTTGGAGGTTCTCATACTTTCTATTTTTAATTTTTTTCTTTGGTACCATTAAGAACAAGATTACATTTTTTTTTCTAGGAGAGGAGAGGATGAGGCTTGAACCTAGCTAATGCTAGGTAGGGTTGGGGTGGTCCCTTAACCAGTGAACCAAACCCTTGCCATCTTTCTTTCTTCTTTAGTCTTGATCTGGTGCCTCTGCAAGCTTATTGCTAATTACTGCAAACATATAAAACTGAATCGTAAGTCGAAGCTTACCAACATAACTATCAGTCTGAATCCAAAAGAAAACAAATATGTAGTCTGTAAAATTCACCCTGTAAACCAGAAAGCTCGGATTTCTTCAACACGCGTAGCTGTTTTGCAGAAGATATAAACATGCTGCACAAAGCATGTGCTTATAAAATTAATATAAGTTTTGATATCGAGCCTGATGAGCAAATGTCGAACTGAGCCTAAGCTTGTTCATTAACTGATCGATTCATTTATAGATTTAGAGACATTATGGATCTAATTACGAAAACACCATGATGAACTTAAAATATATCAACAGATGATAGGGTGCTTACTGCCATGGAACATCACCAACAAGCATCCTGTCTCCTTCATTATCCTCATAAACAAGATTATAATCCCCACTTCCATCTAATAATCCCGTAATTGCCTTCGTCTTTTCCATGCTTTCGTCTAAAGAATGAGAGCAATCTCCTTGAGCTAAACCAAGAAAAACAGGGGCCAGTTAAAACCGAGAAAAATAAGGGTCAGTAAAACCAACACAGGTTCAGTTCTTATTAGGGACTTGTACTAATCAAGATCCTAAGTATTATCATCGTTAACAATAATTAACTCCATTGGTTCAATAATTCATAATATCTGTGTCAAATATGTTAATTTCCCCTTCATTTGAATAGCATATAAATCATTATTCAACGATAATCATAACTCGTAAGTTGCCAACATCAACATAACTAGAAGTGAATAAAATAGTGGGTTGACAATTTCACCCAACGATAAGTTTCTTAGATATTTAGTAAGTGAATAAAATCATTAGTATTTTATTACGGTATTACCTTAATTTACTACCTCTTCCAAACATTTAGAGAGTTGTTCATTACCTGCCAAAAGTCCTCTGAATAGTTCATCCACTGCAGAGGAGAGTTTATCATAACTACTATAGGATTTTAGATCAACTTTTCTTCCGATGGGGACTCCATCCATCTTTATTTTAACAAATAAACTGTTCTCAAGAATTTCAGATTTTCCACCAGCTACTTCCTTTCCAACTTTACTGGATGACTCGGGTTCCAACTTTGTAGAATTGCTAGTCAAAATATTCTTCCTGCATGAGCGAACTGGAGGCCACCCCACAACTGGGCGTAGATCAATCCTGCAGTTTTTTTTGGTGATTATTTATCAAGATTGAAATGGTTTCTTTCTTCTACTTCTCTTTAAAAAAAATTTTACTTATTTAAGTTGGCACAAGAAAAGGTCTAGTTAGTTATAGTCATAAGAAGCTGATTTATAAACAAATTAACAAATTACTCCAAAAGAAGTAAGAAAAAAATCTGTAACCTTTTCTTTGAGCTGTTGGGCACACCAATAGTTAAAGGAGAAATAGCGGCAGGAGTTGCATGTGCCTTCTTCTCTAAACCTGACTGCGGCTCTTCACTGTTAGTCAACCAGTTTCTCTCCTTAGTTTCTGCCTCAATTGTGTGTAGAAATTCTCTTTTGGATCCTAATGCAGTGATATATCTGTTGCTATTGTTGTGGGATTTGGGAGATATGTGATGAAGAGGATGGGTTTCTCCTGGAGGACCAAGTTTGAGCTCTAGCCTTTTGTCATGAGAAGCTGCTTCATGGGTTCTTTTGTTGTTATTACTATTCTCTCTTACAATCCCATTGGGAGTACTCAGATTAAGCAACTCGTGAGGGTATCCTCCCATTTTTTTCTAGGAATATTGAAAGAAAACTGAGTAGGAATATATTTAAAGTGATTTGGATGTTTGAAAAACAAAAATGATCTAATTTATGCAAACTCAAGTTATATAAACAGAAGGAATATCTTTACAAAAAATAAGTTACAGCCCAGCAAATGTTTCTATACAAGAAACCTGCCCCAGTGGAGGGAAAACAATGATATTTAGAGAGAGTAGACGACTAAATACAATTGTGCTGCATGGGTAGGACTCTTTACTCCTTTATTGTCTCCCTTAATTTGTAGATATATAGGACTAAGGGAAGATACAAGGACACACACACACATATATTTATATATGAAAAAATGAGGATGTGGTTGTCAAAGCTAATAGACTATGAAAACGCGTAGTTGTGAGTATTTTTTTGTAGTGGTTTCTGTGTTTGTTGATTAATATAAATATGGACCTTCATAATGGGGAAGCACGCATGCTACACGTACCTATTTGGTGGATGAGCTAGTGCAGTGCTTCCTTTTAGTTCCATTGAGCACTAGGAAGGTAGCTTTTAATCATCATAAGTTTGAAAGGGAGCAATGAAGAGGTTCAGTGAACATAGAGAGAGCCTTATCAAATCTTTAAAGTCACATTCCCTATTATTACTTGCACCACTTTTTGCACTACTCCTCTCCCACATTTCTTGATCCATTATTATCACCACCTTGACAAGCCCCATCTACCTGCTATAGTTACTGGGCTACTCCCCTTTTTTAAAAAGACAAACCTTTTGAACTTTTTGCCTTTTCCCCTCCTCCCCTCCTATTCACTAATTACTTCCTCTCCTAATTCTATGTGATACTTACAAAGTAAACCTGGTCACTGGCTAGTATCCATAAGCCATATCTCTCTAAATTTTCTAGCAACACAAATGACAATGTTTAGGATACATGGAAATTATGGGTGCAATATATCGTACCCGGTGTACAAGGCACAACACATGTTAATAGTAATTAAGATATGTAGCACTAGCATACCTAATGCACAAGACTGCCATGCTATTTGCGGGAGCCTACTACCTTTATATGTTAATATATAGCATGTAAGGTTGGATTGAACGTTGCAAATCCGTTTATACTCTGGATCAGATTATGCTAAGATTGTTAAAGTCGTGTTTTGTTTTGTTTTGTTTTCATGTCATGTCACAAATTAGCACTCATTAAATTATCAACCATGGGGCTGCTTGTTTCTGTGTGTGTGTGTACATATTTGGAAAAGTGAGCAGGCCCTGTATACAATGCTTTGCAAAAGGAACAGTGGGTATCTACCTATTATTGCAGTACCCTCCATCCCTGTCACACTTTTGCAAAAGCCACAAAAATTGGAGCCGCCTAGGAACTTTCAACTATTCAATAGTACTCTTCTGACTGAAAAGGAACAGACGTCTAAAACATATTTTCTTCACAAAAAATAAACTTTGGCATAAAAATATGCAAATAGTATATACCGTATCTATATATATTTATATGTTTGTTTGCAAAAATGATGGTTGAGATAAGAATATATGTACTATTTATTCCATAATTAATTTGTTGATTAATCCCATGAATTATATTTGATTATTTTTAAGGTCATTTGATGAGGGTTAATAATCTCATGTGGTAACGTGGTATTTAAAATCCCGAGGTGGTAATGTGGTCCTTTTAAGGTATCAAATCAAATGACCTTTGGCATAAAAGTGTCTTATTTGGAAATCAAAATTAGTATAAATAGTCTTATTTTCACTCATTATTTTTGCAAGCAAGCAAACAAACATAGCGTTATGGATTTATAAAAGAATTCTTTATAAAAATAAGGTGCTTTATATATTATTTATTTTATTATGTGTTGCAAAATTTTCAGCATAATACGTGCACATGTTTACAATACCATTGAACAAAATAGAGTAATTATTAAAATTCGATTCTGTTCTAGAAACAACAGTTGTTTTTGAAAATTTTACTATTTATGCCTGAGAAATTAGAATAGCATGCGAAGGCCAACGGTATTTGGTGGCATGGACAAACATTACAAATTAGAGGCTTGTCATTAGAAAGAACCAAGTGGGCCCAACTGAAAATTTGATGGCCCAAAGCCTTAATAAGATTAGTCATGGGCCTCAATGTATGAGCCCACCAACTTCAGTCTCAAACCATACATAAAAGAATTAATACGAGTCTGATATTGGATACATTAAATCTTGAGACTATAATATTGTGGGGTTACTCCACTTCACACATATTGTCAAATAATTAATTTTAAGTCGGAGGGATCAAGAAATATTACTAGGAAATAATCTTAATTTGCATGCATTAAGACATCTCTTTTTTCATATATATTATTTAGAACTTACATTGAACTTGCTTGCTATAGAGATGAGATCTTATAATAAGTTATAAGAAAAGTACAATATATGATTCTATAAATAGGATCTTGGTGGTCGAAGGAGTCCACTTTGTGCTCACTTCATTATCAAGCATATATATATATGCTATGATATTTGGTCCAAATGTTGAATCAGGTGGCTTGTCTAGCTAGCTGAAAAGGTAATTGGAACATATATAAGGAGTTGTTATTTATCACAAGCATGAGGAATATCACACACACACACACACACACACACACACACACACACACATATATATGTATATTAATACTCTATTTCACAAAAAGAGTTGTCTTTTTTTTTATGATAATATAAAATGAAACAATCCTCTGGTTTGTCATCATAATTTCATTATCATGTAACCACTTTTAAATTAGTATTTCTAATTATTTTTATTGGTAAATATGAAATAGAAATATATTCTTAAAATTTGTAAATGTTGGGACTTAGTTTTTTGTGGAATGAAATATATTTTATTTTGATATAAATCGAGAGAAAGACCTGAAAATAAGTTTCAAGCTTCCTCCTTAGAATTGCATGCTCTTGCTTCACTTGTTGGAATGTCATAATGCATCTGCAAAAATACAACATATATAATGAATTATATTTATACTAATCATAATGCATCTTTATTTTATGATGCACTATGTATAGGAAATTGATATTTTCATATCATTTTTTGATATTTTCACATGTAGGGCTTCATATATTAGCTGATGTGTCGAATTTTTATTAGTTAATATGTAGGCCTTACACGTGGATCTAGATTTATTCTTTAATATAAAGAAAAAAGAATGAGTATGTGCATAAAAAACATCATATATAGAAAGAAAGATGGTATATATCAAGAGTTTTATTCATTCATTACCCTTCAGAACTCTCAGCCTTGCAGTAATCCTGAAATTGGGTGCATTCTTTCTTTACCTTTTTGGCACCAATGCTGCATCAGATATACGATCATTAGAGATATATTTCTAAAACAAATTTCTTTTTTTTTTTAAATTTTACTTTTCCAAATATTTTTTCAACATTTGTTAGAAGTGTAGTAATGGTTGCATGATAGTTGCCCAATCCACCTAGTGTATAGAGTAATGGCATAAAAGGAATTTCATACAACTTTATAGTTTAAAAATAAAAATAAATCTCTAATTTTGTATCAAAATTTTTGAGTATATGCGAGTCCCTTTCGACCTGAAAATGTGGTATATATATTGGTGAGAAAATTAAACTTTATCACAAGGGCAGAATAAGAAAAGAGTCATTTGTTTCTGCTTTCCTTTTCCTCACTTTTAGTAGATCCCTTCACCACCCAAAACCCATTCCCCATCATTTCTAGCCATTGCCTCCATTACGTTTCCGCAATAAGTCAGGAAGATATATATATATATATATATATATATATATATATATATATATATAGAGAGAGAGAGAGAGAGAGAGAGAGAGAGAGTTGAATATTCATAATATATATACCTTGAGCTGCTACCCTGGAACTGGTGCATGTAATGTTCCAGCTTACAATAATCAAGAGGACTATTTTCCCTGAAACATATATTTATATATACATAGCAATATATATATAACTTATCAATGATCACAATTCTTGTTCTTTTGTTACAATGCAAGGAGAATATTTACATATATATATATATATATAGAGAGAGAGAGAGAGAGATTAAAATGCATGTTAGATTGATATATATATGTTAGGTCACTTGCGTCAATTGATCGTTAATTTGATAATTTAACATTACCGTACGGCCGTAAAGAGCATGTAAATATATGAGACTGTAAAATTTTGTTTGATTTGAGGATATATATACATCAACAACTTTACAATAATAGAAGAAGTTACTAAAATTTGAGTTGTCAAAATATACTTATATACATATTATTTACAGTATTATAAAAATGATATTCCAATGCTTTAAGTTAAACGAAATTTTACATGCATCTCATAATCTTGCATGTTCAATTCATTAAGTTGACGATCAAATGATGTTGTATTGAAAATGATCTAAGATATTTTTTTTTATTTACTCGTGTGTGTGTGTGTGTGCGTGTGTATATATATTTATTTATAAAACAAGCTATATCTGAATAGCTGCTGCTACTATATATACTCACAGTGAGAGTTCAACGTTGCGGATCAATCGAGCAGAATCATTGTAAAACAATGTTACTATTTCCTCCACAAAATTAGGGTTCTCCTGGTCTTGCAAATCCTCTAGCTGAATAAATTGCTCATCAAGATATCCCTACAATACAAATATATATTTCAATTTCATTCAGTTATGTATATATAAAGAAACACTTTTGAGTGCAGGAAGCCACTGAACTAATGTACATTTAGTTGAAAGCTAATAGTGTAACACCTTAATCCCATATTGTAACATATGGTAAATTTAGATGTATATATAAAGTCTCAAGTTACTATCATTAATACCTTCATATTTAGATAAACTTAGAGATGCATGAAAATTTAGATCAATTATATATATATATATATATATATAGAGAGAGAGAGAGAAGACCATTCTCTTTATCTAGCACCCCTTTATTAAAACTACATCGTTTTGGAGATTTTTTTAAAAAATATATGTCTGAAATGTGGCATAAACCAAACATGGGACGGCATGATCTCTTTTCTTCTTCTTTTTTCTTTTCATTCGAGTTATAACAACCTTTATGATCGATCTCGGACCATCGAAAGAGGAAATTTTAATATGTATATATATAAATATTTTCCAATGACCAATATATATATATATATATATATATATATATATATATATATATATAATTAAACCTGATCAAAGAGTGACTTCCTCATATAGGCAATCTGTGGGTGCAACTGATTTCTGTCCATGGGTTTAAAATGTGAGAAAAGAAAAGACGAAGATAAACAAAATGGAGCTTAGCTAGCTGTATGCTTCTTGGTTGGTTTCTGTACTACCAAGCTAAGGTATATATATGAGAATGGGAGCACAGATGGAAATATCAAGGACAAATTTACAAAAAGTTGCATACGTGACATCCATATTCTATTAGATAAAAATTTATTTTTCTTCACAATCACAAATACAACTCTTTACTGTACGTGTCACTTTTATATATATATATATATATATATATATATATATATATATATATATATATATATATAGGCTAACTCTCTCCAACGAATTATAGGGAGCGAACTAAAAACGAACCGATTATAACGATGATTTTATCCATCACTATAGCATAAAAAACCGGCTATAGGTGCAGCTGGTCCCATGCGGACCAACTATAGCAGTTCGGTTCGTCGTTATAGGTCAATAAGTTGTATATTTGTGATATAGTGACGGTTCGGTCCGTCGCTATAGCTATGACGATGGTTTGTTGACCAACTGTTGCCCGAACCGTCGTTATAGATAGTCCGCATGCAAACCACTCACACCTGAAGCTCTCAAAAAAAAAAAAATATATATATATATATATATATATATATATATATGTTCTCTCTTTCTCCTCGATTAATATATCAGTGGCTTACTTCTTTCATTAAACCCGGGGTTTTAATTTTATTATACACATTCTTCAACATTGACATAATCATGTACTAATTCATGGTTGAAATTTTATATTCCTTTAGTTTATTGGAATGTTGTTAGTTATGATTTGATTTATACTAATTATATGTTGCGGGTGTAATTATTGTAAAAATATTTATATATAAAGAATTAATTTTATGAAATGAATATAGAATAATAAAAATTAAGAAATTAAGAAAAACAAACTTGTAAGGAGAAAAGGAGAATATGAATAAAAAAGATGATCAAGTTGTGGATAGACCCCACCCCGTAGGCAGAACTGAAATGAATATACACAAATTAAGCTTTCTCAATCAGTGCTTGCATCATCAACCATGCATGCACTCACTCACTCACTTAGGCACGTGCCTTACAAGCAGCGGCACGTGGTTTGTGCCGGTGACGAATGCTACTATCTATCTGCCAAAATATCCACCCAGTGCACATCCTCCAAGTAGAAAAAATACTAGTAGTAGTAATTAAGATAAAACCCTTTCTGCTTAATTTCCTTGACCAAAAAAACAAGGAGTATGGAGTTTAAAACTACTAATTTGCCTTTTGTTTTTTCCTGCAGAAGCCACAATACTCGATCACCAAGCACCCCACAATTAAAGCATATATATAATTGAAGTATACATACATACATACGTACCCACAGTTCTTGGTTACTTCCAACTAAAGCATATATAATCCTTAAATCCTAATACAGAATTTTCACGAATAAATTTAATAGTTTTATAAATTGGGGTCCAACTGATCAAATTAATTAATTTAATTATGAAACTAGTATAAAATTAATTAATTACTCGTAAAAATATCCATTCTTATCCTCCTAATATGTCAGTCAAAAAGCCAATCTTTGCTTAATTAACCAATTGGCAAAACTAACCATTTATGATGGAATTAGCATTTACATGAAACAACTATAACTAATTGGTAAACTGACCAAATCATGGTTGAATAAATAAACGTGTTTTTCCGACTTTAAACGATATAACATCATAATCGAAAGCAACAGTTTTTCAATTTAATAACTAGTATATTATTGGATCAAAAATTATGACACTTTAAAAATATACGGATCCAAAAAACTATTCCAATTCCAATTCCAATTCCAATTCCAATTCTAATTCGGACACGTCGGCTCGGCGGTGAATCTAGACATAATTGATGTCCGAAGAAAAAAGTTACATGACCGACCTGTCTGTTTTACCATGTCTAACAACCCATAAAGTAGATGAAATGAGTGTATCAAAATCACCCCCGTACACAAACTAACTTGAAAGGCCCACTAGCAAATTAACAATAAGTCTAGCTAGGCGGACATTGTTATTGGACATTTCTAAATTTATTTGTTTTTTTGTTGCGACTCTCCAAAAATGTATAATATTTATTTTAACTGGACAACCATATTCTTATATATGTATCTAAATTTTACCTAAAAACTAGTATATTCTGTAAAAATTTCAGTTGAAATAAATACTATACATTTTTTTAGAGTCGCAATAAAAATAATAATTAATAATAATGTCGTAAATTAATGCTTACTTGATAGTACGAGGCATGCAGCTTTTCCAGAGAGAAGAATCAAAGAAAAGTAATTTTAAGAATCATGCGAGCTTTAACCTTTATATGATATAGCCAAAAAAGGAAAATTGATGTACAGAGAAAAACATGAAATAATGATTGGGGAATGAATGAGTGCATTAATTAGCCTTTAGTTAGCAGACAGTGGTTGGTGGTCCTACACCTCTGTCCATCTCTCACCCAAAACTTTAAAGGAGAAAGGAGAGATCAGAGGAGACGAACCCTTTATTCCTTTGCCACCCATACAGAGAGTGAGAGAAAGAGAAAGAGATTGAGAGTCATTTTACAATGCCAACTGGCCGCACCACGGTTGACACCTGAACGGAAATAGTAGTTATATGTTAAGATTCCTTATAATTTATGTGATGATATTTATGGATAATTTATATATTTTGTTTATTATTCAGATTTTTTAATGTACTATGGATTCTTGGCCAGTTTTGCTTTATTTTGTGAATTTGTGTGGTTGTAAAGTTTTATAAATTCAATTTATGTGATTGTTTCTTTTCTATTACTCGTCTTCTGTTATGTCAGTTGGCATCAGAACCTGAAAATTAGCCCACGTCAAGGACAGTTTTACCGATTAAATTAAAGACGATCTAATCAAATGTCAGTGTGAAGGAGAATGATGCTAATTGAAACTGCTTAATTGGGGATTGGGAGAAATAGTTCATTCATCGTGGGGACTAGTTATGTTATCTTGTAATTTAATATTTTCAGAAGAAAAAAAAAAGTTTACCTGTCCAGTTGACTTTTGGCATCATGGACTTGTATTTTCAATTTCTGGCCTTGCACCGACCATCCAATGGACCATGGACTAAATGGTCATTGCCTGAAAGGACCACGTCAATAGATGTGATTTGTTGGATTATGAAATTTATGCGAGTCATTTAAAAACTTGTTACCTGAATATGATAATCTTTTAGAGGAATTGGAGGAAACACATTATAAACTTGATAAATTGAAATAATATCGGTGTCAAGTTGAGAAGAAAAAAAAAAGCTAGAGAAGAGCGTCAAAAAAAGATTTCTTTTCTAATTGATAAAATTAGTAGGTGTTGCAAGAATTTCATAACCTGCACGAAAAAATTTCAAGAAAGTTAGTGTTATCTACCTACTTCTTAATCATGTGATTTGTCCTTTCTAGTAGAGAGTGTGAAAGATACGAAAGAGACGGTTGAAGAAAGAGCTATAGTTAAAACCAAATCAAGCTTAGTGGTTGAGCATGATTATGATTCAATCAACGCAACATAAAGAGGCACATATCATGAAAATTAAGATTAATCGTGAGATTGTTCATATCCTTTATTCGCCAACGTGAAAATTTTTGATTTCCTCATTCCTAAACATTTGTTTGAAGTACAAATTAATATGAAGTCTTTGTATTTCAGAATTATTTTCAAAAAAAATTCTTTGAAAAGCTATTATGACTTCATGATACAAAGAAGATTGCGAGCGTCTAATTGTTGGTGCTTGATGTTATTTTATTTTAAAATTCGAGATCGAATTTTTTCTAAAGAAAGGGAAATGACACGGGAAAAGTTATTCATCAAGATTCGCTATAATTTATGTTTCAGTATTTATGAACAATTTAAATATTTGATATATTTTTATTTATTAATTAAGATAGTCCAATAGATTTAATTATTTTGAGCTCGTTTATACTTTAAACTTAATATTTTTTTTAATTTTTTTAAAGTTTAAAAGTAGTATAAATAATCTATTTAGGTTATTATTTGTGAGGACTTAGTTTTATCCTACTTTAATTTGTAAAATTTTATAGATTCGAGTTATGTGATTGTTTATATTCGTCTGCTGTGTCATGCTGCTGTCTCACTTGGAGACACAATTGTAAATAAAAAATGCCCTAATAATGGATGGGATAGTGGAATGGGATAAGAATATACAAGTGAATGTGAATGATTTTTTCCCTTCATTGGACAAGTGGATATTCTTTCTTTTCCATCGTCCCCCACACCCAATATATATGTTGATAAGAAATGCACGTTGGAGATGCTTCATTATGAACCCTGATACTCCCTTAATACAAGTCAACTGTTTTTGTCTCTTCATATATAGAATTTCAAGTAAACATTAATTGCTTAGTTTCTGATATTTTTCCAAATATTAAATAGTATAACTTTAGTTCTCACGCTATTTTTTGCCCAACAAATAACACTATTTTTTTAATACAAGGACAATATAAGAAATTGATATTATATTTAATGTTATACAATCATTTTCTTCATATTTATGTACAACTTTAAAACGACTTATATGAAGAGAGGGAGGGAGTATTATTGTAGGGGTTTGGTTCCAATAATAGAAAATAAGGAAATGATATTTCCACATATGCTCGTCTCACATAAAATAAAAGTAGAACCCACCATACTCTCTATTTCCAGAAGCAAAATACTACTACTACGTCTGTTTCAAAATCTAAGAAGACTTTCTTTTGCCGCTCAAGATTGTGTTGCTCACTTGCATTTAAGAAGCAAATAAAGACAATATTATTGTGTGCCTCCGAATCAAAACTCACAAACACAATAAATGTATGGAAAATACCTCCAAACACGAATCAATCAATCATATACAGCATATTTCTTTAACAAGATATGAGACCAATAAAAACTTCACTTTAATATGCCTATAACACAAAAATATTGACAATATTTCAGTACTACTACGTTAAACTTGCAATAACCTCGGTAGGTTTGCGTTTTAATCTTAAAATTGTAAAGAATAAGCTGTTATTATGACTAACTTTGTTTACCCAACTAGCATATATATCCTTATTAGAGAGCAAATAAACTACTGTCAAAATGGCGTGCGTACCTGTCATTTGGCTGAGAAATTTTACAGTAAGCACGCTCTGCCATCCGTGGCTTAGGTGATAAAATTGTTATATATAAATGGGATTCATCAGTCTCCTAATACAGAACACAAGTCTAATTAATAATAGATTCCAGTAACATATTTCAACCATAAACACAAATAGATACTACTACAAAATATGCACCCATCTCTATCAAACGGAAGGGAGTCATCAATGAAATTGCATAAAAGAATGTGGGCCTCTTCCCTAAATTACTTACTTTTTCCTCGATAAGAATGTGTTCCTTGGTATAAATACCAGAAACTTGTGGCCAACGATGATGAATCATCTAAAAGTTTTTTCGTAGGGTAGCTTTCTTACTGAATCCCAAAATAGATAAGAAAAGAAACCTCATTAATAGGAAGGGAAAAAAATGATATAAGAAAACATAGGAACAAGAAATCTACTCGTAACTAGCGATAAAAAGATTACTTAAAGAAATGCGCAGTTCTCCAATCTCTACACAGATCAATCACAGAGGTACCTCCTCACACTATCTTTCTACGGCATCAATTCTGCTCATATCTGCAAGAATCCCATTGCCTGGTAGACATTATTGAGAGTAGCATCCGCTATGTCGACATATTTCCTGTTACCCTCTGCCAAAACTCCAACCAAATACTTAGCTAGCTGGTATCAGATATGATTTCCTCGTAGGGGAACCTGAAAAAGTTATAAACCCAATTGACGTTAGGGACATCACAATGGAATATATATCACCACCAACAAAAGAGGTCTCCTTCATAGTTAAAGTATAGCCTAATATATAGCACAAACTTGCTAAGAATGAAAGGATTCAAAATTAAGTTCTTTAAAATGTATTTTGTCTTCTCTCTTTTTTTCCCCTGATTAAATAAATCCACCTTTAGAATGCTCCATGTCACTAAACTGTGTTCACATAAAATATTATGTTTATAGCCCTAAATCGAGCAAAAACGACAAGGATAGGTGGTCGTGTTTTCTGTATAAAATGGTTGTTTTGCAGGGTAACAGTTGCTTTGTTGGTTCAATGTACTGTGGTGGTTGTTTAATTCACACTCCAATAATTAAAGTTTCGCCTTTCAAAATTACATATGTAACATGTTGGCCTTTAAAATATTAGGGCAGCAACCACATAAATACTGCCAACTTGTTCAAGTGCTATGTTTTATTAATATTACTACTCTGAGCTCGACTTCCGGAAAAGAAAAAAAAAATTACCAAAAGTAAAGGAACAAAAGACAGCAATAAAATTACCATTAGTAAATAAGAAAAAATCAAGATCCACGATTTGAAAGAAACTACAAAATGAGTTGAGTGCTTACTAATAGATGGAGAAACTTTACTGACAGAAATATTAAAGGGATACAAAAAGGAAAATATGTTTATGTTAGAATAGTGTCTCATAGTTAAAGGTAAAGCTGCCAGAAGTTGGCCAAATGACTAAAGTTAGTATTTCAATAAAAGGTGAAACTGTCACAAATTTAAAGTCATACTGTCACAAAATTTGAATCATACAAACATGCATGTAGTCAATATGTTTTTAGTATAATATTTTAAAAGATGTTATTGCTTCTGTCCTATTTCAAATGACGCATTTATCAATTAATATATTATACTACCAACATTTATATAGTTAATAATATAATATATAAATATATTAAAACTATAATGTATAGATATGTATTCAATACAACTTAAATTCATGTTGATTTTTTATTTTTAATATAGGGTCTAAATGTGGCATTTAAAATGTTTAAGATCCGTGCTATGTACATTGTTTCAGAAGTAACACTCAATTTAGGTCAAAGGGAGTATGACTTTCCATGTAAACAAGAATGAAAAGTTAGTTACTTAAACTTTAATGATGTAATACTCCACACAACCTGATGCAATCACTAACCCAATGGAGAACATGACCATATGTATACATTCACCTCATTGAAAATTCAGTTTTATATTTGCAACGAGGAAATAAGCAGGGAAAGGAAAAAGACTGACTGCATTTTTTCTTTGTTTTTCATGCATTGAAGAGCTTCCTAAATGGCCCATCCTTCCAGTCCTTAGCAGCCTCAGTTAAAGCAAGGAACCTCTTGAATCCTGTGGTAGCTGCACCTCTCCCAAGTGCAGCTGCTCTCATCAACACATCCTCTCTTGAAGCGATAATTCCAAGTGAAGTTGGATTGGTGAGGGCAGGAGGTGGAGGGGGGCTGGGAACAGCTGGGACAACTGATGTGGCAAGAGGTAGTGGTCGAGTGATTCCTGACCCACGTTTGTTAAAATTGTCTAATATATTTTGTTGATCAGCCTTTTTCAGACCCTGCACGTATCATATTCAAAGGAAAACCAGCATAAACACAGTAGTCAGTGGACAACAAATTAAACTAGTATTGAGATATTCTAAACCTCAAAACCAAAATGCCACGGTTAAAGCAGAATTAGTCACTTGCTTGTCCTAAAAAGGTGCGTTTAACAGTATGACAAGAGATGAACTACAAAAGATACAAAGTGCATTTTATTTCTTGCATCACTGCATGTGATCAAGTATTCTATATATCAAGTAGATGGGCCATGAGCAATAAATACCATACATTACAAATGACTTTTACCTCTTATGTTAACATCTGAGTTAAATAATGATTAAAAATGATATCACATTTAAAGTCTAACCATCCCAACAACTGAGATGGTCACCTACCACCCGATCCCTCAACAAGTTCTCTCAATGGTCCAATTTTTAAAAATCGAGCATGACTGACTTCAAGAAACAATAGTTGTATGTACCATATTATATAATGATAGTGATAACTGCAGAAGAACCATTAGAACCCCAAAATTACAAGAAAATTTTGGTGTTATGAAATGACCGCTCTGGTAATCAGAGCAGTTATTGGTCCACTACTCCATTAGCCTGCATCACTGCAACAGTGATGACAAAGTAATGTTTGAGATTAAGAATTGGCTCGTATTAGTATTCCCATGGCTTCACTAAGCTATGACAATGCATATTGAGGTTATATAATTAAATCATATGAAAATGTCTGAGACCCTTGGCAAGACCTGGCACAAAATTAAAGTAAGAAATAAAAAAATAGTGAGTCCAACCTTAAGCTCTAAAATGCGTTGAAACTCCAAAGGCGTTTCCTCAGGTAGCAGTGCACAATATGTATCTGCTACAGAATCGACTGGGGTAAGTATAACCTGTAAAAACAAAGACAAAAGAATGTCACTACCATTTCCCCAAAATGAGAACCCAAAATTGCTCAACCATTCACCTTTAGTAATGCTCTGCTTTACTCATCTCACGGCTTACAAATTTTGAATAGCTAGCTGCTCCTGATGTCTGTTAAGAGGATAAAATGAATTTCTAAGCTTCACAAAAAAGTTCTAGACTGCAATACACGTTAGAAAAAAACAGTCAAAGAACTCATGCCAGAAGCAGAAATAAATACAATACAAAAAAACTTTTTCCAAAAGAAGTTCTAGAATTCCAATCAGTACATTAAATCTAATGATAAAGACAGAAATGCTGCTCAATACTTAATAGAACCTTTTAATTCTTTGTTTTTTTAATAACTGAAAAAATATAACTAAAGCAATTGAGGGAACACAAACCATATAAACTTGGGAGTATATTCACAAAAGCTAACCACTGTCAAAACGAAGTAAATATACTTTAAAATTCCAAGGAAAATAATCAAAAGTTCCAGTTCATGATTCAAAAATACACAAAATATGATCGGCCGTCAAGTATTTTTGAGTTCCAGACACGTGTCCTTACAGTTTCAAACAACATGAAGAACCATTCTAACAAGAGCATATAAACTACAAATATAATTTGACCATATTTTTAGTAAACCATATAAAAACTTCCATTTTACTAGCAAAAGCTTACTCAGGCTATCAACTATACACTTTTTAAAGATAAAAAGGTTATCAACTGTATTAATCTGGTAAAAAAAATGGAAGTTGCATGCATTCTGATAGAAAATCTTCAGTCAAGTAAAATAGCTTGCTTACCAACAGTATTATAAAATTATAACCCACCCACCCACCCAACCCCCAACCCCTCCCCCCCGGGCCAGGGGACAGGAAGCACAAAAAAAATAGGATTCCAATCTCAAAGACCAGATGCAGATACATATATGTGGCTGTATAAATCCAATAACAAACATATAAACATCCAGAAAAATCTTCTCGAGGTAATAGGCTAGATATATACGTCCACATTGCAAGAGGATCATGCTTAAACCTAAGTGAAGATATTCTAACCATAAAAATTCAAAAAGGGGGGTTAAGACAAATAAAAAAAACAGAGAAGAAGGGTGCCAAAACAAACTATCTTCACAGTTCACATTAACTATATTGCGAATAGGTGGATGCACTTTGTAGTATTGACAGAGTGATTAATATTCTTTTTCTTGTTTTTATATTCGCAATTTAATGTATGCAACAAAAAAGTAAGTTAACTGAGTGATTAGTAAATTTACAAAAGAAACAAAAATGTTAGATTCAAGAATATGTATTTATCACATTTTATGTACTCTACTCTGAAAGTAAAACCAAGTATTTTCAATGTTCTTATATCTTGAATCTTGTGGAAATTGTGTAGATATCATAACAAGATACCAATCAGCAAAAATGAGGGTTGATTAAATCAGTTGGTCCAAGCTTAACATATTCACCTTACAGGAAATCTAGATTAAAGCATATGCAAACCTGGAAGAACCTACAAAACTACAATTAACTCAAGACAGGGGACTGTAGGGTTATCCATGTTCCCAACACTATATATATAATATACAGTTGCCAACAATCATAATGGTTGTAATAAAGTAACAATTAGCAATATACTACAAGCTTCAGAGATATTCAAACATATATATGAAATGCATGTGCTATCTTACCTGTCTTGCAAGAGAGAGAATCTCTAGAAGAATTGTCTTTACAGCCTGGGTATCCAACAACATCTACAAAAGCACCAAACAGCTAATTTATAACTATATCATGGAGAATGAGTTATTGATATTATACCCTAGCAGGGTTTCAAACTACTATAAATTGCATAGCATTGACCGGTATTTGGAATTGACAATCATTTGACATGAGCTGAACTTCTTGCAGACATGTGTTTCTTAACTTCTTGATGCCAAACGATACATAAGGAAAAGGAGTGAGGTTGATCAAGACCTGCTGAGCTCCTCTTTCTTTCTGATATTTGTTTGCACTTGAAAATAGCCAAGACATGATGTAAGCTGCATAAACAATAAAAAAAATGAGCAGACTTAGCCAAGAAATAACAACAAAAGAGAGTAATAAATGTAAGGATATATTTCAACACTTCAAGTGTTGATGCTGCAAATTAACAAAACACCATATAACAATGTAGGAGAAAATGATAATAGTGTATAAGATATTTGAGTAGGTATCCAAGCAGAAACATAACTATATAGCAAAGTAATGCTGATCTAGTTTAAACACCTGAAAAACCTAAAGGCATTAGCTATGAAAATTGAAAAATCTATATTTTCATTATAAGTTTATAATCACCTTGTCTAAGAAGAACCGGAAATAAATGGGAGAAAGAAGACTGCCGAGCACTGGAATGCTACTGGTAAGGATCATATTTATTCCATTGACATACCTGAAAGAAAATCCACAAGTTAATTTCCATTTCTTTACATGTTTGGGAATTTCTAGGCATTGCTGTTATTGGTTTAGTTCAACTGTTGGCACTACATCTTACTCTGACTGGTCACCAACACTTTCAAGTGTACCCCATGGAACCCATGCCATTGCAGCCATTTCAGCATCGAATTTAGTTTCCAGGCCATGAACTAGTATTACCAGTGCTTTTGTTATCAAATGCTGAGAATTCATCCTTCACAAGTGCATCATTCTCATTAAAATTACAAGCAACAAAGATATACAAGAAAATTTAATCATGAAATAGTTTTAACCTGCACTTCGGACATATCCACTGCATCAGCCAATTGAGAATCAATTATTTTATAGACATTCTCAGCTAACTCATCAGATCAGACTGCAAGAATAATGAAATCAAAAAATGACTATTTTGGATAAATAATATCACAAGGAATTATATACAAGTGTATAGTTGACCCAGCAGATAATGTTTACCCAGACATCACATATGCAGTGTGATGTTTTTCATCCTATTCCTAATGTATATAATTAAGATCAAGAGATACTTACTAAGAGGGGGGATGTTACAAACTATGCAGTGCATACGGGTAATAATGTAACTATGAGTATGAATTTTCTCCCTTCTCTTCTTCACCCTCCTCTCTCTCTTCTATATCAACTAAAACAATGTGATCTTCAGCGGTAGGCATTTTGGAACAGAAGCCTACCATTGTAGATCACACATTTGAATTTGAATTATCCATGAGTTTCAAGAAATTGCACTACTCTTACAAATAACAGAGTATAGGATAAATAAGAGCTTACAAATTTGAAACTATTTATGCCCTCGTCTTTTTAACAAAGGTCAACTATCATATATCTGACACCTATGAAAAACATAAAGCCGTGCTATATGCAATTATACTTAATTTAATAAACCAATCCTAGTCGCCGCCTTGCAGGTAAATTCAACAGAAATCAGAATACCACTGAATAGCATATGTGAAACCGAAATTACAGTTTTATGGAAATATTCAGCAGTTTTTACTATATAACATATGACCCTTTCATCCTTATCAGATGTCTGCACAGAACAATTGAACAACAAATTCAGAATCATAGTTAGGTGTATGGGATAAGCATTTGTTGTTATAAAGGTTCAAACCCAAAGATAATGTTTAATACCTTAATCTGTCCATCCATCCCCGTTGCAGCTGCAACAATTCCTGTACCACCCTTGGGCAATCTTGCAAAAAGCTTGAGAATTCTATAAAATCATATAATTAATCCATGAAGAAGAACGTACCCCAGCTCCATGAAGAAGAGCTTTATAGCACGAGAGTAAATTAATCAGGTGATAGTTTTAATTTACACAATTTACTCTCGTACATCATATAATTAATCCATGAAGAAGAACGTACCCCAGCTCCAGGCACTGATAAATCTTTAAGTCCATCTTTCTCCTGACAATAGGCACAACTAATCTTTAAACTTTTATAAAATTAATCTTTATACCAAAAATAATAAATATAGGACTATTATTAATTTTAAAGTAAATTATTATTATTACAATATTAATAAAAAATTATTATTAATTTTTAAAGTAAATTGTAAGACCCCAACTTATTATAAATAAAATTGGGTTTCTCTATTTATTATTTTAAAATAATAAGGATTAATTTGATATAATACTTTGATTATGGGTGAAATGTGCAAATTTTACAAAATAAACAAGTGGTTATAAAATAATCATTGTTGTCGGAGAATATTCGTTTAGTCGTGAAATATTCTTTTTGTCGGGAATCTCCGTACGACGGCACAGTCATTTGTGGGCCCCATAACGGAAAACAGTTGGATGAAAGAAAACGACAAAGATTGAGTTTTATAAATAACGGCGTAAATTGTTACCGTTAACACTGTTGAGTTACCCAGTGGTTAAAATACAGTAATACGCGTAGTTGCACAGTAGCACACGGTATTGCACAGTATAGTTGAATTATTGATTCGTACGTAAGAAGACACTACTCAATAATTGTTACAGTAATTACTGTTGGCAAAAAACACTTTTATACCACTGTGGTTGTAGTGTTTTAAGCAATTAGTCATTGTACTTTTAAAATATTCAATTACCCCACTGTACTTTTTAAAAATATTCAATCAAGCCATTCCGTTCAATTTTTTGGACGGACGCCAAATAATTACACACGTGGCATTGAAAAAAAATCAAAAAATCATTATTTCCTACGTGGCAACACAAAAAAAGAAAAAAAATAAACTCATTGATTATGTGGCAAAAAAATAATTAAAATAATAGCTACTTTCGTTCTCATCATCATCATCACCACGCTTCCTATATTCCCCTGTTCAGATCATCCACATTCTTTGCAAGCTGCAATTTCTTCCCTTCCTTTCACTGAATGGGATCTCATATGACCAAACAGAGCTCTCGAACTTAATATTAAATGGAGGTCGAAACTGGCGATTTTCAAGACTAGGAGGTGCTTCACAACTCGGATTCCGACTCAGATTAAAATATGAAGGGTTTGGAAAGGATCGAAGGAGACTCGGAAGGAATTATTAGGTCAGATTACTTCTATTCTCGAGGACTATTCGTGACGGTGATGTGATTGAGAAGGGTTCTATTGAATCGGATAATCCGAGTTGGGAGATTAGGGGAATTTTGGTCTGATTCTGGGAGTGATCGGTCTGATAATCGTAAATTTGGAGAAATTGAGAGTAGGAACGAATTGGGTTTTGTTGAAAATGCAAAAGGGCAAGTGGGTTCTGATAGGATTGAAGAAATTGTAGTCAGGGAATTGGGTAATTCTGAAACTGTAAAAGCCCAAGTCGGTTCAGATGGAATTGTAACTGAGAGTGAGAATTCAGGCAAATTGTGGAATGATTCTGGTGGAATCGAGGCCTTTGTGGAGAATATTGAGACGGGGTGTTGGGGAAAAGACCAATTTGCTTGATGGGGTGGCGGTTTCCGGCAAAAAGGAAGATGCCGATCAACCTATGCCGATCAATGGCTGCTGCTGATTATTTGTATTATTTAGAATTAAAATAATTAAAAGAAAGGAAAAGAGATAAAGGAAAAAAAATTAATGAGGTATTGATTGTATAAAACATACATATTATAAATATTATAATATTAATTTTTATTAATATTATACATATTATAAATATTTAGGTAAAGAAAAAGAAAGAAAATAAAACATAAAAAAAATTAATTTTGAAATTTTTATAAGTATGTAAAAACATAAAAGTATTTTTATTTTTATTTTTAAATTAAAACATACATATTATAAATATTATAATATTAATTTTTATTAATATTATACATATTATAAATATTTAGGTAAAGAAAAAGATAGAAAATAACACATAAAAATATTTCTATTTTTTAAAATTTTATAAGTATTTTAAAACATAAAAGTATTTTTATTTTTATTTTTAAAATAAAACATACATATTATAAATATTATAATATTAATTTTTATTAATATTATACATATTATAAATATTTAGGTAAAGAAAAAGATAGAAAATAAAACATAAAAATATTTTTATTTTTAAAAATTTTATAAGTATTTAAAAACATAAAAGTATTTTTATTTTTATTTTTAAAATAAAACATGCATATTATAAATATTATAATATTAATTTTTATTAATATTATACATATTATAAATATTTAGGTAAAGAAAAAGAAAGAAAATAAAAATAAAAATATTTTTAAAACCACAGTGGCCTAATTGCATTTTTTTTAAAGTGCAGTGGCTCAATAGTATTAGGAATTTGGCTGACTGGCTTGCCACGTAGGAAATAACTTATTTTTCTTTTTTTTTTCAAAAGTCACGTAAGAAAATCAACCCACTTTTTTAACGCCCGTCTACAAAATTGGACGGAATGACTTGATTGAACATTTTAAAAAAGTACAGTGGGCTAATTGAATATTTTAAAAATACAATGGATAATTGATTAAAACACTACAAGTACAGTGGTGAAAAAGTGCTTTTTGCCAATTACTGTTCAATATTTTATTGCTTCAATAATTGCTGCGTTGATATTTTATATTATTGTTGTTTCAATAATTATCACTGCACAGTATTTCCTATTATTAGATCAATAATTCATATTATTTGAATAATATTATTAGATAGCATTATTGGCAATGTCTAGAAAGTTCTGTCAAGGAGAGGTTTGGTCACCTAATTGCGCGCCAGTAAGGAAAAATTCTTATTGGAAAATTCCCTCTTTCCTGAGAACGGCCTGGTTGCCATTATTGTGATTCTGTAATATTATTTGTGAATAATTAATTATTAATTTATATGATAAGAAAATATTTATTTTATGCGGATATAAATGATGGATTTATTTTATGTGGTTATAAATGAAGGAATTTTAGTATGAAATAATTGTTAAAAGTTTGGCATATTTTTGTGGAATTACAATTATTTTTCGATAAATTATTCATTCAAATATATTTTTATAATATATTATAATTATTTAAATAAATATATATATATATATATATATATATATATATATATATATATATATATATATATATATATATATATATATAAACATGTGATTATGTAAGGAGGTGAGAAACTTTCCTTTGTTTTCTTTGTTTTTCAAATTCGGTGTACTTCATTTTCAAAAATCACATGTTGGAATGTAATTTATTCCTCTCATGGGACCACTCATTTGGTTGGTGAAGAGAATTGCATGCTGAGTATTGTGTTTTCCAAATTGTGGGCCAAATGAGTTAGGCATTGATTGAGATAATGAGTTAGGCAGGTTAGGCAAGAAAAAAAGATAGAAAAGTTAGGCAGTTGCTTTAACTGTAAGACCCCAACTTATTAATGAATAAAATCAAATTTTCTCTAAATATTATTGTGAATAATAAGGGGTTAATTTGATATAATACTTTGGTTATGGGTGAAATGTGTAAATTTTGCAAAATAAGCAAGTGGTTATAAAATATTTATTTTTGGTCGGTGAATATTCGGTTGGTCGTGGAATATTCTTGCTGTCGGAGAATATTCGTACGACGACGCAGCCTTGTGTGGGCCCCATAACGGAAAGCGATTGGATGAAGAAAACGACAAGTATAAGTTGTTGTTACCGTTAATACTGTTGGAATACCCGGTGGTTAAAATACAGTAGCACACGGTATTGCACCAATTATTGATTCTTACGTAAGAAGGCACTACTCAATAATTGTTACAGTAGTTATTATTCAATATTTTATTTTATTGATTCAATAATTGCTGCGTTGATATTTTATATTATTGTTGTTTCAATAATTGTTGCTGCACAGTATTTTCATTTATCAGATCAATAATTCATATTATTTGAATAATATTATTAGATAACATTATTGGCAATGTCTAGAAAGTTCTGTCTAAGGAGAGGTTTGGTCATCTAATTGCGCGCCAGTAAGGAGAAATCCTTATTGGAAAGCCCCCTCTTTCCTGGGAACGGCCTGGTTGTCATAAATGTGATTCTGTAATATTATTTGTGAATAATTAATTATTGATTTATATGATAAGGAAATATTTATTTTATGTGGATATAAATGAGGGATATATTTTTGTGGTTAAAAATGAAGGAGTTAATGTTGAGGTTTTTGTCAGTATTTTTGTCGGAATGGAGGTATTAAAAATCAGGGTTTTTGAGATAGTTTGCGGGGGTTATAATTTTTAATCCGACCGTAGGATCGTGGTAATTTTTGGATATGTTATACATATATAAGTTGAGTATATGTCCACAAATTTTGAACCGTTAAAAATGAACGTATGATTTATTACGAATTTTACAAGATGACTGGTTCAGAAATTGTTGAATTTTCGGAGTTTATCATTTTGGTGGAAAATTCTAGAATTGGTGGGCCCCACTTGTGGTTGGTGAAGAAATGTGCTGAATTATATTTCAAATGTGGTGGGTGAGAATAGTAGCAGGTAAAGCCATCAGGTTGCAGGTCAAACCTACCAAAATTTTCCTATAAATAGAGGGCTAAGTTAGAATTGAAAATCACACCAGAAACAAGTTTTCTCTCTTTCTCTCTCTAGATTATTGAGTGTATTTTGTGAGTATTTAGATATTTTGAGAGTTTCTATTCATCAGAGCAAGTTTCTTTCAGCCTTATACCGGTATTCCGACCAGAAGTACTGATATTTTGAGGTAAGGTATATTATTTTCTTCTTAAATGATATTATTTTCTTCAATATCATTATGCTGAAATATTGATATGAGTTTTTATCAAATTTGGAACTTTTTGTGTCGGGGGTTACTATTCACGTATACGGCACTATTCACGTATACGGCACTATTCACGAATACGGCACTATTCATCGAAAAATAAAATTTTCCCTTTTTGTCCAAGATGTCTATTATGGTTACTATCTTTGATTGTATCCATGTTTTGATCTTTATTTTGAATTCTGCTTCACAATTGATTATTATGAAGTATTATTGATCTTGGATAAACTGTTATACGAATCCCTACTATTTGTCCTTCTGTCTCATTGGATTCGTTCTCTTTAAGATATTTTTCATCATCCTCAGTCCTAAATGATGATATTAATGAATATCTTTGGCCTGTAGTGCAAAGATGTATGATTACTTGATGAATATCTTTGGCCTGTAGTGCAAAGATGAACAGGTGTTGAGATGAACATGACTGACAGGTGATACAAATGAATATCTTTGGCCTGTAGTGCAAAGATGAATATTTGGATAAAGATGATTATTAATTGATGTTACAGGGATAAAATATTGATGATGGACTTTTAAATCTTAGAAGATAGTAGAATTCTTTCTCTACTTGACTCTTCTAATGGTTTGCTGTTTCCGCTGCAGTTGTTGATCTAAAACTTGTTGTCGATTATATTTTATCAGATTTTTCCCTGTTGAAGACTAACGATAATTTGTTGTATATTATCTTAGTCATAATATTCTTTACTGGGCTAGTTGAGCTCACTCTTTTCCTTTTTGTTCCATTTTTCTTCTCAGGAGGTGAGAACATAGCAGGATCTAGTAGGGGTATGGAGTGATGGTTCTAAAAAGATGTTTTAGCAGTCCTCACTATTTCTGTAAAATAGTGTTTAAATAATTGTAATGAAGATTTATTTGAGTGTGGATATTGTCTAGAAGACAATATTTGTATTTAAACTCACAGTATGTGTTGTCGTATTTTGCACGACATTTGTATTATTGAAGTTGTAGTTTACTTTCTGTACCATGTATTTGGCGACTCAGAATGAGTGTTGTATACCTATTTTGGGGGCGTCACATTAACTCTTCCTCCGAATTGCACTATAAATAGGGGGTAACCCCTCCTTTCTCAATCACACCTTAAAATTTAGAAATTCTTATTCTAAAAGTATTGTGAGTATTTTTCTTGAGTATAAGAATATTTTGAGCGTAGTTTTTCTGCAAGATTTTCTCAGAATAATATCTGATATTCCAGTCAAATCCAGTTTCTACCAAGGTAAAGGATATTATTTTGTTGCAATACTCATGAGAAATATTATTTCCTTTCATACTCCATATTATGTAAGCAATATTATTTCATCTCGTATTCCGAAATTTGAACTTACTATGGTAAGTATTGATTCTATAATTCCTGAAATGATTAGAAATTTCTCTTCATCTAATATCATTTCATAGGAATATTGGTCTGAACTTTTTATCAAATTTGAAACTTGTCATTACTGGTACTGTTCACTGGTACTGTTCACGGGTACTGTTCACAGTTACTGTTCACGGGTACTGTTCACAGTTACTGTTCATAAAAGAAAAAAATATATATATATTTTTTCCTTCCAAATTATCTGTTGTGACCCTTTTTCTTAAAGTTTAATCCATGTTTTGATTTTTCATCATCTTGAGTCCTAAATGGTGATATAAATGAATATCTTTGGCCTGTAGTGCAAAGATGAATGATTAACTGATGAATATCTTTGGCCCGTAGTGTAAAGATGAGCAGGTGTTGAGATGAACATGACCGACTGGTGATATAAATGAATATCTTTGGCATGTAGTGCAAAGATGAATATTGATTGTTGTTACATGGATAAAATATTGATGATGGACTTTTAAATCTTAGATGATAGTAGAACTCATTCTCTACGTGACTCTTCTAATGGATTGTTATTTCCGCTGCATTTGTTGATCTAAAATTTGTTGTCTATTATATTCTATCAGATTTTTCTTTGTTGAGAACTAATGATATTTTATTGTATATTATCTTAGTTATAATATTTTTTACTGGGCTAGTTGAGCTCACTCTTTTCCTTTTTGTTCCATTTTTCTTTCCAGGAGGTGAGAACATAGCAGGAACTAGCCGGAGTATGGAGTGATGGTTCAGGATAGATGTAAGACCCCAATTTTTATAAATAAAGATGAATTTTCTATAAATATCATTTTTGAATATTATGGAGTTAATTTGATATAATGTTATAGTTGTGGGTAATATTTATAAATTTTGCAAAGTAAGCAAGTTGTTATAAAATATTCGTTTGGTCGGAGAATATTCTTTTTGTCGGGGAATATTCGTACGACGGCATAATCATTGGTGGACCCCACAACAGAATTATTGTCGGATTGAGAAAACGACAGAATTATCTTTCTATAAAAATAACGGCTGAGGTGTTACCGTTAAAACCGTTAAAACTGTTGAACTACTCGGTAGTAAAAGTACAGTAATACGCGTGGTTGCATAGTAGCACACGGTATTAATTATTGATGTTTACGTGAGAAGTCACTCAGCTATACTCAATTATTGCTATAGTAATTGCTGCATCATATCTCTTAAATTATTGTCATAGTATCGTCTGTATAATATGTTATATTATTAAATCAATAATTGAGACGTTGTGGTAAGTTTGGTTATTTTATGGGGGGGCCATATGTCATCATCTAAGAGTCTCTTCGTCAATAGTAATTACCGTCGTCAATAGTAATTACCGTCGTCAATAGTATTTACCTTGGTCAATAGTAATTACCTTCGTCAATAGTATTTACCTTGGTCAATAGTAATTACTTTCGTTAATAGTAGTTGTCCCTTCAATATTACCAAGAGTCATTTGACCCTTCGTTAAGACCAAGAGTCATTTGACCCTTCGTTAAGACCAAGAGCCACCCTCAGTTTTTCTATAAATAGAGGCCTAGGGCTTCATTATTTTTCACGAATTCATTCAAGCTATAGAGAGAGAAAGTATAGAGAGAATAAGAGAGAGAGAATAAAAGTATTCTGCTACATCACTTTTTCAATATCCAGTTCTTTTAAGGTAGGGAATATTATTTCTTTTATATTCATGAAGAGAACTTCTGTTATTCCATTTGTTATTATTCTGTTGGAATAACCAGTATACGCGGTCTACCCTATACTTGGTGACATTCTTCTATTATTCTGTTGGAACATCCTGTCTGTGTGTTTTACACCGGACCTGGTTCCGTTTATTATTCTGTTGGAACATCCTGTCTGTGTGTTTTACACCGGACCTGGTTCCGTTTTATTATTATTCTGTTGGAATATCCTGTCTGTGTGTTTTACACCGGACCTGGTTCCATTATTAATTATTCTGTCGGAATATCCTGTCTGTGCGTTTACGCCGGACCTGGTTCCATTATTTATTATTCTATTGGAATAACCTGTCTGTGCGGTCTATCGCATGCATGGTGATTTCTTTTGTTATTCCATTCTTTATTGTACTCAGTTGGTTAAGTTTTGACTTCTATACTCCATGAAATTTGTAGAATATCCTTGATAGTTGCGTTTCATCCAGTATCTTTTCAAGAAAATATTCTTCTAAGCGTTCTTGAATTTTACTCCACAATGCAGTATCATGTTGACAATTTGGACGTTGTTAATTCCTGGATAAATTAATTCTTGAACTTGTTTTATTGAATTCTTATATCATTGTCATCATCCTCATGTTTATAAAATGTTGAAAGTCATCTGTGGCATGTAGTGCATAGATGGACTTGGTATGATTATGACCAGGGATTATTCGGTATAATCATGACCGTAATGTTGCAAATGATGTGGTAAAAGTCCTCATTGGCCCGTAGTGCATTGATGGACAGTTGTTGGCATGATCATGACCATTAATGAATACACGAATATCCTTGGCCGTAGTGCAGGGGTGATTCGATGATGTGGATTATTTTATTAAGCTGAGTCTCAGCGATCGCAGTGTTGAAAAACCTTTTAAATCATAAAAGATAGTAGAGTTTATTTTCTACTTGACTCTCTTAATGGATTGCTTGTTCCGCTACAGTTAAACTTGATGTCTCTTATATTTTATCAGTTTAACATTATTGAAGGCTAATGATAATTTATTCTGCATTATCTTAGTCATAATATTTCTTACTGGGCTAGTTGAGCTCACCCTTTCTTTCACTGTTCTCTTCAGGAAATGAGAACGTAGCTGGGGCAAGTCGGGGAACGGAGTGATGGTCCGAATGATAGTATTAGTTAGTAGTCCTCACTATTCTATGTAATGGTGTGTTAATAAATGTAATGAGGACTCCTTTTGAGTATGAATACTCTCTAGAAGATAATATTTGTATTCAAACTCACAGTTTATGTTTTGTCGTATGGTACACGACAGTTGTATTAATCAGTTGTATTTGTATTCTGTACTATGTATCTGACGACCCAAGATGGGTGATGTATACCTAATTTTGGGGGCGACACAATAGATGTATTAGTAGTCCTCACTATTTTGTAAAATAGTGTATCAATAATTGTAATGAGGACTCCTTTTGAGTTTGTATAATCTCTATTAGACTATATTTGTATTCAAACTCACAGTATATGTGTTGTCGTATTTTGCACGATAATTGTATTACTGAAGTTGTATTTATTTCTGTACCATGTATTTGGCGACTCAGAATGGGTGATGTATACCTATTTTGGGGGCATCACAGTTGGTATCAGAGCTTAGGGATATGGTATCTGGCGGAGATCGGGGAATAGAACTAGGAGGGGAGAGATGAGTAAATCCTTCGCTAGTGTATCCTATCTAAGCTTATTTGTTGGTCGGTCATAATATAGGGATATTATGTGATATGTTAATTTGTTTAATTAACCCTTGTTTTATTGCAGTATTTAAGAATGGCTGCTGAGAACGTTATCAATGGAGTGAATGAGACCGTGGAGACACCTCTAATCACCAACCAGGATAATGTAATATCAGATGAAGAAGAAATTAGAGCTATCTATATGGTAAGTGAGGAACTAATAGTTGCACCCGAGCTAGTTGTAGAGGTAGCAGCTGAGAGTGAGGAAGAAGAGGAACCTGAGGAGAATTGGTTAGAAGAAGTTTATGATCAAAACTTAGAATTACAAAATCGTGTTCATGAGTTAGAAGAACAGGTTGAAGAACGGCAAGCGGTCGTGGAGCAAAGGGATGCAACAATTCAAAATGTTGTTACCCGATATGTGATGCTCGAACAAAATCACGCTTTGGCAGAGTGTAAGATATTAAGGTTGGAATATGAGAATTCAAATATCAAGTATCAGCTGAAAGAAGAAACAACTGAACGAGTGAGAATGAAGGATGCGTGGGTAAAAGTCGCACGACATGTTGATATTGTAGAAAGAGACGTCCGATCCAAAAAGGCTAAAATAGATGATATACATTTCTCTTTTTGGACATCAATTGGAAGAACCCAACATCGAGTTTTGAGTTACCCTGTACAGAGTTGTCAATCTCAATTCGATATGGATCGAAGATTGATGATTCAGATCATGAATCAGGAGTACGATGAAGCAGGTGAGGGTGAAATATGTCCTATAAAAAAGTTGATTCCAACGGTAGTGATGACACCAAATACTGCCCCAGACGAGTCAAAGCCGGGTAGTTCAAGGGAGAGCGGTTGTCATGACTTCCCAACAAGTGAGGAACCCAAATGAAGTTATCGCGGGTAAGCTAATCATAAACCCTTACGAAGTTTGTACCTTATTCGATACCGATTCCACCCACTCTTGTATTTCACCTAGTTGTGTTCAACGTTTAAACTTGACTATTAAGAAATTAGACTTTGACTTATCTGTTGAAACTCTATTAGACGAAACCTTCGTTACCTCCACTATTTATTAATCTTGTTTGATTCAAATCAACACTTTCACGTTACCTGTCGATCGTATCTCTTTGAAAATACTTGCCTTTGATGTGATTTTAGGAATCGATTGGTTAACTACTCATCATGTTTTTTTTTGTAAGGTTGTTAGCTTTCATACTCTTAACCAACTTGTTATGCGAATTCAAAGTAACCAAACCACTAAAGTCAATCATTGTCATATCAAGCCATAAGTAAAGAGCCCTGAGCCTTTATCTGGTGACTTCCTTGTGTGGAATGCACCGAAGCCAGACTTTCTATAGGCAACATCGTGAATGACGATGGCAAGTTGATAGGTATCAATGTGACGTGTTATCCAAGTCTTGGATGAGGGTCACAGTTTTGAACGATATTTCTATTGTTAATAAATTTTCTGACGTATTCTTGAAGACTTCTTAGCCTACCGCATAGCGTGAAATCGAATTTTGTATTGACCCCAGTACAAAACTCATTTCTTAAACCCTCAAATATTTTTTTACTTAAAGCGAACGTATTATGCGCCAAAGACGTTGGCTCGAGCTATTAAAGATTACGATCATACCATCCAATACCATCCTAGAAAAGCGAACGTGGTAGCTGACGCATTGAGTAGAAGATCATATGCAAGTACGAGTGCGATATTACCAACACAAAGGCCCATTTTGTGTGACTTACAAAGGATGAAGATAGAGTTAAAGACTCCAGGGACCCATGTGATGATGACAAATGTACGAGTAGAATCGACTTTAATCGATAAAGTTAAAGCTGCTCAAGCTACAGTCCTGGAACTGATGCGTATGAGGAAGAAAGTGCATGAAGGTGCTATGCCGGAAGCAAGAATCGATGAAGAAGGAATACTTCGATTCAACTCCAGACTTTGTGTTCTTAACGACTCTGATTTGAAGCATAGAATCATGATGGAGGCACTCAATACACCGTTTACAATCCATCCTGGGAGTACCAAAATGTATCATGATATCCGACATACATTTTGGTGGAACAATGTGACGCCCCCAAAAATAGGTATACATCACCCATCTTGGGTCGTCAGATACATAGTACAGAATACAAATTACTAATACAACTGTCGTGTACAATACGACAAAACATAAACTGTGAGTTTGAATACAAATATTATCTTCTAGAGAGTATTCATACTCAAAAGGAGTCCTCATTACATTTATTAACACACTATTACATAGAATAGTGAGGACTACTAACTAATACTATCATTCGAACCATCACTCCGTTCCCCGACTTGCCCCAGCTACGTTCTCATTTCCTGAAGAGAACAGTGAAAGAAAGGGTGAGCTCAACTAGCCCAATAAGAAATATTATGACTAAGATAATGCAGAATAAATTATCATTAGCCTTCAACAATGTTAAACTGATAAAATATAATAGACATCAAGTTTAACTGCAGTGGAACAAGCAATCCATTAAAAGAGTCAAGTAGAAAATAAACTCTACTATCTTTTATGATTTAAAAGGTTTTTCAACACTGTTATCGCTGTGACTCAGCTTAACAAAATAATCTACATCATCGAATCACCCCTGCACTACGGCCAAGGATATTCGTGTATTCATTAATGGTCATGATCATGCCAACAACTGTCCATCAATGCACTACGGGCCAATGATGACTTTTACCACATCATTTGTAACATTACGGTCATGATTATACCGAATAATCCCTAGTCATAATCATACCAAGTCCATATATGCACTACATGCCACATATGACTTTCCACATTTTATAAACATGAGGATGATGACAATGATATAAGAATTCAATAAAACAAGTTCAAGAATTAATTTATCCAAGAATTAATAACGTCCAAATTGTCAACATGATATTGCTTTATGGAGTAAAATTCAAGAATGCTTAGAAGAATATTTTCATGAAAAGATACTGGATGAAACGCAATTATCAAGGATATTCCACAAATTTTATGGAGTATAGAAGTTAAAACTTAACCAACTGAGTACAATAAAGAATGAAATAACAAAAGAAATCACCATGCATGCGATAGAAAGCACAAACATGTTATTTCAACAGAATAATAAATAATGGAACCAGGTCCGGCGTAAACGCACAGACATGATATTCCGACAGAATAATAAATAATGGAACCAGGTCCGGCGTAAACGCACAGACAGGATATTCTGACAAAATAATAAATAATGGAACCAGGTCCGGTGTAAAACACACAGACAGGATGTTCCAACAGAATAATAACAAGACGGAACTAGGTCCGGTGTAAAACACACAGACAGGATGTTCCAACAGAATAATAACAAAAACGGAACTAGGTCCGGTGTAAAACACACAGACAGGATGTTCCAACAGAATAATAGAAGAATGTCACCAAGTATAGGGTAGACCGCGTATACAGGTTATTCCAACAGAATAATAAGAAATGGAATAACAACAGTTCTCTTCATGAATAAGAAAGAATAACACCCCTTACCGTTTTAAAGAAGAACTGAAATAAGGAAATAGTTAAGTAGCAGAATACTTTTCTTCTCTCTCTATAGTTTCTCTCTATAGTTTCTCTCTCTAGAGTTCAGTGAATTTGTAAGAAATAATGAAGGAATGAGCTGCTATTTATAGAAAAATGGAATACATAGTAACTAATCCATGAACGGTCCAGATTGATTACTTTAATCTGACGGTCCATATTTAAAAAAAAAATCTTTTAAATAAAATATAATATATTCTATTTATAGAATAACTTTAATAAAGTATTCTGTTTTATATAAAAAGATGTTTCTGTTTTATTACGTTAATAATACGAATAAAACAAAACGTCATTATCGCTAAATAATTCATATTATTAACTGACAATAATTGAATCAAACTGAGTGACTTCTCACATAAACATTAATAATCAATACCGTGTGCTACTATGCAACCACACGTATTACTGTACTTTTACTACCGAGTAGTTCAACAGTAACAATGGTAAAACTTCCGCCATTATTTTTAATAAAATATTTTTGTCGTTTTCTCAATCCGACAATAATTCTGTTGTGGGGTCCACCAATGATTGTGTCGTTGTATGAATATTTCCTGTTAAAATGAATATTCTCCGACCAATCGAATATTATATAACAACTTGCGTACTTTGCAAAATTTATAAATATTACCCACAACTATAACATTATATCAAATTAACTCCATAATATTCAAAAATGATATTTATAGAAAATTCATCTTTATTTATAAAAGTTGGGGTCTTACAACCTCCCTTCTTATGAATTTTTGCCCTCGAAATTAGGGTACGTACCTGGTATGTCGAAGAGATAAAGATACCTTGATTTCATTTCAGATTCTAACTCCCAAGTCATTTCCTCAACATCGTGGTTTCTCCACAAAACTTTGACTTGAGGTATAACCTTGGAGCGTATAATATGTTCCTTCTTATCCAAGATTTGAACAGGAACTTCTTCATACGTCAAATCCTCCGCTATTTCGTTCGGTTCTAACTCAATAATGTGGTTCGGGTCTTCCACATATTTGCGTAACATGGATATGTGAAAAACGTTATGAACACGAGACATACTTGGCGGTAAGCGAGTCTATAAGCCACAGTTCCTACTCGATCGAGGATTAAAAATGGACCGATGAATCGAGGATTGAGCTTTCCTCTCTTTCCAAATCTCGTAACTCCTTTCCATGGAGCAACACGTAAGAACGCATGATCTCCTACATCAAATTCCACATCCTTTCGATGAAGATCAGCATAACTCTTTTGTCGATCTTGTGAGGTTTTTATACGTTGTCGGATCGTTTGAATCTTTTCTGTAGTCATACGTACAAATCCGGTCCCAACAACGTTGCTTCACCCACCTCATCCCAACATACTGGAGAACGACATTTTCTTCCATACAATGCTTCGAATGGAGCCATGCCAATACTTGCTTGATAACTGTTGTTGTAGGAAAACTCCACCAATGGTAAGAACTTGTCCCAACTTCCCTTGAAGTCAAAGACACAGAGTCTTAATAGATCTTCAAGAGTTTGAATAGTCCTCTCTGATTGTTCGTCCGTCTGAGGATGATATGCTGAACTAAATCGTAAATCCGTGCCCATAGCTTTTTGTAAACTAACCCAAAATCGTGAAGTGAATCTTGGGTCTCGGTCAGAAACTATGGATACTGGCATACCATGCAGTCTTACAATCTCATTTATGTACATACGAGCAAGACGTTTAAGTGTATAAGTTTCTCGTATCGGTAAGAAATGAGCAGACTTGGTCAATCTATCAACAATGACCCAAATCGCATCAATACCTTGAGAAACCCTAGGAAGACCGGTAACGAAATCCATGGTAATGTGTTCCCACTTCCATTCTGGAATTTTAAGTGGTTGCAATGGACCTTTTTGTAAGACCCCAATTTTTATAAATAAAGATGAATTTTCTATAAATATCATTTTTGAATATTATGGAGTTAATTTGATATAATGTTATAGTTGTGGGTAATATTTATAAATTTTGCAAAGTAAGCAAGTTGCTATAAAATATTCGTTTGGTCGGAGAATATTCTTTTTGTCGGAGAATATTCGTACGACGGCACAATCATTGGTGGACCCCACAACGGAATTATTGTCGGATTGAGAAAACGACAGAATTATCTTTCTATAAAAAATAACGGTGAGGTGTTACCGTTAAAACCGTTAAAACTGTTGAACTACTCGGTAGTAAAAGTACAGTAATACGCGTGGTTGCATAGTAGCACACGGTATTGATTATTGATGCTTACGTGAGAAGTCACTCAGCTATACTCAATTATTGCTACAGTAATTGCTGCATCATAGTATCATCTGTATAATATGTTATATTATTGAGACGTTGTGGTAAGTTTAGTTATTTTATGGGGGGCCATATGTCATCATCTAAGAGTCTCTTCGTCAATAGTAATTACCGTCGTCAATAGTTATTACCGTCTTCAATAGTATTTACCTTGGTCAATAGTATTTACCTTGGTCAATAGTAATTACTTCGTCAATAGTATTTACCTTGGTCAATAGTAATTACTTTCGTCAATAGTAGTTGTCCTTTCAATTTACCAAGAGTCATTTGACCTTTCGTAAGACCAAGAGTCATTTGACCCTTCGTTAAGACCAAGAGCCACCTCAGTTTTTCTATAAATAGAGGCCTAGGGCTTCATTATTTTTCACGAATTCATTCAAGCTATAGAAGAGAAAGTATAGAGAGGAGTAAGAGAGAGAGAATAAAAGTATTCTGCTACATCACTTTTCCAATATCCAGTTCTTTTAAGGTAGGGATATTATTTCTTTTATATTCATGAAGAGAACTTCTGTTATTCCATTTGTTATTATTCTGTTGGAATAACAGTATACGCGGTCTACCTATACTTGGTGACATTCTTCTATTATTCTGTTGGAACATCCTGTCTGTGTGTTTTACACCGGACCTGGTTCCGTTTATTATTCTGTTGGAACATCCTGTCTGTGTGTTTTACACGGACCTGGTTCCGTTTTATTATTATTCTGTTGGAATATCCTGTCTGTGTGTTTTACACCGGACCTGGTTCCATTTATTATTAATTATTCTGTGGAATATCCTGTCTGTGCGTTTACGCCGGACCTGGTTCCATTATTTATTATTCTATGGAATAACCTGTCTGTGCGGTCTATCGCATGCATGGTGATTTCTTTTGTTATTCCATTCTTTATTGTACTCAGTTGGTTAAGTTTTGACTTCTATACTCCATGAAATTTGTAGAATTATCCTTGATAGTTGCGTTTCATCCAGTATCTTTTCAAGAAAAATATTCTTCTAAGCGTTCTTGAATTTTACTCCCAATGCAGTATCATGTTGACAATTTGGACGTTGTTAATTCCTGGATAAATTAATTCTTGAACTTGTTTTATTGAATTCTTATATCATTGTCATCATCCTCATGTTTATAAAATGTTGAAAGTCATCTGTGGCATGTAGTGCATAGATGGACTTGGTATGATTATGACCAGGGATTATTCGGTATAATCATGACCGTAATGTTGCAAATGATGTGGTAAAAGTCCTCATTGGCCCTAGTGCATTGATGGACAGTTGTTGGCATGATCATGACCATTAATGAATACACGAATATCCTTGGCCGTAGTGCAGGGGTGATTCGATGATGTGGATTATTTTATTAAGCTGAGTCTCAGCGATCGCAGTGTGGAAAAACCTTTAAATCATAAAAGATAGTAGAGTTTATTTTTACTTGACTCTTTAATGGATTGCTTGTTCCGCTGCAGTTAAACTTGATGTCTATTTTATTTTATCAGTTTAACATTGTTGAAGGCTAATGATAATTTATTCTGCATTATCTTAGTCATAATATTTCTTACTGGGCTAGTTGAGCTCACCCTTTCTTTCACTGTTCTCTTTCAGGAAATGAGAACGTAGCTGGGGAAGTCGGGGAACGGAGTGATGGTCCGAGAATAGTATTAGTTAGTAGTCCTCACTATTCTATATAATGGTGTGTTAATAAATGTAATGAGGACTCTTTTGAGTATGAATACTCTCTAGAAGATAATATTTGTATTCAAAAACTCACAGTTTATGTTTTGTCGTATTGTACACGACAGTTGTATATTAAGTTGTATTTGTATTCTGTACTATGTATCTGACGACTCAAGATGGGTGATGTATACCTATTTTTGGGGGCGTCACAGTTGGTATCAGAGCTTAGGGATATGATCCCTGGCTAAGATGTGAGAATTAGAACTAGGAGGGAGAGGACGGGGAATTCCTTCGCTAGTATGAATACCTAAGTTTATTTGCATGGTATTTAATTGGTCGGTCATAATATAAGGATAATATATGACATATCAATTAATTTTTTATTTTGTGGCAGTATCTGAAAATGGCATCTGAGAATGTTGAGAATAGCAATGGAGCACAGACGACTGTTGATTCACCACATATCAATAATCAGGATAATGTGCATCAGGAAGGTGTCAATCCTCATGCAACCAAAACACTGACCAGATGATGAATGATGGAATGTTCAGAGGTTTTATGCAATTCATGCAAAACAGGTGAAAGCGGCTCCTGTCCACAAGTAGGTGGAAATACTGGAAAACTCTCTAGGCGGTCACCGCTAAACAGTTTAAGGAGCTGGGACCACGGAGTTTAAGGGAGAACCCAAACCATTGGTAGCTGAAACATGGATTAAAGCAGATCACCAAGATATTTGATGTCTTGGGTTGCTCCGAGGAGCAAAAGGTTCCCTTTGCCGCCTTATGTTGCGAGGAGAGGCAGATTACTGGTGGGAATCGATAAAGCGTACTCAACCTGCCGCACTGAAGATGTCTGGGAGAAGTTCCAAGAGCTGTTTAACGATAAATACTTTCCCGAGAGTATCGTCACATGAAGGAGGTGGAGTTCATCAAATTGGAGCAGAATAATATGACCGTGTCGCAGTACGAGGAAAATTTGCGGAGTTATCCGGTTTGCGCCCACCTGGTGGATAATGAAGAAAGAATGACGCGGATGTTTTTAAGAGGTTTGAAGCCGGAGATACGTCAACATCTTGTTTCTCATAAACTGTGTTTGTATTCAGATGTTGTAAATAGGGCTCAGTTGGTGGGAGCGCGATAACGAGACAATAACCAAAAGAGAGCAGTCGGCAAAATGATAATACCAGTGAGAGCGGTCATCGAAGCGGGTGACAACAAGCGTGGAGGGAATCAACAGGCCAGAAATGGTTACCACTTCGGTGGTAAACGGGCCAAAAACAATAGAATGGGCATTTCAAGAAGAGGAGATTCAACATGATGGAAAGACGTCAGCACCAGCACCTGTCGTTAAGGAAGGAGAACGACCACCTATCATATGTTTCAAATGCGGAGGGAGGGGCACATCAGTCCAAACTGCGCGATGCCGTCCAAAGCATGTTATAATTGTGGAAGAGAAGGTCATTTTAGCCCGATTTTGTCATTTACCGAAGACAAATTCAGCTAGGATGGAGGCACCAAAGGCCGTCCCAGAAAAGTCAAAACCGGTTGTGCAAGGGAGAGCGTTTGTTGTGACCTCCCAGAACGCAAGGAACCCGAATGAGTCATCACGGTAAGCTTATCATAAACTCTAACGAGAAGTCTTACTTTATTTGATACGGTTCTACCCATTCTTTTTTTTCTCCTACTTGCGTCATCGATTAAATTTGATTCCAGAGAAATTAGACTTTGACTTAGCAGTTGAAACTCTTTGAGAGAAACCTTCATTACATCCACGGTTTATAAGTCTTGTTTGGTTCAAGTTGGTACCCACACATTACCTGTCGATCTTATTTCATTAAAAATACTTGCATTTGACGTGATTCTAGGGTTGATTGGTTAACTACTCATCATGCAAAAATTGATTGTTTTTGTAAGGTTGTTAGCTTTCATATATCCTAATCGACCTATTATGCGAATTCAAGCAACCAAACCATTCAAATCAATCGCTGTCATCTCAAGCCAATAAAACTATTCGTTTATTGAAAAACGGATGTCAAGCTTTCTTAGCTCATGTCACAGATTAAACAAAAATACGTCAGTTTTG